>QLOH01000813.1:0-377460 GCA_026901365.1 Sesbania bispinosa
AATTGAGGAATTTTGTATAAACCAATGATTGATCCAATTTGTGAATGAGGTAGAGAACCAATTCGTTTTTCTGAAATTGTTTTCTGCAAATTTAAATTCTGTTTTGGAAATTAGGAAATTAGTATGAACAACAATCAAAATCCTCTTGTGTGTGTGAGTTGCTATGGGATTGAAATTCTAAATTTGTAATTGGATTCCTTGAGAGAGACGACTTTGGGTTAATCAACCTACTGCACTTTAATTCATTTTATTTGGTTGAGTACGGCCTCGACCAGTGCTCAATAAGAGGAAGAGCCAAAAGCAGTTGAAGAAGAAGAACCAGAAGAGGTCTACACCACTGGTAAGTCACTTGACCCAGGTAAGTTCACTGTACCACTTTCTATTGGTAATCAACCAGCTACATATGCTTTATTGGATCTTGGGGCGAGCATCAACTTGATGCCGCTATCATATTTTAACAAGCTGGGAATTTTAAAGGTCAAGCCTGCCAATGTGAAGTTACAACTTGCAAATAAGTCCACCCAAAACCCATATGGGAAGATTGAAGATTTACCAATTAAAGTGGAAAAATTTGTATATGATATTGACTTTTACATTGCAGAGAGAGAAGAGGAGGATATTGATGTCCCCTTAATTTTGGGAAGACCCTTCATGAAAGCTGCCAAGATAATAGTGGATGTTGATCGGGGAAAATACCAATTGAGCTCTAAAGATGAAAGCATTGTTTTTCATATTGACAGAGGAATCCCCAAAGTGCAAAAAACTCCAGAAAAATTAAAAATGGATCCTACTGATGGGATCTATAAATTTAAATCTAAATCTCAGCTGCCAAAGGTAAGAAAGAAAGAAGCTCCCCCAGATATTATGGAGCAAAAGAAGAAAAAGGTTTCTAGATTTCTAAGGAAACCAAGAATAAGAGTAAAGCAGCCAGAGTCAATCATGGAGTTCAGATTTAAAAAGAGAAAAAGAGCAGAATCAGAGGAAGAAATGAGTGAAGACAGTGATGATGAGAAACTAAGAAATTGGCATGGAGGATGGGAATTAAAAGGAAGAACTGGAACAGAGTCAACCATCATCCTTCAATTGAGACCACCATAAAGTTTCTAAGTGATCAGGCGTCGAGCTATCAACCGTTAAATAAGCGGTTCCTGGGAGGCAACCCAACATTTTTTGTTTTAATTTTTCTTTGATTTGTTGTTTTGTTTTTAATTTTTAGAGTCAATGCCTGTGTAAAATAAGAAATTGTTAGGAATTAGATTGATTTTAATGAGTAAAGGATGAGAAACAATTGAAGTTAGGAAGTAGTAGAAAACAGAAAATAGAATTTCAATTCTGTTTTCTGCGCTTCACTTTCGCTTAGCGTAGGTGAAGCGCAGATTTGATGATTAGTCTCTATTTTTTGCGCTTTGCTTACGCTAAGCGTAGGTAAAGCACAAAAATATAAAAATTGTTCTCTGTTTCCTACGCTTCACCTACGCTAAGCGTAGGTGAAATGACGCGGGTCGCTTCAGATTCTTTGAAGCACGCGCTGCACTTTCGCTGAGGGAAATCGTAGCGCAAACGCGCGCTGCGGTTTTTATTTGAATTCTGGAGCGAGGGAAGGTCAACCTTCCCTCAACTCCTGAACTCCCATTTTCTCTGAGTTTCATCCTTCTCTTTGACCTTTTCACTTTCATATCCACTTCTTTTCAGTTTCTGAGGCTACACCAGGTAAGTTTTTATAGTTTTAGTTAGTTTGAACCGATTGAAATTTTCAATTTTTCATTTATTTGAGCAAAACCTTAGGATAGGAAACTTAGGCTCTTAGGACCTTTACATTAGGAAGATTTGTCAGTAGAGTCTTTGTTTAGTATGTTTGCTACTGTGGTATGTTTATTGGTGTATTTTAATATGTTTAGGTGGTAGTTTTTGAATTGCTCAATGAATTTTTTCAAGTTGTTTTGTTTGGTGCATGTATGACCAGTTTGTTCCATATTTTTGCATGACCATGCATGAATGACTGTGCCTTATTGCATGTTGCTGATAACATGATTTTTTAGCTTAATTTTTGTTACCAATTTATGCCCTGTTTTTAAAAATTAATTAGGACTTGTTTTAATTGATCACTTTAGCATGTGATGGGTTTCTAGCAAGCGAACCAAAAATCCAGCAGTATAATAGTAAGTAAGATATCGTATCCACAGGGAACGACTAACTCGCGTGTACTCGTGATCTATTTATCAAGGGAAAACAACTGATTTGTGAGAGTATTTTGTACAAAAAATATAAATTGCAGATTAATAATTAGAGGAAATAGAAAGGAGGAGTTGGAGACACTTTACTTGGATTAGGATTGAACTTCGTATCATCGCACCCTTCGTGTATGTAAAAACTATTTGTTATTTATGGCTTTGATCTATAATACTGTAGACAAACTAAATTGCTAAAACCCCGAGTTACCAGCAGCTTTACCACTCAAAGATAATCCATGCGGGCTCTCCCAAGCGACAAATTATCCTCGGCTTATTTTACTCTTATTATTCCGTTTGTTAAAGGACTATTGATAAACCATGCTTATCCTTTAGACGCCCTTCATTAGGATACTCACACTACCCATCAATCACTAGCTACGCCCATGTTTCAAGCACTGGTATTACTATTAACAAACCTTTACTATCGATAAACCATGCTTATCCTTTAGACGCCCTTCATTAGGATACTCACACTACCCATCAATCATTAGCTACGCCCATGTTGCAGGCACTGTTTACCGAGTACTATTATTCACTTAGAGTTTGAGTTCCCTTTGTCTAGGCTCTCTCATTCTCAATCCTAGTCGGAACGTTGTATCACAGACACTAGCCTATAACTTCGGCGCAAGCGCGAGAGTTAGGAATTAAGCACAGAATAAGATTACCAATATTATAGATAGGGAACTCATAAATAATAAGATAGAATTCACATACACTTGGGGATAGAATCAACTACATTCAATCCTACTGGAGAGTTAGCTACTCATGGTAGCCATACAAACCACTGAAGAATCTGTCACCTTCTTCAATCCTCGTGCAGTGCTCCGCCTCTCCTATTCTAAAATTAAAAGTGGTGCGTTATCACAGGAATATTTCTGAATTACAATAATCGTGCACACCTGATCTGGTGCAAGAAGTGTGAAGTCTATAAATCAGTTTAAGTATTTAAACATGATTATAAGACTTAACATCCTTAAGTTTTAATGATTAACAAATAAGATTATATTAATGATTAAAAAATAAGAAGATCGAATCAAAAGGACAAAGTGCAAAATCCTAAGAAGAGGAATCTACAACCAAGTTGAAGACTCGAAGACTATCTGAAGAATTGAAGACTTGAAGACTATATGAAGAATCGAAGATTAATTGAAGATCTGAAGAATTGAAGACTACGAAGACTTGAAGATTTGAAGATGATCTAAAGCAGTCTTGAGACTGAAAGATGAAGATGTCAGAATCAAGAAATGATCTCTTGGAGACGTTGCAAAGCGTAAAGCACACTCCATCAAATGGAGTACACTCATCTCAGTGGATAAAGCTAGACATGCTTTTCTACCTCGATCAAAGTCTTACACAAATAAGGAAATACTGCAAAGACTTTCTGCAACGCTTGCTGCACCTGCAACAAAAGGATCTGTGTGCGCAGACCTACTGCATGTACGCCTGCCAATGACCAGAATGGGTTAGAAGACTTAACAAAAGCAAGCAAGAAATATGGTTGAATAAAGTACATACAATTCAACATCTTTATTTATCTAAGAAGAAGAAGATACAAGAAGAAGAAGAAGAAGATACAAAGAAGAATGAAGTTACAATCTTCTTATCAGAAGGAAGAAGCTTTCTGAAGTTTCAACTCATCTGAAGAATTGAAGTTGACTGAAAGACGCAACCTGTCTGAAGTATTGAAGCTGTCTAAAGCATCAAGCTTTCTGAAGTGTTGAAGCTGTCTGAAGTTTCAATCTGTCTGAAGGACGCAACCTGTCTAAAGTATTGAAGCTGTCTGAAGTGTTGAAGCTGTCTGAAGTTTCAATCTGTCTGAAGTCTCAATCCATCTGAAATATTGAGGCCTTCTGAAATCCGACGTGGCACTACTCAAGACCTTTTGCTCTCTGAAGATTGCTGAGAAAATTCATTCTCTGCTACAAGTTTCCTTCTCAAGCATATTTATGGAAATGAGCACAGAGACCTTTCCTGGTGCTTTTGAATTTCATACACCACTGAGGAAATCTCTGCAACGCAACATTTGCAGCAACAACGGTGGCAGCTTTATAGCAGCACCAACGTTGTACTATGTCAGTCATGTCAGAGCCCTCAGAAGCGTGTCTCACAACGGATTAAAGAGGATTCAATGCTATCTCTAAACGATAGTATTTCAACGGATATTTCCTCATTTATACACTCCAAAAGAAAGTAGAAGAAAGCTGAAGGAGAAAGCAAAAGAAGAAGAAAGCTGAAGGAGAAAGCAAAAGCAGAAGAAATTCAAGAGAGAGAGTACGCAAAACAATATCAAAATATCTCTCATAAAGAAGCACAAAAACAAGTGTCAGAACGGGATCGTCTGTACACCTATTCGCTTAAGGAGAAGCAACCGTTTGAGAAGCTATTACACAATGGCTATATGAGCCACATCATCATTAGCTCAACGGTATTATGAATCATCTTCAACGGCTATATTCAAGCAGAACATATAAATAGCCTCAAGATTGAATTTGAAGATATTGGTCGGTCCAACCAGTTGTTGTTGTTAACACAACCAAGTTGGCATGATTGCCCAACCAGTTGTGGGAGTTAGATTAACTGCCCAACCAAATGGAATTAACTAGGCTGAGTGCCAAATGGTTAACAAGAGTTGACTTGAGCTAAAGTGGATCATCAATATGTCAACAAAGTTTGTTCAGAGAGTTGGTTCTCGAATCAATCAGGTTACTGACTAGCTGGTCAGTTAGTCATGTTGTTCAGTTGATCTGTTTGATTAATTAAGTTGGTTGTTGGTCTGAAGACAACCATGCTGAGCAAATGACTATCAAACTAGTTACGATTTGAAGCTTTGAAGTTACCTTGGTATTCCAATGATACGAGTGAGAATGTAGCCCATGGAAACCAATGGATGGAGAATCAGGCTGGAGCTTAATTTCACATCTTAGTTAGCCTACTCTCAGAGGATGGTATTCCTCATAGAAAAGACAACGATTGTACTTAAATTCAAACACTTGTATCACTGTCTATCCTTGTACTTAGCTTGTAATGTTTGTATTCTGAGTATGTACTCATTAATCCCTATGTACAAGAGGAATCTGAGTTGAGAGGTTCTAGCGAACTTCTAGCTTAGGTTGATTAGTAAAATACTCTACACTTGGATAAGTGTCTGAGAGCCTGGAGAGGCTTGGCGGAAGAAAGAATACTTTGAGAGCCTGGAGAGGCTTGGCGGAACAAAGAATACTCTTAGAGCTTGGAGAGGCTTAATAGAAAAGACTACTTGGCTGGGTCTGGGTGACTCGGTGTGACACATACATGTGTTGGGTCTGAGGGGCCTGGATGACACATGTAGGTGTTGGAGGTCTAGGTGACCTTATTTGCTGGGTCGGTGTGACCTAGTGTGTTCAGGGTCTGTGTGATTCTGGATGTGTATGTCTGGAGAGACTGTACTTGTGATGTCTGGAGAGACTGTACTCGTGTTTGTCTGGAGAGACTGTACTTAGTGAAAATCCAGTGGTGGTTTGCCTCTGGGACTGGATGTAGCTCACGGGTTTGTGGGTGAACCAGGATAAATTATGTGCCTAAGTATTCTTATCCCTTAATCTCTTTTATTTACAGTCTTTACATTTACGTTGGGGATTGAAAAGTATTTTTCATAATAATCTTAACACAACGATTTCAATATAACAAGCTTTCAAACAAACATAACACAAAAACATCTCTTATATCGTTTGAAGCATTACAAAAAATGTATGTTGAAGAACCTCTGAAATAACTGTCAGAGGTGAGTTCAAAAAGAGCTCAGTTCAGAAGTTAGAAAAAGATGATCTCTGATCATCTGAAGTATTTCAAAAACAGTTCTGAAGGTACTCTTGGTAATAATCTTCAGAAGATACTTAGAGAAGCTTTTTAATCAAAACAATCTTAAGTTTAAGAGAAAGATTTTCTATCTGTATCTTTCATATGTTCTGCATTTTTAAAAGTAACTCTGATCTTAAGATTCGTTTTGCACATTGATCACGTTGCGTGATCGATTTAATCAAAGATTTCCAAAATAGTTTAAAAAGATTAAAACACTATTCAACCCCCCATTCTAGTGTTGCCTGTGGTTCTAACAAGAAGGTCCTATTTATAGGCTAAGGAAAGACAAAGAAAATTGGGGAAAAATCTATCTAAAAACGACAACAGAGCAAGAGTTACGTGTTCTGCGCTTCGCCCTGCGCTACAGCGTAGCTTGCAGCGCAGAAGTCAGAGTGTTGCGCTTCATCCTGCGCTATAGCGCAAGTTGAAGCGCGCAACGCGAGTTGCACAGCTTCAATCTTTCTCTTTTTAACTTGATTTCTCCCTGAGACTGGTTTTGATTGATTGTCTGTCCTTGTTTCCCTTTTCTTGATGAAATCTTGTATTTATTGAGCATCTTGAATTTAATTGGGAAGGTTGTCTGCAGAATCCTTGTTTAATTGGCAGTGATATCTTCATTAATTGGTCTCAAATAATCTTCAAATCTTCATTAATTATCTTCAATTAAACTTCAAATCTTGCAGATATCTCCCTTATTTAATGTTATCTTCTCTCCATATCAAATCTTTATAATCTGCAAAAATCAGCATAATTTACATTAAAATAGCATCAAATTCAAGAATAATAAATACAATTTATCTAATATTTAATAAAAAGGGATTAATTTGGGGCAAAAATACCATTTTATCATTGATAAGTGAACTAAAAAGTACTCTAATTTATCATATATTTTTCACTTATCAAAATACCCCCCAACTTAACTTCTTGCTTGTCCTCAAGCAAGAGAACTCTTTGAAATAAAAATCAATTATATCCCCTGTATAGCTCAAAAATTCAAAAACAAATTCAAGGAACTTTTCATCATCTCCTTGTTAAGCAGCAGTCACTTTCCAAATATAAGAAGAAATCAGGATTAAGAGATGTTACCAATCCTCAATCAGAATAGAACACAAACATCAGTCAAACTTCTCAAGAATAGAAATTAAAGCAATAAGTGATGAACCAAGGAAATCTCTCATTCTCACGGGTAAGTGTTTCCCTCAATCTTTTTCACCACCGTTGAACAACTAGAATTGATAGTCGTTTCCAACTTTCAAACCTGCAAACAGTCAATATGGATCAAAAGGTCTTTTCTTTGGTTGTAATGAGGCTGGGCTATCAAGAAATCATGGTTTTTCTAGATATGCAAAGAACACTTTGAATAGAGAGCATCTTGTGATTGTGCTTGGGACTTCTCTCAATTCACCAAGTCATTCTTGAATTGTTACCCCTTTTCAGCTTGGCCTCTTTGTTTGAAGAAGTACTCCCCCCAACTTATTCAGTTTCCACACTCTTTGTGCAGATTTTTTTAAACAATAACATAGAGAACTTATTTATGGGGGAGTATTCTTCTTTGTGATTTCTTGTGCCTACTCTTTGAATCTCTTTGATCTTTTAATTCACCAACTTTTTGTCCCATTTTGTTGTGTTGCACCTTGCTCTCTATCCCAAGTGTGAAGGGACATGATATAATCATTGAGTATGACTAGGGTGCATCAAAAGAAATATTAAATACTCAAATGGGCAATCAAAAATTGGAAATATTTAATCAAGGTTGGCTATTTGGCACTGAGCAAAATATTATAATCACAAAATATGCCTTTGTCACTTCCATATCTACCATTAGCAAGACAAAATTCGGAAACTCAAGAAATAACAGTTGACAAGCAGCAGTGAAAAGCTCTCAATTTCAGTATTTGGGCTCTCAGCTCACCAGTTATTGGCTAAAATTCTTTAATAAAGCACTTACTGGTTTTAATTAACTATCCTGATAGGTTCTCCTGATAAGTATCCTAATCCTAACTGATTATGGAATTAATCACAGAACCCTATCATCTTTCCTAATTTGGTTAGTTAAACTACCTAATTACAGAGAATTTGAAAAACTTGCCTTAATTCTTAATTTCCTAAGGTCCTAAAAATTTTTAAAATTTCCTCTAAATTTTTTTTTTTTAAAAATTCTAAAAATTTAAAAAAATGAAATACAAAACAAAAATCCTAATTAACTAAAAAAATTTCTATAAAATAATAGAAAATAAAAGAAAAACTAAAAGAAAGAAAACACCAGTATCAATCTTCATCCTCTGTATCCTATAAGTCCTTGTCCTGCTGTTGCTCCACCTCCCCCAGGAAGAATAGGCCTGTCCCGAGGCTACTGCTAGAATATCCGGAACTCTTCAAGCAGCATGCTTGGGTATTGTCGAAATCGGGGTCACGACGGGTCGGCGAAACATATTGGAAAAATTGAGTTTCAATGGAGTCTCCACAAAGTTTATTTCAAGGGAAAACATTTGGAAAAACCCCTTTAAAAAAGAAAATGGTGTTCAAAACCAGATTTGGGTTCGGGAGTCATTTACGCGTAGGGAAGGTATTAGCACCCTACAACATCCGTTAAAAAACAGTTACCTCTAATTAATTGTGCAAAACTGATTCACTTTGAAAATATTCATTTTACCCCTTTTGATGAAAATGAAATTTATTTTTGTGGTTTTTGCTATTTCTATTTTTTTGTATTTTTTTGTTTAAAATAAATACAGGGAAAGAAAAAGGAAATTGGATTTGAATTAAAGAAAAAAGATTTTTTTGTTTATTTTGGCTCGACAGATTTAGTTTCCACTCCTACGTATCCCCAGGTGCAATCAAGAAATCAAAGCCACGTAGTTCTAAAAACGTGTTGAAAAAAGATTGATTTCGCTTTTGAGAGAAAATGATTTTTGAAAATAAAGGAAAATGAGGAAATTGGTTTTGGATGTGTTTTTAATTCAAAGAAAAAAAGGAATTTATTTTTGGCAGAGTTGATGCTAGCAAATGGCTATACAACGAACTCTTGAAATTGTTTAGACGACATTATTGATAGAAATGCTATTCAATAAACGTCATTTATTTTGAGGAGAAAACATTTTTTAGGAAAAGATTTGAAATTCCGCGTTATTGAGTTAGCAAGTGACTATACTCAATGTTTTTCCCTTTTTTACGTTATTGATAGAAATACTATTCAATTAACGTATTTCGGATAAAAATTATTTTTGGAAAGAGATTTGAAACTATCGCATTATTGAGCTAGTAAATGACTATACTCAATATTTTCCTTTTTACGTTATTGATAGAAATGTTATTCAATTAACGTAAAATTTTTTAGAAAATTATTTTTTTTTGGGAAGAGATTTGAAATTTCCGTATTATTGAGCTAGTAAATGACTATACTCAATATTTTCCTTTTTACGTTATTGATAAAAATGCTATTCAATTAACGTAACTTTTGAAAAGAATTATTCTTTTGAAAATGGATTATTTTAGGAAAACACATAATTGAGTTAGTAAATGACTATACTCAATTACTTCCTTTTTTCTTAAAAAATACGTTAAAGGATAGAAATGCTATTCCGTTAACGTGATTGATTATTTTTAAGAAAAAAAAATTTTGTTTTATTTTTTAAAAAGTAGATTAAACTAACCATATTTACACGTGCCCTAAGTTATAAACAAGTACTATTTACAACGGTAGCTAAAAGGCACGTTAGACAAATATTCACAATTATTTAAAGCAGGCCAAATAAAAGAAACAAATATTTACAAATAAATACAAGATGGTGGGTCAAAATTAAAAAAAATGAAATAAACAATAATACAGAAAACTAACAAAACTTACACACAATGAAATAAAATTGGGCCTCAGGTTGCATCATCGACCCAACACAACAATCACACTGAAACAAGTAAAACAATTATCCTAATTATTATGTATTTACTATTATTAGTTATTACTATATTACTATTTTTTTAGTTTTTTAGTTTTTTGTTTTTTGATTAAAAAAGAAAGAAAACTGGACCTGGGCGTGCAAGCCCAAGCTTGTACAAGCCCAAGCTTGCACCGCATTTGGAGAAATAGCATAAATAAAATAAAAAAGAAAAAAAAAGAAATGGGGGAGGGGGTGGACGGTTTGTAAAGGGTTTCTAGAACCCTCCCCACTACCCCAACTACCACATTCACTCTTTCTCTCTAACCCATTCCTCACAACCGTATGCTCTCTCTCTCACCCCCTTTCTCTTTGAGACTTGTCATTTTCTTTTCTTCTTTCTCTCATTCTCAATAATCTGAACAGCCCCTTTTCACTTCCTCTTTCTCTCAAACTCACCGCCTCCTACCTCTCTCAATCTCACAATCTCATACTCACTCTTTGCTGTTGGAGAAAGGGAAAAACGGGGAGAAAGGAAAAGGGAGGCGGCCGCCCTTGGAGGACGGCGCGGCCTTGCATGGCCACGGGGACGCCCGTCACTGCTGACGGTGGTGGCTGCAGGGGGATGCACATGCATCGGCGGTGGCGAGGAGGGACCGGCCGTTCGCGGCGGAGAGGGACGGAGCTGCTTGGAGCGGCGGACAGAGGGACTTCTGCAGGGGAGGCCGCGCGAGGCAGTGACGGAGGGACGGCGGTGGCCGGTTGGCCGTCGGGAAAGGTGGTTCCTTTTCTCTGTCTTTTGTTTACTCTGTTTTTATTTTCCCCACTTCCTCTACCGGATTGGTACTTTGCTATTGTTTGTCTTTTTAGGGTTTTGATTTTTCTTTGAAAAGAAGGATTGTTACTGATTAATATTTTTTGCCACTGTTCTTCAGAGAACCTGGAAAAGGAGCAAGGGGAAGCCTCAGAGGGAGAACCAAACTGTTGGAAAAGGGATTGAAGGCCGCGGCTGCAGCCCAAAAGGGGATGATTCCGACCTACCTTTTTGTTTATTTTACCCCATTTTTGATATGAAAACTGTATATTGGACTGTAATATGGGACTCTTTATTTTAGACTCTGATTCGGATTTGAACTGGTATTTCAATATTGGTGTGATATTCTGTTTGCTTGACTTTATTATCAATCACACACAATACAATCTCAGATTATGCACAGTAAATGAATTGGCACAAATCATAGGCAGATCAGTCAATAGTATAGTTCAAAAATAGTCAAAAGGAAAAGAACATTTGATACCAAATAGATGCCTCCTTTGCTTTTGTAGCTTAGTAACTTTGTGACCCAAGTTTGCAAGCTATCAACTCTCCTTGTTTCACTCTGATTTTGTTGGTCAATTCTGTTTGGCACTCAATTTTTTTTTCTCTCCCTATTTGCACTCAATCCAAATGAGAATAAGAGTGATTCCCAATGGAAAAATTGTGTGTGTGAAGCTCCTTTTTTTGCTGTCTGTGTGCGTAGAGAAAGAGAGGTCCGAAAAACACTTTACCACATCTATTTATACATGCTAAAAGCTTAACCCCCACCGCCAAGTGATGATTAAATTGTGCCCAAATGATGATTAAATTGTGCGGCTCGAGGTTGCAACTTGCAACCTGCAGCAGCTCTTGTTCAGAGATATTTGCCCCCAATCCTTCCCTTGCACGCCTCCTAGTTCAGCTTTCATTACTATTTTTTCTAAGAGCAAAAAGAAAAAATAGAGGGCTGATGGGTGGAGGAAAGAAAAAAAGGAAAAGAAAGAAAGGAAATTTTAGAAAGGGCCCAAAAGTATTGGACCAGCAAAAGAAAGTTCTGTTTTAGTTTTTCTTACCCTTCCATTTTTCAACAAAATTCTTCTTCTCTCTTCTCTCTCCCCTTTTTTTTAAGTGAAATGGTTTCAAATAGGCTTAACTGAAAAAGTGAATACCAGGCCCAAAACGTACCTGGCCCAACAAAGATTTTTTTTATTTTCTTTTCCTTTTTTCCTTAAAAAGATGATTTTAAACCGACCCAACAAAAAGTATCACTTGGCCCAAAAACACTCTTGACCCAATAAAAAAAACTCCGGATTTACAAAAGAAAAAGGGGCCAGGTCCAAAATAAAGGAGAGCAAGTAAAAGGACGAGAAAGAAGGAAATGAGAGAAAAAAAAAAGAAAAAGAGGCCCATTGGCCCAAATATTTTTTTTGGAAAAAAAGCTTAATTAATTCATTTTATTTTTGTTTTGATTTTCTAATTTTTTGGGATTTTTCAATGAGGTAAAAAGGAAGAGTTAAATGCCACAAGTGTATAGATACACGAAAATAGAAGGAAAGAAAGAAATGAAATAAAACTTCCGGACAAAATTGGGTGCTGACAGCTGCCCCTCTTTACTTATATTTTAAGTAGAGAATATGAATAAGCTTGCTTTTTCATATTCTTAAAGTAAAAATTAAGTAAAGATAGAAGCTCATATTTTGGTCGGAAGACAAAAAATGGTTGACAGTCACCAATTTGACAAGTAAAAGATGTTAGATTGAGACTAGACTTTGCGGAAACAGAAAGGATGCCAGGTAGATATTGGGCTTGAGCTGAAATTAAAAGATGCTGGACAGAGATGAGACTTTGCAGAAACGTAAAGAGTGTGAGATATTGGACTTGAACTGGAATTTAAATGTTGCTGGACCGGGACCAGACTTGCAGAAACGTAAAGAGTGTGAGATATTGGACTTGAACTGGAGTTTAAATGTTGTTGGACCGGGACCAGACTTGCAGGAACGTAAAGAGTGAGAGATATTGGACTTGAACTGGAATTTAAATGTTGCTAGACCGGGATCAGACTTGCAGGAACGTAAAGAGTGTGAGATATTGGACTTGAACTGGAATTTAAATGTTGCTGGACCGGGACCAGACTTGCAGAAACGTAAAGAGTGTGAGATATTGGACTTGATTTGGAATTTAAATGTTGCTGGACCGAGACCAGACTTGCAGGAACGTAAAGAGTGTGAGATATTGGACTTGAACTGGAATTTAAATGTTGCTGGACTGGGACCAGACTTGCAGGAACGTAAAGAGTGAGATATTGGACTTGAACTGGAATTTAAAAGTTGTTGGACCGGGACCAGACTTGCAGAAACGTAAAGGATGCAAGGCATGTACTGGGTTTGAGCAGGACTTTTAAAGGTGCTGGACCGGGACCAGACTTGCGGAAAGGTAAAGGAGGCAAGGCATGTACTGGATTTGAGCAGGAATTTTAAAGGTGCTGGACCGGGACCAGACTTGCGGAAAGGTAAAGGAGGCAAGGCATGTCCTGGTACGAGCAGGAATTTTAAAGGTGTTGGACCGGGACCAGACTTGCGGAAAGGTAAAGGATGCAAGGCATGCACTGGGTTTGAGCAGGAATTTTAAAGATGCTGGACCGGGACCAGACTTTGTGAAAACGTAAAGGATGTCGTGGGCACGGACACCCGGAGATGAGATGTAATGGATCAGAAAGAAAGCATTGGGCACGAGAACCCGATAAGCAGTATAGTAGGCATGATTACCTAAAAAACGGTAAAGTAAGCGCGAGCACCTTGTGAATAAGAAATACAATGGGCACGAGAACCCCAAAAAGTAGAAAGATAGGCACGAGCACCTCAAAAGCGGTCAAGTAGACGTGAACACCTTGTGAATAGGAAATGTAATGGGCACGAAAACCCAAAAAGGAAGAAAGATAGGCACGAGCACCTAAAAAGTGGTAAAGTAGGCGCGGACACCTTGTGAAATGTAATGGGCACGAGAACCCAAAAAGGAATCAAGAAGGCATGAATTCCTTGAGAAGCAGTAAAGTAGGCGCGATCACCTTGAGAAGTAGAAAGTAGGCACGAGCACCTTGTGAAGAAAATGGAATGGGCACGAGAACCCAATAAAGCAATAGAGTAGGCACGAGAACCTTGAATAGAAAATGCAATGGGCATGAGAACCCAAAAAGCAGTAAAATAGGCATGAACGCCTTGAAAGACAACAAAGTAGGCACAAGCACCTTGCGAATAGGAAAATGTTATGGGCATGTGGACCAAAGAATGAGGGTGTGATGTACTTGACGAGTCGAGATAGGACCATAATGGGAGTGAGACCCTAAAATTAAATGCAAGAACCTGAAATGAAGATGAGTGTGTTATGGGCATATGGGCTCAAGATGGAGGATTCAATGGGCAAAGTAGCCCAAAGTAAGCATTGAAACGGGTACGAGGACCCAAGATAAGCATGCCATGGGTATAAAGACCAGAGCGAGTGTGTAACAGACACATGGGTCCAAGATAAAAAAATGAAGATGGTTAAAGTGGCCCAAATCAAAAATGGGTTCGAGGACCCAAGGTAAGTAAGTCATGGATACAAGGGTCCAAAGTGGAGAATGTCATGGGCAAAGTGGCCCAAAGAGTACGTGATGAACGCATGGGCCCGACACCGAGGGTACAATAGGTATGAGAACCCCATGATTTGATCATGATGATCTCCAGAGAAATGGGTGTGCAGACCTTTGTAAAGGGCACTAGAGCCTAAGAAATTGAAATATAATGGGTAAAAGGACCCAAGTGACTCAATGGGTATATGAACCCAAAGAACAAAACTTGACGGGTACGTGAACCCTAAGGATGAATTGGGCACATGAACCCAAAGAATTGAAGTTGACGGGTGCGTGGACCCTGAGGATGAATTGAGCATGTGATCCCAAAGAATTCAAATTGATGGGTGCATGGACCCTGAGGATGAATTGGGCATGTGATCCCAAAGAATTGAAGTTGATGGGTGCGCGGACCCTGAGGATGAATTGGGCATGTGAACCCAAAGAATTGAAGTTGATGGGTGCGTGGACCCTGAGGGTGAAAAGAATTGAAGTTGATGGGTGCGTGGACCCTGAGGGTGAATTGGGCCTGTGAACCCAAAGAATTGAAGTTGATGGGTGCGTGGACCCTGAAATCAGGACCTACTAGGTTTCAGAAGCCAAAGTAACCATTAGTATAAGGACTCAAGGAACTGAAGATGCATCAGTTACGGTGACTTTGACATCCATTTTTGGTGGATACGGATCTCTGTGAACTGGGTATGAGAACCTGAGAATGAGAATGCAATGGGCGCAAGAATCTTTGATTGAGGGAGGCAACAGTCGTGTGAGCCCAGAAATTGTATGAGAAAGATACAAAGATCCAAAATCAAGATGAAGTGGGTTAAAGGACCCGTCGTAACATGCAACGGGCATAGGGGCCCAACGTTGAGAATGTAATGGGTACATGGACCCAAGAATGGAGTCACATTGGGTAGAAGGAATTCAAACAAGAGTGTCCTAGGTACAAAGGCCCAAGAACGTGACCATGATGAGCATAAGGACCCAATGGAGTGGGCACATGGATCTTATAGTTGAAGTATGATGGGTTTAGAGACCTGGGAAGAACATTGAGTATATTGACTAAGATGTGCGGGCACAAGGACCTAGTAAATCCCGAAAGAAATGAAATAGTGGGTGGAGTATGATACATGAGTAGTTTACAATGAAAAGAATCATATTAACAAACAATGTCAATTACAAAAAAAAATTATGTACACTATGAAAAATGAGGTTGATTGGAAATGCATGATGCAAATGCGGTGCATGATGAAGTGAGTGATGCTACAAGGATGACTGTTGATGCAAAGAGCATTGGATACTCCTTAGAACTTTTTCCTTTTGGTTTTCTCTTTTGATCATTTTTATTGTCTTCACCAAATTTGGGCCAAATTAATCCTGATTTTTCTTGAATCCTCGATCCTTATAGACTTAGGTGCCCTACAAGGTACATGGATGAGCAGAGACATATCTCTGAATCAAGTTGGGTCTTTTGCTTCTGATGCTTGGCTGAGTGCATTCTGGAATAAGCACATGTTGTAACTTCATCACTTGAGCTTGTGATTTGGTCATTCCCTGTCTTGTAGGGAGTTCATCAAATTCCATGTGTCTTTGAAGTCATAAAAATAATCAAAATGCTTTTCAAGTGCTGACACATGCTTCCTTTCAATATATGTATGTCAATAAATGCAATATGGATTTGCCAAATGGTTGCAAGTGAAATGGGGTTACACATTTACAACGAAGGGGGTCATGTTTGTCATATAGGGGTAAAGAATTTACAAAATGTAGTAGCAAAGGAAAATGTTGTTTCTTTTGGTTTTTCGTTTTCTTTTTTGTATCTGTCATGTGAGGGTCAAGAGTTTACAAGAGGTAGTAACAAAGATAAAGAATTTTGGTTTTTTGTTTTTTTGTTTTTTTTTCTGTATGGTATTCTCTCAATCAACAGGGTTAGTCTCTCATATCTGAAATTTTGGGAACCCATTATTCGGCTTCTAAAGATTGTGAATTGCCCCACCGGCCACTTCTAGAGATATAAATTTCACAAGTTGTGTACACTTCAAATGTTACATTTGCCCCAGTGCACCTTAGAATGACTCCGATCTTCTGTGTTTTGAATACTCTGTTTGCCCCTTTTGTGCACATTTCAGGACCTCATCTCCCCCAGTGTCACTTCTTTTGCCCCAGTGTTGGTCATGGTTGCCCCATTTGCTTTTCCTAACTTTTGCTTAGGTTGCCCTTACGAGTTTTCAACCTAACGGGCCCTTATATCTTCTTTATCATTTTTTCCTTGGCCATTGACTATATGTTTGAATAATCTTTTGTTCTCAGAATTAAAGTCATGAAAATGATGGCAATCATTTCATTGATCAGAATGGACTTTGTAAGGCTTGTAATGAGGTCAGGGCTAATGGCTAAGAAAGGAAGGGTATATCAGGCCCAAATAAGTGTTTAAGGGTTCAAGGGATCAAGGATCAATAATAACTCCGTTCTTGAGATGAATGTTCAAGTGGGAGTTTTGAAGTCAACGATTTTTCCTTTTTTGTCATTTTGTTCATTTATGCTTTTGCTTGTCTTTTTTCTTTTCACTGATTTCTTTTTCTTTTTTTCTCCTACATTTCAAACTTATGACACTACATGAGTGCAAATTGACTTTCATTTTGTGCAACCCCAAGGTAGGGGTGATCCTTATCCAGGGTTATTTGAAAGGAAAGATTCAGGCTCAACGGGGACAACTAGGGATAATGATGATTTGATATTTTCTGGATAGAGAAAAATGGCCATCATCATTTCAAATCATAATTGCACATTTTCATACTTTAATTTCGAGACCAAAATCTCAAATTCCTCATTTAAACCTCCAAAACAACTTCTTCCTTGAAGAGGAATCTTCTTGAGGATTCATGACACTAATACACTTGATAGAAATGACCTTCATTTCCCTTAATTCAGATTTTAAAGGCATTTTTTTTGTTCTTCCTTTTACCATGTTGCTATCTACCATCGGCAACCCACAACTTCTTCATGCAACTTTGATCTCATTTAACCTCTTATTTCGCCATTTTCGGGAACTTCTTATCATTTTCACAATCCTTATTAGCATGATCAATGGATTACCAAAATTGCAGGATGAGACACTAACTTTGTCATGAGAGAGACACATGAGGGTTTACATTATTTACAATGGACTTAGGAAATCAAATGAAATAAAGAAGGTTAGGGTCAAGGATAAAGAGCAAAAGATTGTTGGAAAATTCAGCATGCATTTCGTTGATTACATATTCTGAAAGAGAATTTTGCACTTGCTAAACATATTGTTATCACAAAAGCCCTAGGTGGAGCGATGTGATTAACATTACAAAAAAACAAAAACACATGAAACTTGACGATCTTGGAACTATTGAGCTTAATCTTTTGAAAACAAGGACAAACCAAAGTTAGCAGCTACTGTTTGGTCCCAATACCCGAATTTTCATGACCTGGCAAAAAACAAGGATGGTTTGCCTCAAAACTCAACTGCTTATCATTGATCATGTTTTGTACTTTGTACTTCAATGCCGTGCAATTTTCAGTAGAATGCCCTGCTGCCCCAGCGTGGTAATCGCATCTAGCATTCGGGTCATATCCCTTTGGTTATGGTGGTTCAACAAGTGGTAATGGACGAGGGGTAATCAATGAGCCACGAATGAGATGTGGTAACAACTCAGTGTAAGACATGGGAATTGGGTCAAGTTTGGTGGATCTCCTCCCTTTGTAGTTTGGCTTTCTTTGGTTTGAGCTAGGAACCGTGGTAGTGGGTATTGGTGGTTGAGCAGGTGATGGTGGTGGACGATATGTCATGGGTGGATAATATGGTTGGGAATGTGGGGTAAGTGAAGTTGTGGAAGTATATGGATAAGGTGTGTAAGGAGAGTGGAATGGTTGTTGGTAATGGATTGGTACATAGTTGGGTCTCCCATGAGAGGATTTCCCTTGCTCAAATACAACTGCATGAGCTTCTCCTTCTTTTTCTTTTCCTGCCCCTGGCGATGACTTCTTTGAATTGACAAATCTCGTCGAACCCAGCACAATCTTTCCACTTCTCATACCTTCTTCTATTCTTCCCCCTATGGCGACGATATCAGAGACGTTTGATGATATACTCCCAATCATCCGATCATAAAAAGGTGATTGGAGTGTGTCAGTAAAAATTGTAACCATCTCTTTCTCAGACAAATGGGGCTCTACCTGGGCAGCTACCTCCCTCCAACGTTGGGCATACTCCTTGAAGGCCTCAGAGTCTCTTTTCACCATGTTCTGTAGTTGTAACCGATCAGGAGCCACGTCAATATTGTACTTGTACTGCTTCAAAAATGCATTAGCTAGATCTTTCCAAGAGCGGATACAAGCACGCTTGAGGTGTGTATACCAGCTTGCTGCTGCCCCAGTTAAACTATCTTGGAAGAAATGAATTAAAATCTTATCATCATGGGCAAAGGCTGCCATCTTCCTACAGTACATTGTGAGGTGATTATTTGGGCAGGTGGTCCCCTTGTATTTGTAAAATTCAGGCACCTTAAACTTGGGGGGATTTACTATATCAGGAACCAGACAAAGGTCGGAAACATCACCCAAGACATAATGACTTCCCCCTTCTATGACCCGCAAGCGCTCCTCCAGGATTTGCAATTTCTCATGCTGAAGGTCTCCCATTTGATGGTTTTGAGGTTCAGGGGTTGCCATGGATGCTGGGTTGGCACGTGGTATAGACAAATTTCCATGGATTGTTTGTGACAGAGTGGTGTTTTGTGGATCTGACATTGAGGTTACTACCACTGGGTTGGTTTCTAGGTTGGTATTTAGCGGTGGAGTGTAGTTAGATGGAAATGGGTATGGCATGAAGATAGGGAGTGTGGGTTATGTTTGGGAAGTTTCTTGGGCTGTATGGTTTGATTTTGGAGGATTTTGTTGGTTGACAATTGTAGCAGGGGTATCATTGTTGGAATGCATATTCAATGGCATTAGCATCCCTTGGGAATTCAGACCATAAGACTGAGTAAGTCGAGTGAAGTCGGGCACGTGAGAAATAGTGTCTTGTTGCCCTTGGCTTGCCCCCGAGGGATTCCCCTCTGCCTCTCTTTCTTTCAATAGCTCCAAAACTTTGGCTAACTGTTCCTTTATTATAAACATCGTCCTTCAACTCCTGTTGGCTTTGCTCCAGCTCATCCATGATCCTTGATTGGGCACAAATCCTATAAGGTTGACGAATTTTTTTATTTTTGTTTTTGTCAGATAAAGGAAAAGAACACAAGGCAAAATGACATGCTATTGGTTGTGGAAAGATTTTCCAAGCGTTCAATAACTAAAGGGGTTACCCACTTTCTAACGCTAGAGGCAAATCCCCTCTTAGGTTACAAAGTGGTTGATGGTCAATTACGGGAAGTATTCTTTCCTCGATAAGTGACATCTTCACACTAGCAAAGTGATCAATCTCTTGCGGGAATCCTTTACTACCCATCACGGACGAGTCATCTCAAGATGAAAGCGTGCTTGAAATTTTTACCAGGGGTAATTTCTTCCTTGATGAATATGTTTGAGTCAGAGCTCATCCATTGACAAAATCAGCCCAACACACTTAATTAGCGGTTTATTTCTCTTCTTAGCTCTCCGCAAGCAATTGCTTATCAATTTAACTCTGATATTTCCCTTCAACTCTGATGTATTGCTAGTGTGACATTGAACCTCCTTCATTCTTTGCTATTGAACGCAATAAAAAATCTTTCCATTCCATGCAAATGCATTACCTTTTATCAAACATGATTATGAAATGCTTTTCAGGGCAGAGATGATTTGTGGAGCTTTCTTTTCATTTATTATATTTACAATGCAAGTGAGCTATTTGATGAGATGGCCTATGTATGAAAGATCAATGGAATGGAATTTTCTTTTTTTCTTCTTTTTTCTTTAAAAAATGGCTTTACTATCAAATATTTTTTGTTTTTCTTTTTTTTTAAAAGGGAATGCTATGTGCATATATGAATGCCCTACTACTAAAATGTTACAGTAAATATATACAATGATGAATGGAAGGAGAAGGAAAAGGAAGAAGCATGCCCCCATGTGTCCTAACTTAGGTAAATCCTATGGCATTAGGGATACCTAAGGTTAAGGTCCTAAATTTGGTGGTTGCTAGGGCAACTTATTGTGCACGGTTTTTAAGGTTGGGACTAAACTCTCATGGATGATGGTTCCCAGATTGCCCTTTATCAAATAGACAAGGACCCAGTTTCACAAATTTACCACAAGGAGGCATGAGACCCTCTGGATTGTGATTAATATGTAAAACTGGTGACAATATGAGTGGCGAATCAACAAAAGCCACGTGAGCATTAAGCCCCTCAATGGCAGTTTGTTGAAACACCTTCTACTCCTCGGCGCGTATAGGCTCGGGTATAGAGCCCAAAAGAGTGTGTGAGGTTGGTGATGGTGCGGCGTGTGCAGGGGACATACAAGCCTTCAATCCTAACAACTACCCCATCTGCAAAACAAACCAAACAAACACAAATATATACAGAGATAAAGTTTTCTACCCTAAGGTTGTAGCAGGATATATTACAAAAAGATATTTACAAAAAAATAAGAGCAGAATATATTTACAAGAATACATACAAAACAAAACAAAAGGGGTAAAATGAATATAAAAGTTAAAATTTTACACAATTAATTATGACAGGCTTGACTCTCAAACGTCCCCAGTGGAGTCGCCAGCTGTTGAAACCGGGGTCACGACGGGTCGGCGAAACATATTGGAAAAATTGAGTTTCAATGGAGTCGCCACCAAAGTTTATTTCAAGGGAAAACATTTGGAAAAACCCTTTTAAAAAAGAAAATGGTCTTTAAAACCAGATTTGGGTTCGGGAGTCATTTATGCGTAGGGAAGGTATTAACACCCTACAACATCCGTTAAAAAACGGTTACCTCTAATTAATTGTGTAAAACCGATTCACTTTGAAAATATTCATTTTACCCCTTTTGATGAAAATGAAATTTATTTTTGCGGTTTTTGCTATTTCGATTTTTTTTGTATTTTTTGTTTAAAATAAATACAGGGAAAGAAAAAGGGAATTGGATTTGAATTAAAGGAAAAAAGATTTTTTTGTTTATTTTGGCTCGACAGATTTGATTTCCGCTCCTACGTATCCTCAAGTGCAATGGAGAAATCAAAGCCACGTAGTTCTAAAAACTTGTTGAAAAAAGATTGATTTCGTTTTTGAAAGAAAATGATTTTTGAAAATAAAGGAAAATGAGGAAATTGGTTTTGGATGTGTTTTTAATTCAAAGAAAAAAGGAATTTATTTTTGGCAGAGTTGGTGCTAGCAAATGGCTATACAACGAACTCTTGAAATTGTTTAGACGACATTATTGATAGAAATGCTATTCAATAAACGTCATTTATTTTGAGGAGAAAACATTTTTTAGGAAAAGATTTGAAATTCTGCGTTATTGAGTTAACAAGTGGCTATACTCAATATTTTTCCCTTTTTGACGTTATTGATAGAAATGCTATTCAATTAACGTATTTCAGATAAAAATTATTTTTGGAAAGAGATTTGAAACTGTCGCATTATTGAGCTAGTAAATGACTATACTCAATATTTTCCTTTTTACGTTATTGATAGAAATGCTATTCAATTAACGTAAAATTTTTTAGAAAATTTTTTTTTTTTGGGAAGAGATTTGAAATTTCTGTATTATTGAGCTAGTAAATGACTGTACTCAATATTTCCCTTTTTACGTTATTGATAGAAATGCTATTCAATTAACGTAACTTTTGAAAAGAATTATTCTTTTGAAAATGGATTATTTTAGGAAAACACATAATTGAGTTAGTAAATGACTATACTCAATTACTTCCCTTTTTCTTAAAAAATACGTTAAAGGATAGAAATGCTATTCCATTAACGTGATTGATTATTTTTAGAAAAAAAATTGTTTTATTTTTTAAAATGTAGATTAAACTAACCATATTTACACGTGCCCTAAGTTATAAACGAGTACTATTTACAACGGTAGCTAAAACGCACGTTAGACAAATATTCACAATTATTTAAAGCAGGCCAAATAAAAGAAACAAATATTTACAAATAAATACAAGATGGTGGGTCAAAATTAAAAAAAATGAGATAAACAATAATACAGAAAACTAACAAAACTTACACACAATGAAATAAAATTGGGCCTCAGGTTGCATTATCGGCCCAACGCAACAATCACACAGGAAACAAGTAAAACAATTATCCTAATTATTATGTATTTACTATTATTAGTTATTACTATATTACTATTTTTTTAGTTTTTTAGTTTTTTGTTTTTTGATTAAAAAAGAAAGAAAACTGGATGCAAGCCCAAGCTTGCACCACATTTGGAGAAATAGCATAAATAAAATAAAAAAGAAAAAAAAGAAGAAATGGGGGAGGGGGTGGACGGTTTGTAAAGGGTTTCTAGAACCCTCCCCACTACCCCAACTACCACATTCACTCTTTTTCTCTAACCCATTCCTCACAACTGTATGCTCTCTTCCTCACGGGTCCGGATCCTCTCCAGTGGGCCAATACTGGAGAGTGTCTTGTTGATAAAATAGGGACCGTAGATAAAAAAAGTGTTGATCAATGGTTCACATTTTATTTTACTAAACTCACCCTAAATCAATCCCTCAACATTGTAACGTCTTCCTACTTTCTTCTGTAGCTGCTGTTCGGACTCCTCTGCCACCATTTTGCTGTAGAATGCCGTCGCGTCCAGCTCTGTGTTCGTCCACCCTTGGCGCCACCATGGCCGAGACATATCGGCCTCCTTGTGGCGAAATCCGCCATGTCGTCGTCCATTGTTGAGCTCCCTGGTAAGTATGTTTAAACCCCTTTATTTTGAACACTACCGTTAACAATAATCTAATTTATAGTCTTTTTGACACTGATCCATCTGAATCTCAATTGCTTGATTTGTCACACTATGATACAATGCTGGAAACTGGGGCTGCATTTGCACTGGCATCGGGCTTAAAACTCTATTAACTGAAATTGTCAACAATAGGAGATCTAGAATTAGCCAGTGCCAAGGGTGATAAAGTGGAATGTTTATGTCAACTGATTAGAAATATCCCTCTCAATGAGATTTTTATAAAAATTTTCTCTTTTTTCAGTGTTTGTCTATTTTAAGGAATCAAAACTTCCATTGTGAATGTTGAAGCTGTGTCTCTAGCATGGAGAGTTCGAGAGGGATCACACTGTTTTTTCAGATTTTTTCCCCACTTGATTTTAATTTTCAATAATAGGCATTTTCTGGTGGTGAAAATAACACTAACTTGACTTGCTTGATAAACCAATTCAACATGTCCTGATGAGCCTCTTCTACACTCTTAACAACACCTTCATCATCAACTTTGTATCGCATTGTCCATCCATGAGCAACTCCAGGGTTTAGTTTCACAAAGCTTTCTAACTGATATTGCATAAATAATTTGGAGTCAATAGTGCACCAATTGATATTTAGACTAGGGTAGTTAAAGAAATTTGAGAATGTGATGACTACTCATTCAGGGAAGATGGATTTTATTTAATTTGCATTCAAAACATTTTTTTATTGCTCAAATATTGAGCACACTGGTACTTCATTTCTGCTGGACAATTTTCTAAATGTAATAAATCCTAATAACTCATAATGCCAATGACTGAGTCAATTTTCTAAATTGCAGAAGGCCAAGTCCAGAAACAAAGATATTAACCATTAAAGTGAAGCCAGGTTGGAAGAAAGGGACCAAGATTACATTCCCAGAAAAAGGGAATCAGAAACCAAATCAACAGGCAGTAGACCTTGTACCTGAGACAGACCTGAGACAGAGTTGTTTTACTACATATGCTGCTAGAGTTATTCTACTTAGGACAGACCTGAGACATAGTTGTTTTACTACATATGCTGCTAGAGTTATTCTACTATCCTCCCTGCACCAGTCCACACAAGCACCAGAATATCATCCCTGCAGAGTTCCAGTGAAGTAAAGAAGAACTTCAATTGATTCAGTCACTTGTATTGTGTTATCATCAAAACAATTCTTTTGAATAGTTATTTAGTACACTTTTAATCTTGTAATTTTTAGCTATAGTAGTATTGTACTACCATAAAAACACATGTACTAGAAAATGATATTTTAAATGAGAATGAGAAGTTTCTTATCACTTGAAATCTGCATTGCTTTATCCTTTCCAAGTTTTGTTCTGGTTTCCATGACAAATTAAAATCTAAAATATGCATCAGGTGTTGCTTAATCAAAATATATTGTTGCAGCTAAAATCAAAATATATAGCAACTTAAATCAAAATAGACAGTTGCTCCCCAATCTAACTACACATTTGCTACAGTTCCTGCCCAATCTAAATACATAGTTGCTGCCCATTCTAAATACATAATTGCTACAGTTGTTGCCCAATCTAAATACACAGTTGCTGCCCAATCAAAATACACAGTTGCTGCCCAATCAAAATACACAATTGCTGTTGCTGCCCAATCTAAATAGACAGTTGCTGCACAATCAAAATACACAGTTGCTTCCCAATCAAAATACACAGTTGATGCCCAATCTAAATACACAGTTGCTTCCCAATCAAAATACACAATTGCTGTTGCCCATTCTAAATATACAACTGCTGTATTATTAAGAGGTTCCCGTATCATCAAGAGGTGCCTGTATAAAACAAACTCCATCATCAAGAGGTGCTTGTATCATAACAAAACAAAGTACCCAACCGTAAAAGATGAAAAAAAAGGAAAGGAAAAACAATTGCTTAAACAAGTTTACCGTCAACAATGCTGTGAAACTAAACTGATTCTGAAATGTGTGAGGGGGATCAAAATATGGAGGTGCAGAAGAAATGATTTCACTTGGTGCATTGTTTCTTGGTTCATAATCCTAAAGTGTTCACAGAAAATCAACATATGATTATAACAAGGAAGTAGAAATTATTGTTATTGTTATATGCATAAACATATATACCTGAGATGTTTGACTTTGTGATTGACCTCTAGTTGGAGGTTTTCTTTTCTTTTTTGCTTGTAACTCAACCCAACTTTTGAATCGTGTTTGCTTGTTCCTCTTTATACTAGGTCGTTGCTTGAAACCTTTAGGTTGTGTCCCATCCCTAACCACCAACGTAGAGGCATCACTATTATGCTTGTCAATGCTTTGTGCTTCTAAACGAAGCTCCTTTATTCAACATCTATACTTTTATCTACTAGTTGACACTCTTCTTCACATGGAGATACATCAGCTGCCACTCTAATCAATTTAGATGCTAATTGTCGATATCGTCGAGTGGTAGAGAGTCTAGGATCCTCTTCAACCTCTTTTCCCCTAACATCATGTACAATGCCACTCCGACCTTCTCTTGTCCACCTCTTGAGAATGTACTTTTTAGGAACAACCTTTACATCATTTGCTTCAAACACTTTTAATGAATGGGAACACAATATGCCTGTTGTCTCAAATTTTCTACAACTGCAAGATATAGAAAATGAGACATGATCAAATAAGACTTTCCAAAATCCTTCATGGTTGATCATTGTGATGATATATTCAAACAAAGGGGGAGACTCATTTCTTTTTGATATGGAAGAAGCTAAGAATAATGAAAATTCTTGTTGGAATAAGTCAAATACGGTATGAGTGTAAACTTTGCCCATTTGTAACAATATTGGAGACATCTCATATCGCAACATTACTAGCTTATGGCGAGAGTCATACTCACAAACCAACTCATTGTATCGCTTCTCCTCAACAACTCGTTCAAAGTCTTTAAAGAATTGCTTTACATTGACATCCGGCTTCATACATGCTTTGAAATATGAATTTAAGCTTTCACTTAGCTGTGTACTTCGCATCCCAAGTGTGAATGCTTGCTTCATATAACATGAGGCCCATTTATCTTTTATGGCATAAACTGATTTAATCCAATTGTTTTCTTGAACATTGTAGTTTGTGATCAATTTGGTCCAAGCCTCCTCAAACTCAAACTCAGTGTCAAATTCATACATGCATTTCTTGAAATCTCTTAAAAAATGACTTCCACCTTTCATCAAATTGCCAAGGTGTTTAATTCCATTTTGCATCAAATGCCAAGTACATAAACCATGGTGTGTCTCGGGCATTACTTCAACAAGTGCCTTGGCCATTGCTTGGTCTTGGTCAGTGAAAATAGTCTGAGGCTTTTTTTTGGCTATGTGCTTCCAAGAATGTCTCAAACAACCATTTGAAAGATTCTGCTGTTTCATCATACAACAAAGCCGCACCGAAAATGACCACACCCCTATAATGGTTAAAACCCGAAAACAATGCAAGCGGTCTATTTGCTCGATTGGTACAATATGTAGTGTCCAGAGAGACAACATCACCAAAATACCCATAATCCAACACCATTTTCGCATCAGCCCAAAATACATTAGTGATTTTCTCTTCGACATCCATTTGGAAAGCATGGAAAAATGATGGGTTCACTAACAATTGCTGCTGAAAATATTGCATTAGACAACCTACTTCCCCATACACCATACTTTTTTGTCTTTTTGCCTTGACGTAATTCTTTGCATCCAACCGAGTATATCCAACATTAGTTCTATGCCCTGCATGTGTGCTCATAAACTGAAATGATGACTTTTGTCGCAATCCAGAGTCTTCAGCCAAATCAATCTCATAAGCTTGAACTTCAGTTATCTCACGGTGTGAAGCAAGCATGTGAGATGTCTCTAGAAGTTGTAATGGATGATTATGTTCTTCTAAAAACTCATGTATTACAAATTTTTCATTCTTTGATAGAGACAATCCAACTCTTGCAAAACAATTAGTTCTAGTCTTAGCTCTATGCTTGGTTACCTGTCTATCTCTTTTATCGGGCTTTCGAAACCCTTCTTTGCAGCAAACATATCTACAAGAAGTTATAGCACCGTCTCCCTTTCTCTTGTTGGAGTATTGTCTTCTAACTCCAAAACCTGCTTTCTCACCATATTCACGCCAAAATACCCATGCTGCTTCTTCATTTTCAAACTCCATACCAAGCTTTGGTATCCAATCAACATTTTCAAATGACATGTTTAGATGGAATAATAAGCCTAAAAGAGGAGCATAAATATAAAGAGTAAATAAAAGAACAATGAGCACACAAAGTAGCATTAAATGGAAGAACAATAACTTCATTAGTTTACCTCCCTTGTGTCATAAATAGAAGAACTAGAGATTCTTTAGTTGCTGATCTCCCTCCTTCGTCTTGCTCCGCTGCCTCTATTTTAATGCGAAAATTTTCATGAATGATCACTCCTACTTTTCACTTACAAGCATTTTCTAGAACGATTTATAGCAATGATTTTGATCTCATTTTTGGCATTCATACATGCTCTGTTTTGCTGAAAAATGATTCGAAACCCTTTCGTGGTTTTCGATTCTACGTACATGGAAGCCTTGTCGTTCAAGCCATTGTTTTATCTTACAAAACGATGCGTTTAAGAAATAGATTAATAATGACGGTTAGATTAATCTGACGGTTCATGGAATGAGGACTGGAGGTCCAGTTCCCGCTCAAAATTGAGGGGATCCGGACCCCTCTCTCACCCCCTTTCTCTTTGAGACTTGTCATTTTCTTTTATTCTTTCTCTCATTCTCAATAATCTGAACAGCCCCTTTTCACTTCCTCTTTCTCTCAAACTCACCGCCTCCTACCTCTCTCAATCTCACCATCTCATACTCACTCTTTGCTGTTGGAGAAAGGGAAAAACAGGGAGAAAGGAAAAGGGAGGCGGCCGCCCTTGGAGGACGGTGGCGGCCTTGCATGGCCACGGGGACGCCCGTCACTGCTGACGGTGGTGGCTGCAGGGGGACGCACATGCAGCGGCGGTGGCGAGGAGGGACCGGCCGTGCGCGGCGGCCGCGGAGGCGGAGAGGGACGGAGCCGCTTGGAGCGGCGGACATAGGGACTTTTGCAGGGGAGGCCGCGCGAGGCAGCGACGGAGGGACGGCGGCGACCGGTTGGCCGCCGGGAAAGGTGGTTCCTTTTATCTGTCTTTTCTTTACTCTGTTTTTATTTTCCCCACTTCCTCTACTGGATTGGTGCTTTGCTATTGTTTGTCTTTTTAGGGTTTTGATTTTTCTTTGAAAAGAAGGATTGTTACTGATTAATATTTTTTGCCACTGTCCTTCAGAGAACCTAGAAAAGGAGCAAGGGGAAGCCTCAGAGGGAGAACCAAACTGTTGGAAAAGGGATTGAAGGTCGCGGCTACAGCCCAAAAGGGGATGATTCCGACCTACCCTTTTTGTTTATTTTACCCCATTTTTTATATGAAAACTGTATATTGGACTGTAATATGGGACTCTTTATTTTAGACTCTGATTCGGATTTGAACTGGTATTTCAATATTGGTGTGATATTCTGTTTGCTTGACTTTATTATCAATCACACACAATACAATCTCAGATTATGCACAGTAAATGAATTGGCACAAAGCATAGGCAGATCAGTCAATAGTATAGTTCAAAAGTAGGCAAAAGGAAAAGAACATTTGACACCAAATAGATGCCTCCTTTGCTTTTGTAGCTTAGTAACTTTGTGACCCAAGCTTGCAAGCTATCAACTCTCCTTGTTTCACTCTGATTTTGTTGGTCTATTCTGTTTGGCACTCAATTTTTTTTCTCTCCCTATTTGCACTCAATCCAAATGAGAATAAGAGTGATTCCTAATGGAAACATTTTGTGTGTGAAGCTCCATTTTTTGCTTTCTGTGTGTGTAGAGAAAGAGAGGTCCGAAAAACACTTTACTACATCTATTTATACATGCCAAAAGCTTAACCCCCACCGCCCAAGTGATGATTAAATTGTGCCCAAGTGATGATTAAATTGTGCGGCTCGAGGTTGCAACTTGCAACTTGCAACCTGCTGTAGCTCTTGTTCAGAGATATCTGCCCCCAATCCTTCCCTTGCACGCTTCCTAGTTCAGCTTTCATTACTATTTTTTTCTAAGAGCAAAAAGAAAAAATAGAGGTCTGATGGGTGGAGGAAAGAAAAAAAGGAAAAGAAAGAAAGGAAATTTTAGAAAGGGCCCAAAAATATTGGGCCAACAAAAGAAAGTTTTTTTTAGTTTTTTTTACCCTTCCATTTTTAACAAAATTCTTCTTCTCTCTTCTCTCTCCCCCTTTTTTTTAAGTGAAATGGTTTCAAATAGGCTTAACTGAAAAAGTGAATACCAGGCCCAAAATGCACCTGGCCCAATAAAGAGTTTTTTTTATTTTCTTTTCCTTTTTTCCTTAAAAAGATGATTTTAAACAGACCCAACAAAAAGTATCACTGGGCCCAAAAACACTCTTGACCCAATAAAAAAAAATCTGGATTTACAAAAGAAAAAGGGACCAGGCCCAAAATAAAGGAGAGCAAGAAAAAGGAAGAGAAAGAAGGAAAAGAGAGAAAAAAAAGAAAAAGAGGCCCATTGGCCCAAATATTTTTTTTGGAAAAAAAGCTCAATTAATTCATTTTATTTTTGTTTTGTTTTTCTAATTTTTTGGGATTTTTCAATGAGGTAAAAAGGAAGAGTTAAATGCCACAAGTGTATAGATACACGAAAATAGAAGGAAAGAAAGAAATGAAATAAAACTTCCAGACAAAATTGGGTGCTGACAGGTATGGGTCTAGTACTCCTGATTGGTTTGAGGTCAACTGGTCTTTATACTTTGCAGCAGTCTGTGCAATTCATGAAGAACATGGAAGCCTATCATTAACCAATTTACATGCGTAATTCAAAGAATTAATATTTTCACAACAAAAGTTCAGTGCACTTGGTAATGACTTCCTAAAATCAAATCATACTCATTTGTTTTGCAAGCATTCAATGAATCCATGGAAAGTGAAAGTTCAAGATTTTTGAAAGAAATAGAGCATAACACCTTCAAATTCAATAACTCACAAAACAAAGAGCATTCCAATCAAGCAAATTGTTCTTCATGTTCCACACAGCCAAAATCACATTTAAGATAGCAATTATCAACATTATTCATAATCCTAAGGTTGCTACCATAAAGTTCAAATCATAGAGATATAGTAAATGAAGATTTCAATGGGTAAAAATTAAAGAAAACATAACTGAAAGTTTCAAAATTGATGGAAGTTTGTGAGTGGAAAGAGTGAAAAGGAGAGCTTAGGAAGTAGAGAAACAGTACATGAGAAAACAAAAGATTTTTAAAATTTCGTACTACTGCGCTTCACCTGCGCTACAACGCAATTGAAGCGCAGAAGACAGTGACTAAAATTGCATTTCTGCGCTTTACCTGCGCTACAGCGCAGGTGAAGCGCAAAAAACAGAATGTAATTTTGCAATTTTCAGTCACGTTTTCTGCTACTTCCTATTATTTAAAAATTTTATTTTCCACAAACTTATTCCAATCAATTTTGAAAATTTCCTAAATCCTAAAAAAATGAAAAATCTTAATTAACAACAAGAAAATAAAACAAAAGTAAAATTAATTAAAAACTTTAAAAATCTCTGGGTTGCCTCCCAGAAAGCGCTTGTTTAACGTCTGATAGCTCGACGCCTGTTCTCTCAAGGTGGCTGAAACTGAAATATTTTGGTGAGCTTGTGTGCTGCACCCTTCCTTTCTTTGGCCCAAAAACCTCCCCATAATCTTTCCTTGGAACAACCTGTAGTGTGAACTGACTTTGACCATTTGGGCTTCTTCCTGGAATTAGACCATGCTTTTGACTCATTTGGCTTGATTTTCCTTTTCTTTATTATCTTGCTCTCATGTGCATGAGTCTTCTTTTCCTGAAGCTTTGATGATTCACAATTGATTGCTCTCAATTTCTTTGCTTCGCAGGGGTCTTTGATATGAAACACACTTGACCACTTCTTCAATCTGGCTCTAGGCTCAGAATCTGATTCTCTTGGATCAATTCTTCCTTTCTTTTGTCTGGTTAGGTCAGTGTATTCACAGGCCTTTCTTTTGTGAGGTTTGGAAGGTTTTGTACCATGCCTGTCTTGATCGTCCTTTAGAGGACTGGTTTGATAAGGCAAGGTCTTTGGTCTTGGTACTACTTCCCCTCCTTCCTCGGGCATTGACTCACTATCTCCCTGTTCACTCTTTTTCTCATTTTCTTGATCATGTACACCCTCATAAGTTTTGTTCTCTTCCTCCATTTCACAGTCAATCTCTTCTTCAAGCACCATCTTTTCTGTTTCATCCTCTCTTTCTTCTTCTACTTCTGCTCCACTTTCTTCATCAGCCAGATTGTCATTGATTTCCTCCCTTATCAGCTGAACAATGTCATCGCACTGCTCTTCGGGGTTGGGTAGTGCATTTGCTGAGATTTGTTCTGACTGTTGGTTGGCTAGTGCTTCTGCTATCTGTTCAACTGTTGCATCAGGAAACTCTCTCATCTTGTTGAGCAGTTCCAACATGAATTGCTCCATGGCTTCCAACATTGGGATGTTGATTTTCTCTATTTTGTTACTCTCCATGAAGGCTGCAAGTAGCGTGTTCATATCTTTCATGGAGGGATTCTTTGGATATGGTAATTCCCTGACTTGCAGTGCATGCATGAACTCTTCCTTTTCTTCTTCTTTATTTTCTTTAGCAGCTTCCTCTGATTTCCTTTCTTCAATTTCTCTTTCTTGTATTGCTTCAGTTTCCTCTTCTTGAATGTCCGGATAAGAGCAGTGACCATTGAGATGGTTACCTCCGCAAAAATCACAAATTAATTGTGGTGACTGGCCAGGATAAGAGTGAACTGGTTGCGGTGGCTGAGAAAGTCTGTCTAGCTGCTTTTGGGGTGCTTCTGATGACTGCTTCAAACTCTTATTTTCTGCCCTTGAATTGGTGTGTGGGAGAAATATTTTGGCTCTTGCGTAATCTCCAAGGGTTCTTCTTGGTGGATTTTGCCATTCAGAATCCATTTAACATTTACTTCCTTTGGGGTGGCTGAACAGAGAGTGTTGAAATTGTCTCCTTAAACTTAGCCTTGCCACTTCTTTCTGTTACCTGTCTTCTCAAGAGAATTAATCAAGAAGCTTAAACAAATGTTAGCTCAAATGAGAAGAACAAAATAACAAAAAAATAATAATAGTAATTATTTTTTTTAAAAATAATTAATTAATTATTTTTTATTAATAATAATAATAAATATTTTTTTAATATAATAATAATAATAATTTTTTTAAAATAATAATAAAAAATAATAATAATAATTTTTTTCTTTTTTTATATAAAAATAATAATTAAAATAAAACAATTAAAAATAAAATTTTTGTTTTCTTCTCGACTTTTCCCTTGTCACCTTCTCTTGTTTCTACTTCTGTTCTTCCTTGATGTCCTTTCTATTTCTGGATCGATTGTAATTGATTGGGGGACACCTGACCTCTCAAAAACATAAGCAAGAAACTTTGAAAAAGGTAAGTGTGGAAGAAAAATTAATAAAAATAGAAAAACTATAAATTTCCTAGATAATAAAAAGTCCTAAAATAATAAGAATAATAAATAAAAGAAATCCTAAGATAAATATGACTTGATAATTAGACCGCCAAGGTCTACACGAATTGGAAAACTGTTCCCCGGCAACGACGCCAAAAATACTTGATGGGTTTCTGGCAAGCGAACCAAAAATCCAGCAGTATAATAGTAAGTAAGATATCGTATCCACAGGGAACGACTAACTCGCGTGTACTCGTGATCTATTTATCAAGGGAAAACAACAGATTTGTGAGAGTATTTTGTACAGAAAATATAAATTGCAGATTAATAATCAGAGGAAATAGAAAGGAGGAGTTGGAGACACTTTACTTGGATTTGGATTGAACTTCGTATCATCGCACCCTTCGTGTATGTAAAAACTATTTATTATTTATGGCTTTGATCTATAATAATGTAGACAAACTAAATTGTTAAAACCCCGAGTTACCAGCAGCTTTACCACTCAAAGATAATCCATGCGGGCTCTCCCAAGCGATAAATTTTCCTCGGCTTATTTTACTCTTATTATTCCGTTTGTTAAAGGACTATTGATAAACCATGTTTATCCTTTAGACGCCCTTCATTAGGATACTCACACTACCCATCAATCACCAGCTACGCCCATGTTTCAGGAACTGGTATTACTATCAACAAACCTTTACTATCGATAAACCATGCTTATCCTTTAGACGCCCTTGCGCGTCATCCCTTGGTAGTTGAACACTTGTTTGATCTCTGGACGAAGACCGCTGAGAAACTTTACACACTTTGACTCTTAATTAGCAGCTCCCTCATATGTAGGACAAAATCGTACTAGCGCTTCAAACTTGGACACGTAGTCTGCCACTGTGCCATCCCCTTGCTTTAACTCAAGAACCTCGATCTGTTTCTTGTTACGAACATCATGAGGAAAGTACATCTCAAGGAACACCCTCTTGAAGTTATCCCAGCTCAACGCGGTGCCCTCATCGATCATCCTCTGATAAGTGCTCTGCCCCCAGAATCCAACATCCCCTGATAACATGAACGCGGCTAAGTAACCTTTTGTATCATCGGGCAGTGCATCGCTCTAAAGATCTTCTCGATCTTGAATATCCAATCGGCAACTTGATAAGTGAAAAATAGTTGATAAATTAGAGCACTTTTTATTTCACTTATCAAGGATAAAATGATAATTTTGCCCCAATTTAATCCCTTTTTATTTAATATTAGATAAATTGCATTTATTAATCTAAGATTTGAATTTGATACTATTTTGATGGAAATATTGCTGATTTTTTGCAGGATATTGCAAAGATTTGATTTGAAGGATAGATATCATTAAATGGGGGAGATATCTGCAAAATTTGAGATTGATTGAAGACATTTAATGAAGATTTAAAGAAGATTAATGAGGAGATCATTGCCAATCAATCAAGGATTCTGCAGACAAGCTTCCCAAATAAATCAAAGATTTCTCAATAAATACAAAGATATCATCAAGAAAAGGGAAACAAGGAAAGACAAATATGCTAAAACCAGTCTCGGGGAAAGATCAAGATTAAAAAGAAAAAGTTGGAGCTACAAGACGCTACCCTGCGCTTCACCCTGCGCTATAGCGCAGGTGAAGCGCAGACTCTCTGGAAGTTGTGCCTCATCCTGCGCTGTAGCGCAGCCTGAAGCGCAGGTTACGCTGATTTGGTCCCTGTTGCCATTTTTAGATAGATTTCTCCCTAAATTTCTATGTCTTTCCTTATTCTATAAATAGGAACCTCTTGTATCAATTTCGGTGTGCACAATCATTGTAATCCAGTCTATATTTCAGTGATAATGTACCAAAGCTAAGTTTAGAGTAGGAGAGGAGGAGCGCTTCACAAGGATTGAAGATGGTGACAACATCTTCGGTGGTTTGTATGGCTACCTCGTGTAGTTAACTCTCCATTAGGATTGGATGTAATTGATTCTATCCCCAAGTGTATGTAAACTCTATTATTATTTCTGTGCTCTCTGTCTATAATATTGGTAATCTTATTTTGTACTTAATTCCTAATTCCCGCGCTTGCGCCTGGAGTTATAGGCTAGTCTCAACTAACTAGGTTAGTTTTGATTAGCACTGAGAGTGGGGGAGCGGATCCTTTACAACTCGCTCTCTGATTGAATAAGAATACTCGGTTAACCACTGACCGAAAATGGGTGTTTACTAATGATTGATGGGTAGTGTGAGTACCATAATGAAGGGAATCTGACCATTAGGCTTGGTATTGATAAACCGATAGCAAGGAGTTAGTTGATTGTGAATCCAGGATTCGAACATAGGCGTATCCTGATGAGTGAGGGTAGTGACAGTACTTGAGCGAAGGTGCGTCTACAGCTATAGGCCTCATTTATCAACTAAGTTCCTTTACAAACTGACTAAAAAAAGAGCAAAATAAGCCGAGGGTAAGTCTGTCACCTGGGAGAGCCTGCATGGATTATCTTTGAGTGTGCAAGCCGCTGGTAACTCGGGGTCTTAGCAATAAAGTTTGTCTAGGATATTATAGAGTAAACCTAAAATAATAGATAGTTTTTACATGCACAAAGGGTGTGATGATATGAAGTCCAATCCTAATCCAAGTAAAGTGTCTCTAACTCTTCCTTTCTAATTCCATTAATTATTATTTTACTATTTACAATTTCCGCAATAATACTCTTAAAATCATTGTTTTCTCCTTGATAATTAGATCACGAGTTTACGTGAATTGACCGTTCCCTGTGGATATGATACTCTTCTTACTATTATACTGCTGGATTTGTGGTTCGCTTGCCAGAAACCCATCAAGTATTTTTGGCGCCGTTGCCGGGGAACGGTTTCCAATTCGTGTAAACCTTGGAGGTCTATTTATCAAGAATATCTATCTTAGGATTTTGTTTATTTATTTTTCTTATCTATCTTAGGATCTCTTTATTTATTCTTCTCATTATTTTAAGAAATTTTTATTATCTAGGAAATTTATGATTTTTTTATTTTTCTTCCACACTTACCCTTTTTAAAATTTCTTGTTTATGTTTTTGAGAGGCCAGGTGTCCCCCAATCAATTACAACTTGAAGCAGAAATAGGAAGGACATCAAGGAAGAACAAAAGGAGAAACAAGAGAAGGAGACGGGGGAGAAGTCGAGAAGAAAACAAAAATATTTTATTTTTTAATTATTTTATTCTAATTATTTTCTCAAAAAAAATAAAAAAAAATAAAAATTTATTATTATATAAAAAAGATAATAATTTTTGTTCTACTCTCCTAAGCTAACATTTGTTTGAGAACCTTGAGAGGACAAGTAATAGAAAAAGGGGCAGAGCTCAAGGAGACAATTTCAACACTCTCTGATCACCAAAGAAGAAGAAGGGACAAGCTCAAGGAGATATTCTCAACACTATCTGTTCTACCACCCCAAATGAAGTAAATGTCAAATGGCTTATGAATGGCAAAATCAACCAAGGAGAACCCTTGGAGATTATGTTAGGTGGCAAGAACCAAGTTACTCCTCTCATGCACCGATTCAAGGTAACTTCTCTAATTGCAACAACTATTCTAACAATTTTTCACAGGATTGAGGAAGTTACCAGAACCATAATTCTGGGAGGCACCAAGATGATGTTTCACTCCACATGCAACCTTCTTTTCAACAGCAACAAAGTTACTCTTCCTATCAACAAAGAGACTTACAATTCCAGAAAGAGAGCAAAGAGCGAAGATGAAGCACTGACGCTTTGTTAAAACAGATGGCAGAACAAAGGGAGTTAAGACTTTGCAAGAGTATCGAAGAAATTCATCAAGGCAATATACAGTTTCAGAAGGAAAGTGAAGAAGCTAGAAGAAAAAATGATGCTTTGATAGCACGACTAGCAGAACAAAGGGAGTCAAGACTTCATAAGGAAAGAGAAGAAGCAAGAAGAAACACTGACACCATGTTGGAACTGCTCAACAAGAAGAGAGAGTCTCCTGATGCAACAATTGAAGAGATAGCAGAAGCAATAGCCAACCAACAGTCAGAACACAACTCAGCAAACGCTCAACCCAACCCCGTAGAATTTTGTCCCACCATAATTGTTAAATTAACAGGGGAGGAAATCAATGATGATCTGGCTAATGAAGAAGAAGGATATGAAGAAACACAAGAAAGAGAGGCTGAAGAAGAAGAAGGTGCAGCAGATGAAGAAGAAGAAAAAGGAGAGGATGAAACAGAAAAGATGGTGCTTGAAGAAGAGATTAGCTGTGAAAGGGAGATAGAGAATACAACATATGAGGGTGTACATGATCAAGAAAAAGAGAAAAAGAGTGAACAGAGAGATGATGAATCAAAGCCCGAGGAAGGAAGGGAAGTGATTTCAAGAACAAAGACCTTGCCTTATCCAACCGGTCCTTTAAAGGAAGATCAACAAAGGCATGGTGCAAGTGATAAACCTTCCAGATCTCACAAAAGAAAGGCCTACACTCACACTGACCAGGACAAGGCAAAGAGAAGAAAAGTCAAGCTAGAATTAAATTCAGAGCCTAGAGCCAGATTGAAGATCAAATGGTCAGGTGTGTTTCATATCAAAGAACCCCCCGAAGCAAAGAAATTGAGAGAAATCATTTGTGAATCATCTAAGCTTCAGGAAAAGAAGACTCATGCACATGAGAGCAAGGTAATAAAGAAAAGAAGGATCAAGCCAAGGGAGTAAGAGGCATGGTCTAATTCCAGAAAGAAGCTACAATTGTTAAAGTCAGTTCACACTACAGGTTGCTCCAAGGCAAGATTATGGGGAGGTTTAAGGACCAAAGAAAGAAAGGGTGCAACTCACAATCTCATCAAAATATTTCAGTTTCAGCCACCTTGAGAGAACAGGCGTCGAGCTATCAGACGTTAAACAAGCGCTTCCTGGGAGGCAACCCAGAGATTTTTAAGTTTTCAATTATTTTCAATTTTGTTTTATTTTCTTGTGTGTTAATTAGGATTTTTCAATTTTTAGGATTCATGAAATTTTCAAAATTGATTGGAATAAGTTTGTGGAAAATAAAGTTTTTTTTTAAAAAACAATAGGAAGTAGCAGAAAACGTGACTGAAAATTGCAAAATTACATTCTGTTTTATGCGCTTCAACCTACGCTGTAGCGCAGGTAAAGCGCATAAATGCAATTTTAGTCACTGTATTCTGCGCTTCACTGGCACTGTAGCGCAGGATACGAAATTTTAAAAATCTTTTATTTTCTCATGTACTACTTCCTCAGCTTTTCTTTTAACTCTTTCCACTCACAAACTTCCATCAATTTTGAAAATTTCAGTTATATTTTTTAATTTTTACCAATTGAAATCTTCATTTACTCTATCTCTATGATTTGAACTTTAGGGTAGCAACCTTAGGATTGTGAATATTATTTACTATTGCTATCTTGAATGTGATTTTGGCTGTGTGGAACATGAAGAACAATTTGCTTGAATTGAAATGCTCTTTGTTTAGTGAGTTATTAAAATTGAAAGTGTTATGCTCTGTTAAAAAATCTTGAACTTTCACTTTCCATGGATTGTTTGAATACTTGCAAAACAAATGAGTATGATTGTTTTTAGGAAGTCATTACCAAGTGCACTGAACTTTTGTTGTAAAAATATTAATTATGCATGTAAATTGGTTAATGATGGCTTCCATGTTCTTCATGAATTGCACAGATTGCTGCAGAGTATAAAGACCAGTTGACCCCAAACCAATCAGGAGTACTAGACCCGTACCTAGGCTTGCTGCTTGAAGATTCCAGATATTCTTGCAATGGCCTGAGGACAGGCCTATTTTCCAAGGAGGGGGATGGAGCAACAGCAGGACAAGGACTTACATGATACAGAGGATGAAGATTGATACTGGTGCTTTCTTTCTTTTAGTTTTTCTTTTATTTTCTATTATTTTATAGATTTTTTCTAGTTAATTAGGATTTTTTTTTTGTATTTCATAAATTTTTAAATTTTTAGGACCTTAGGAAATTAGGAATCAAGGTAACTTTCCATATTCTCTGTAAATAAGTAGTTTAACTAACCAATCTAGGAAAGATGATAGGGTCTTGTGATTAATTCCATAATCAGTTAGGATTAGGGTACTTCTCAAGAGAACCTATCGAGATAGTTAATTAAATCCATTAAGTGCTTTATTAAGGAAATTTTAGCCATAACCGATGAGATGAGAGCCTAAACACTTAAATTGAGAGCTTTTCACCGCTGCTTTTCAACTTTTATTGCTTGAGTTTCTGAATTTTTTCTTGCTTGTAGAAGATATGGAAGTGACAAAGGCATATTTTGTGATTATAATATTGTGCTCAATGCCAAAAAGCCAACCCTGATTTAATATTTCCATTTATTGATTGCCCATTTGAGCTTGAATATTTTCTTTGATGCACCCTAACCATATTCATTGAATATCACCTGTCCCTTAACACTTGGGATAGAGAGCAAGGTGCACCACAACAAAATGGGGCAAGAGGTTGGTCACAAGAAACTCAAGAGAAGGCACAAGAAAGCACAAAAGAAGGATCCTCCCTCACAAATTTTCTATGTTATTCTTTCTGTAAAAAAAAAATCTGCACAAAAGTGTGGAATTGAATAAGTTGGGGGTAGAATTTCTTCAAAACAATGAGGCCAAGCTGAAAATGGGTGACCATTCAAGAATGGCCAGGTGAATTGAGAGAAGTCCCAAGCACAATCACAAAATGCTCTCTATTCAAAGTGTTCCTTGAATATCCAGAAAAACCATAATTTCTTGATAGCCCTGCCTCATTACAACCTAATAAAGACCTTTTGATCCATATTAACTGTTTGCAGGTTCAGATCTTGGAAACGACTATCAATTCTAGTTGTTCAACAGTGGTGACAAAGATTGAGGGAAACACTTACCCGTGAGAATGAGAGATTTCCTTGATTTATCACTTACTGCTTTAATTGCTATGCTATTGTTGAGAAAGTTTAATTGATGTTTGTATTTCTATTCTGATTGATGATTGGTAACATCTCTTGATCCTGAGTTTTTCTTATGTTTGGAAAGTGACTTCTACTTAGGAAAGAGTCGAGGAATAGTTCCTTGAATTTGTTTTTAATTATTAGGAATACACTGGGAATAGAATTGATTTTTGATTGCAAAAAGGTCTCTTGCTTGAGGACAAACAAGAACTGAAGTTGGGGGGATTTTGATAAGTGAAAATTAGTTGATAAATTAGAGCACTTTTTAGTTCACTTATCAAGGATAAAATGGTAATTTTGCCCCAATTTAATTCCTTTTTATTTAATATTAGATAAATTGTATTTATTAATCTAAAATTTGAATTTGATGCTATTTTGATGGAAATATTGCTGATTTTTTGCAGGATATTGCAAAGATTTGATTTGAAGGATAGATAACATTAAATGAGGGAGATATCTGCAAGATTTGAGATTGATTGAAGAAATTTAATGAAGATTTAAAGAAGATTAATGAGGAGATCATTGTCAATCAATCAAGGATTCTGCAGACAAGCTTCCCAAATAAATCAAAGATTGATCAATAAATACAAAGATATCATCAAGAAAAGGGAAACAAGGAAAGACAAATCTGCTAAAACCAATCTCGGGGAGAGATCAAGATTAAAACGAGAAAGTTGGAGCTACAGGACGCTACCTGCGCTTCACCCTGCGCTATAGCGCAGGTGAAGCGCAGACTCTCTAGAATTTGCGCCTCATCCTGCGCTGTAGCGCAGCCTGAAGCACAGGTTACACTGATTTGGTCCCTGTTGCCGTTTTTAGATAGATTTCTCCCCAAATTGCTGTGTCTTTCCTTAGTCTATAAATAGGAACCTCTTGTATCAATTCCGGTGTGCACAATCATTGTAATCCAGTCTATATTTCAGTGATAATGTACCAAAGCTAAGTTTAGAGTAGGAGAGGAGGAGCGCGTCACAAGGATTGAAGATGGTGACAACATCTTCGGTGGTTTGTATGGCTACCTCGTGTAGTTAACTCTCCATTAGGATTGGATGTAATTGATTCTATCCCCAAGTGTATGTAAACTCTATATTATTATTTTTGTGCTCTCTGTCTATAATATTGGTAATCTTATTCTGTACTTAATTCCTAATTCTCGCGCTTGCTCCTGGAGTTATAGGCTAGTCTCAACTAACTAGGTTAGTTTTGATTAGGACTGAGAGTGGGGGAGCGGATCCTTTACGAACTCACTCTCTGATTGAATAAGAATACTCGGTTAACCACTGACCGAAAATGTGTGTTTACTAATGATTGATGGGTAGTGTGAGTACCAAAATGAAGGGCATCCGACCATTAGGCTTGGTATTGATAAACTGATAGCAAGGAGTTAGTTGATTGTGAATCCAGGATTCGAACATAGGCGTATCCTGATGAGTTAGGGTAGTGACAATACTTGAGCGAAGGTGCGTCTACAGCTATAGGCCTCGTTTATCAACTAAGTTCCTTTACAAATTGACTAAAAAAAGAGCAAACTAAGACGAGGGTAAGTCTGTCGCCTGGGAGAGCCCGCATGGATTATCTTTGAGTGTGCAAGGCCGCTGATAACTCGGGGTCTTAGCAATAAAGTTTGTCTAGGATATTATAGAGTAAACCTAAAATAATAGATAGTTTTTACATGCACAAAGGGTGTGATGATATGAAGTCCAATCCTAATTCAAGTAAAGTGTCTCTAACTCTTCCTTTCTAATTCCATTAATTATTATTTTACTATTTACAATTTCCACAATAATACTCTTAAAATCATTGTTTTCTCCTTGATAATTAGATCACGAGTTTACGTGAATTGACCTTTCCTTATGGATACGATACTCTTCTTACTATTATACTGCCGGATTTGTGGTTCGCTTTTCAGAAACCCATCACAGCTCCATCGGGATCATAGCTCCCACGAAAAGTAGGTGGATGGTTCCTCTGGAACCGTGCAAGCCAATCTACCTCGTGATGTGGGTTTAGGTTGCCAACAGCCTGTGCCATAGCCATTAAGGCTTCGGCCATTGCTCGATCATTCCTACCCCCAACCATTACTCTTCTGATTCACAGAAAAGTAAATACGACACAAAAATAATTCAATCAAAACAAACAACACATTTAACTCAATCACATAACACATCACACCACAGAAGCACAGTAAACTCATAACTCAAGGTCGGTGAACCAACCTGCTCTAATACCACTTAATGTGACACCCTTCTACCCCAAACTCTTATACAATTAATAAATCGAAATATAGGAAAGGTAGTGTCCCACAACGGGTAAAAAGGTTCACATTTCTCATCGTATGAAACGTCATTTATTTCAAAGTCAACTAATTTAAACTAGAAATAGAAGTCAACGATTTTCAAAATACTTAAAACAGCGGAATCACAAGTATCAACCTCAAAATATCCTACTAGCCATGTAAGGCCCTTAAAACACTTTACAAAATCTCTTGCTAAAATAGAAACATAAAGTAAAATCCCAATAATAAGCCCTGATGTCACATGTATCAGAGCGACACTCCCTTCAATCAATACTCGACACTAGTCGTGTCATCATCATCACCTGTAAAATTAACCACAGTGTAAAGGTGAGGAAAAAATACCAACTCATACATACACATAGGAGGATACCATATCCTCACCCACATACAATCATCATTCTCATCAAGTAATAATATACTCAGAACATCTTACACCTTTATTATCAAACATCTTATCTCGTCACAATTATATGAATCACACTTTATAAAACATCAGTCACGTACTCAATATTTAATACTCATCTCAGCAATAATTCTCATAACATCATCATATAAATCAATTTCGTCATCAAATACTATGCATGTTCATCTATCATCATGCACACCAAAACATCATTAACATCATCCCAAGGATCATGACTTGGAACACAACACAATGGACGCACCTCATCAATCTCCCTAGTTGTCACCAATGATGGTTCCCATCATGGTCTCTGCACCCCCCTCTAATGGGTCCGCGCAGTTCACCTCCCCGAGTTGCACTTCACCCCTCTCTAGGCTTGTGCATCTTGAGTACAACACCTCCCTGAGTTGCACTCCACCCCACTCTGGGCTTGTGCATCTCAAGTACAACACCTCCCTGAGTTGCACTCCACCCCTCTCTGGGCTTGTGCCTCTCAAGTACAACACCTCCCTGAGTTACACTTCGCCCCACACTAGGTTTGTGCATCTCAAGTACAACATCACATATGCTCAAGGCATCATCAACATCATCATCATCATCATCATCATCATCATCATCATTATCATCATAACATCATCATCAATCATCCTCATCATAAATCATCATAAGCATCATTAATCATCATCATTATAAATAATCATAAGCATCATTAATCATCATCATCATACTCATAAAACTCATCGTATGCGCAATGCATCATTATATAATCATCAAATCACACCCCTCATAAGGTTATATACATCATCATCATTATCACAATAGACACCTATTCATCAAGGGTATAATCATATCATCATAATCACACCAAAATCAAAGTATAACAATCATCATCAAAAACCAGGATCATAAAATCCACACTGGTAATCGATTACCAACCTCCAGTAATCGATTACCTGCAAGCAAAGCCTCTGGTAATCAATTACAAACCCTCTGAAATCGATTACCTGCAAGCAAACACACTGGTAACCGATTACAGCATCTCTGTAATCGATTACCTGCAAGCAATCACTCTGGTAATCGGTTACAGCCTCTCTGTAATCGATTACCTGCGACCAGACACCCTGGTAATCGATTACAACATCTTTGTAATCGATTACCTGCAAGCAAACAACACTCCAGGCTGCCCAGAAAGCCCTGGTAATCAATTACAGACCTCTGTAATCGATTACCCGCGACGCAGATCGCAGTTCTCGCGACTTCTACCACTTCTAAACCTCTCTATTCAATCTCTAATCATTCCTCTTTATTAAAACATCATTCACATATGTTTATATCAACAAAACTCAGTAAAAATACCAATATTTTCACAGATTATACAGTTAACCCATCAAAACCCCAAATCATCATGAGTATTTGGTGATGCCATTTGGAGTAACCAATGCTCCTGCTGTATTCATGGACTACATGAATCGGATCTTTAGGCCCTATCTGGATCAGTTTGTCATTGTGTTCATCGATGATATTCTGATCTACTCCCGTAGTTTAGAAGAGCATGAGCAGCACCTTAGAATTGTGTTAGGAGTTCTGAGGGAGAAGAAGTTATTTGCAAACCCGGAGAAGTGTGAGTTTTGGAGTGACAGAGTTCAATTTTTAGGACATGTAATTACCAGTGAAGGTGTGTCTGTTGATCCTAGTAAGGTAGAAGCTGTTCTTGAATGGGAAAGACCTAATACCGTTACGGAGATTAGGAGTTTCTTAGGATTGGCCGGCTACTACCGGAGATTCATTAAGGGATTCTCCCAGTTAGCCTTACCTCTCACAAGGTTGACTCGGAAAGGGCAAGCCTTTGTGTGGGATGAGATATGTGAGCGGAGCTTCTTGGAGCTCAAGAAAAGGTTAACCACCGCTCCGGTACTGGCGTTATTGGATTTGTCTAAAGCTTTTGAGTTGTACTGTGATGCTTCAGGGAAGGGTTTAGGTTGTGTTCTAATGCAGGATAGGAGAGTAGTGGCTTATGCATCTAGACAGTTGAAACCACATGAGGAGAACTATCCTACTCATGACCTAGAGTTAGCAGCAGTGGTCTTTGTCCTCAAGATTTGGAGGCATTACCTTTTTGGAGTGAGATTTGAGGTCTTTAGTGATCACAAGAGTTTAAAATATCTCTTTGATCAGAAAGAACTCAATATGAGGCAGAGGAAATGGATGGAATTTCTCAAAGATTATGATTTTGAATTGAAGTACCATCCTGGAAAGGCCAATGTGGTGGCTAATGCTCTCAGTAGGAAATCTCTTCATGTGTCTTCCATGATGATTCATGAAATTGATTTCTTGGAAGAGTTCAGAAACCTAAGTCTAGGTGTTACAGTTGGTGAACATAGGGTTATACTTCATAGGCTTGAAATCACCTGTGAGCTGAGAGCTCTAATCAAGGAGGCTCAGAGTTTGGACTCAAGCCTTCAAGAGAGAAAACAACAGTTAGGGTTTTCAGAGTCAGAAGATAGGATAATTCTCTTCCAAGGGAGAGTCTGTGTCCCTAAGGGGGGTAGCCTCAGCCAACAAGTTTTGGAGGAAGCTCATAGGGGTAAGTTTTCTGTACATCTTGGATCTACCAAGATGTATCAGGATCTGAAGATGATGTTTTGGTGGGATGGTATGAAGAGAGATATAGCTGATTATGCGTCTAAGTGCTTAGTATGTCAACAGGTCAAAATAGAACATCAGAAACCATCAGGAATCCTTTTACCATTAGAGATCCCTGAGTGGAAATGGGAAAGTGTAGCTATGGACTTTGTGGTAGGTTTGCCTCGAGTCCAAGCTGGTTTTGATGCCATCTGGGTGATTGTGGACCGACTGACCAAGTCAGCCCACTTTCTACCAATTAAGAATACCTATTCCCTTAGCAAGTTAGCAAATCTGTATGTTAGGGAGATAGTCAGACTTCATGGTATCCCCTCTAACATCATATCAGATAGGGATCCTAAATTCACGTCCAGGTTCTGGAATGCACTTCACCAGGCTTTCGGGACCAAACTTCGGTTTAGCACTGCTTACCACCCTCAGACTGATGGTCAGTCTGAAAGAACCATCCAAACTTTAGAAGATATGCTCAGGGCTTGTGTTTTAGAGGAGTCAGGTAGTTGGGATAGATTTCTACCTCTTATAGAGTTTGCATACAATAACAGTTTTCATAGTAGTATAGGCATGGCACCCTATGAGGCACTGAATGGTAGGAAATGCAGGTCTCCTTTGTGCTGGTGTGAAGTTGGGAAGAGAACCCTATTAGGCCCAGAATTAGTGCAAGAAACCTCAGATAAGATCAGAGTCATTAGGGAAAAACTTGTAACTGCCCAAAGTCATCAAAAGAGTTATGCTGATAAAAGAAGAAAAGACTTAGAGTTTGAGGAGGGGGAACATGTATTTTTGAAAGTAACTCTTGTCACAGGCATAGGACGATCCATCAAAACCAAAAAGCTCAACCCTAGATTTATCGGTCCATTTCAAATCCTGCAGAGGGCTGGCCCTCTGGCTTACAGGATAGCTTTACCACCTCAGTTGTCCAGGATACATAATGTTTTCCATGTATCTCAGTTAATAAAATATATTCATGATTCATCTCATATCATTAGCTCTGAATCAATACAATTAAGAGAATATCTTACTATTCCTTCTAGACCTGCACAGATTATCGACAGAAGTGTCAAAACCTTAAGGAGCAAGACAATTCCTTTGGTGAAGGTATTTTGGGAAAGTCAATCTCCAGAAGAGGCAACATGGAAGAAAGAAGATGACATTCGGGAGCATTTCCCGGAACTTTTTAGTTGAGGTAGTTTTTTTAAATTCTGTTTCTGGTACAATTTTGAGGTCAAAATTGCTAAAAGGGGGGGTAGAATGTAACATCCCGCAAATTAGAAGCTTTAATAACTCATTAGGCTGGAGATAAGAGAATTATGCATTAGTAATTAAGGGAAGATAAGTTGAGGAATTAAGGTAAAAACTTAATTATCAAAACTAAGTTTAGGACTTCATTTAGGTTAAAATGAGGATTTCTTGGTTGCTGGTAATCGATTACATAGGGTTTGTAATCGATTACCCGAGAGCTGGTTTTTAGGTAATCGATTACTCACAGGTTGTAATCGATTACCTGAGAACTGAGTTTTCAGTAATCGATTATGTAATCGATTACCCGAGAGCTGGTTTTTAGGTAATCGATTACTCACAGGTTGTAATCGATTACCCGAGAGCGTAGTTTTTGGTAATCGATTACAAGGTGTTGTAATCGATTACCAGGAAATCTGGGTTGGTAGTAATCGATTACCAAGAGTTGTAATCGATTACCCAAAGGGTTTTTATTGTTATTTTTCCGCTGGTAATCGATTACAATAGGCTTGTAATCGATTACCGACACTTAAATATATAACCCGGAACATGCAAAAAATCAGAATTATCATTTTCTTCTTCCTTCTTGCGACCTAGAGAGAGTGTGAGTTTAGAGAGAGAAAACTCAAATTGGGAGCTTAGGAAGGAAACTGAAGCTAGAATCATCAATTGGATCACTTTAATCCTTCAATCTACCTTTGATTTTCAAGATTTGGGTGAGTATAACTCACACATCCACTTTCCCTTTGATTTTGATTTCTCCCCAATGTATGAACCCTACCCCTTCGATTCCCTTTCTATATAGTTAATTTGATTAGATTATTGAAGTTTATGTTAGAATTGATTAATTTATGCTAAGAATTGATTGTAAATCCCTTGAATTTCAAAGGTACGAAAGTTACGAAACTTACGAAAGTTATGAAACTTTCGAAATGTTTGAAATTCTAGTTTTGGTTATCAATTCATGAATACCGGTTTCGACCGTGAGTTATATAAGTCGGCCTTGTGCTGTGAGTTAAGGAAAATTGATTGATTAAGTGAAAATTGACTTCGGTCCAGTAATGGGTGGGATACGTCCCCGGGAAAGACGTTTCCCGTAGTCTGAGCTCAGTTCTAACTCCAGTTTCAGTAATAAGTTCATGCCTGCTGGGCACAGCAGTGAGTTGCATCTTTAGTGTTTTGACCTTATTCAGTTATGATATTATTCATTGAGATGTATTAGTTTTTGGTATTTATTGATTATAATATCATGTTGATTAGTAAATTGCTTTGCATCTCCCTTGCATATGCATAGTTATACTTCACTGAGACATTAGTCTCACCGCGCGTTTTGTGGATATAATCTAGGTGTGCAGGTACCTCCTGGTGGAAATCAGTGAGATTAGAGCAAGAGCTGTTGTGTCTTTATGTTTTTACTTTTTGGGTTGTATATAAAGTTATGTAACACTTGGATTTTCATTAGAGCTGCTCTGTTTGTAGCCTTCGGCCCAGATGTATATATTTTATAGAGTTTGATTATGTATATAAAGGTTAAGTTTTCACAATTTGTATAAGTTTTCGTTGGTTATACTTATCAGATTTGTGTTGTTTGATATCCAGAATTGTGCGTTTGGTTTCGAATTTTCAGGATTTAGTTTCCAACGGACTAAATCTTGAATTTAGAAATTAGGGCGTTACATTTTGGTATAAAAAATTTTGGAGATTCCGCTGCTTGAGTATTTTGAATACATTTGAGTTCTATTTTTATTTTAATTGAGTTGTTTTTGAAACAATGAGGTTTTTAATGAAGAGTTATGTGAACCTTTTTACCCGTTATGGGACGTTACCTTTTCTACGTTTCGATTTATTAAACGTATAAGAGTTTGGGGTAGAAGGGTGTCACACCCTTATCCTCTTTTTAAATTTGAAATAGCTTTATGGATAAAACTACTAATAACATTAATTCTATTATTTATTTATTTATTCCTCTACTCTATTAATTTAATTTAATTTAATTTTACTTAATAAAATTCAGGATGTTACAGAGGCAAGGGGGTGCCAAGAGAGCCAAAGATGCACCATCTCTGGAGTTTGATGCCTCCAGATTCAAAGACCTCAAGGCATTTGAGGCTTACAGTTCACTGATGAACTGTAATTTTATTAAGGAGAGACCGGTTGCTTTACAGCCTGGCGAGTTTGATATATTTCTGGATGAGATCATCCGGAGGAGATGAAGACAAGTTGCTGAGCCAGCCAGATATTTTGACCCCGAGATTGTCAGAGAGTTCTACGCTAATGCCATTGGAGACCATGGCATTTATACTAGACGTCAGTCCTATGTGAGGGGGCAGGTTGTTTCATATGGTCGCGACGCGATCAATGCATTGATTGGATACCCATCCCCTGAGGATCGGGATATGATGGACTGTCAGTATCATGCATTGATGCGTGGGGTGGGCATTCATGGCAATGACCCACTAGACACCAGGACCACAGAATACATATGTCTACAGTGGCAGACCTTTGAGAGGAACGCCTCTGGAGAGGCTGCTAGGATTTACAGGAGGGACATGAAGGACATCGCGAGGATGTGGACAGTGTTGGTGTTGGCTAACATTCAGCCCATCAACCATCTATCAGATGTCAACACGCCTGTTGCGCATCTACTCTACAACATCGTGGCTGGGTTGGAGGTTGATATAGATAGAGTGATATCTCAGAAGATATCATATTTTGTATCCTCTGTAGGACGACGGAGCCCCCAGTCCAGGATCAGCCTAGGTTTTCCCTCCCTTATCACTTCCCTTTGCAGGGCCAGGGGGATTGAGGTTTCGGCCACTGCTCGCATCATGAACCCCATGCACAAAGGGTATATAGAGCCAACTACATCCTTGAGGAGGAGGAGGAGGAACAGTAGCAGCAACCACATGCACCAGCACCAGCGGCAGACAATTCTATCTCATTCTGGGCACAACACATTCTCACCCAGAATGCATCCATTGCCAGAGGCTTATTCCATATCTAGGAGTTCTAGTACCGTTCCAGGCATGAGCCAGAGTTCGGCATGACTCCTGAGGAGTTCCATGCATATATGCAGTGGCCTGGGGACATGCCTGTTTTTTCGGGAGAGGGAGAAGCAGCTGGAGATGGAGCAGCTGATATAGATGAGGCAGATTGATTTTATTTTGATTTGGTGCTTTTCTTTCTTTCTCTTTTTCTTTTAATTTTTTCTTTTATTTTTCTTTTTATTTTCTTTTAATTATTCTGGATATGTACTGTATATATACTCCACTGATACATCATTTTCTTATGTAGTGCATTTTCAGCATTTTCTTTGTTTTGCTTTTTATTTTTAGGAATTTTAGGATTTTTTTTAAAAAAATTAGGATCTTAGGAATTAGGGATTTAAGGACAAATTTTCAAAAATTCTCTGAAATTAGGAAGTTTAACTAACCAGATTAGGAAAGAAGAAAGGGTTTTGTGATTAATTCCATAATCAGTTAGGATTAGGATATTTCTCAGAAGAACCTATCAGGGTAGTTAATTAAAACTAGTAAGTGCTTTATCAAGGAATTTAGCCAAAAAGCCGGTGAGTTGTGAGTCCAAACACTTAAATTGAGAGTTTTCACCGCTGCTTGTCAATGCCAAAAAGCCAACCCTTGATAAAAATTTTCCAATTTTTTTGGTAACCCATTTGAGCTTAAATGTTTCTTCTTATGCACCCCAGCCATAATTGAGATCTATATCCTGTCCCTTATACACTTGGGATAGAGAGTAAGGTGCATCTTGATATAATGGGAAGAAAAGGTTGGTAATTTGAAAGTCAAGAAATACAAAGAGCAGGCACAAGAAAGCAAAAGAGGATCACCCCCATCCAAAATCAAAAAGAAAAAGTGCATGAATTGAATAAGTTGGGGGGAGCGCATCCTCAAACAAAGAAAGAGGCCAGCTGAATAAAACAAATCAAGAATGAGATGGAGAATGGAGAGAAGTTCCAAGTTCAAGAAAAATCAAAAGATGCTCTCTATTCTACGTGTTCTTTGCTTATCTAGAAAAAACCATGATTTCTTGATAACCCATCCTCATTATAACCAAGAAAAGACCTTTTGATCCATATTGACCATGTGCATGTTTAGAAGTTAGAAACGACTATCAATTCTATTTGTTCAACTGTGGTGGAAGAATTGAGGGAAACACTTACCCGCGAGAATGAGAGAATTCCTTGATTTATCATTTATTGCTTTAATCACTATTTTTGAGAAAGTTTGACTGAATTGTTGCATCTTATTCTGATTGAGCATGGGTAACATCTCTTAATTCTGATTTTTTTTTCTGATATTTGGAAAGTGACTTCTGCCTAATAAAGAGATGATGAAAATTTTGTCCTTATTTCTGAGAATTATACAGGGGAGTGAATTGATTTTTTATTGCAAAGAGGTCTCTTGCTTGAGGACAAGCAAGAAGTTAAATTGGGGGGTATTTGATAAGTTCCAATTATATGATATATTCTTGTATTTTTACTGCACTTATCAAGGGTAAAATATTAATTTATGCCCCAAAATAATCCTTTTATTAATAATTATAATAATTGTGTTTATTTAATTTGAATTTGATGCTATTTTAATAGAAAATCTGTTAATTTTGCAGATTTATGAGAAAGATTTGAATGAGGATAGAAGATAGCATCATTTGAGGATAGGACCTGCAAATTTGAAGTTTAAAAGAGAACAAATAAAGATAAGATTAGCTGCCATTTAAACAAGGATTCTACGGATAACTTCCCAATTTAAATTCAAAGACAAGATAAACACAGAATCAGATAAAAAAGAGGGAAACAGGGAAAGCCAAGCAAACAAGGACAAGATCAGGAAAAGATCAAGTTAAAAAGAGAGAGAATCAAGAGAAGCTGGAACGAGAAATACGCTCACCTGCGCTGAGCACAGGTGAAGCGTAATCATCAGGATTCCTCTCTGGATCCTTCGCTTCAAATGCGCTGAGCGCGGGTGAAGCGCATGAATGCGGATTTGTTTTCAGATCTGTTTTCAAAACAGATTCCTTCCAGATTTCAAATAGCTTTCCTTCATCTATAAACAGGACCTTTTGTAAAGATCAAAGGAGCGTTTAGGAGGGATATTAGAGAATATAGTTTAGGGCTTAAAGTTCAGAGGAGACCCCGAAGGGCTGCCGAGATAGCAATTCTAGGATTGAAGAAAAGCGTGACAGTTTCTTCTTTGGTCTGTATGGCTACCATGCGTAGCTAAACTCTCCAATAGGTTTGAATGTAGTTGATTCAATCCCTACATGTATGTGAATTCTCTTTATTAATTATGAATCCATATTCTATGATATCGGTACTTTTATACTTTACTTAATGCGTAGCTTCCGCCTCTGTGCCAGAGTTATAGGTTGTTTTTATAAAATACATTGGTAAATGGTTTTGTTAATTCAACAGCGAGTTTGAGGGAGCCTAGACATAGGAAACTTAAATTCTTATTGGTAAAAGTACTCATAGTAATCGCTATAGGAAGATAGAGGGAATCGATGATTGAAGAATTGGAATGTGACAGCCTCTTCATAGTAGTATCTATAGGAATATACAGTGAATTAATAGTGTTAACGAACAGAAAAGTAGAACAATCAAGCCGGGGTATTTTTTCGCCTGGGAGAACCCGCATGGATTATCTTCGAGTGGTTTACTGCTGGTAACTCGGGGTAAAACAATATAGTTTGGCTAAGGTATCATAGAAATATTTTCCTAATTAATATTGAGGTTCACATATGAAAGGGGTGTGATGATACGAAGTTCAATCATGATCCAAGTAATGCTATCTTACTATATCTCTACTATCTTCTCTACTTTATGCAAATTTACTTTCTGCACAACAATTACCAAATACCGTTTCTTACTTGATAGTCTGATCACTAGTAAATACGAAGTGAACCGTTCCCTGTGGATACGATAAACTCATACTTACTATTATACTGCTGAAATTTTGGTAAGCTTGCCAGATTCTCATCACTATCCAATCAATACCTAAACATAAGCAAGCAAAATAGTTCAAACAAACACAAATAGAAGGGGAAGAACAAGATTTGGGCTCATACACGGTTTGCAAGCGAGGGGAGTGTTGTGGGTGAGCTCTACTCACCTCAAGAGCAAAAATGGAGAAGGGGAAAGAGGTGGAAGAAGGTTGGGTGGTGATAAATCCTTGGCTTCCTCTTCTTTCCCCTAGTAGAGAGCAAGGAATTGATGAAAAACCCCAAATGAACAGCTACTGTGCGAGCTTGATATCTCTCGACTGAAACCTTGTATCGAAAATCCGATCGTTCAAAATGAAGAATCAGGTGTTCTGAACCGCGTGTCAAATTTTCAGCCCGATCCAACGGGAACGAATCTACAGTGGTGATTTTTCATCAGCTGCTCTGTTTAAATACGGGAATTGTTTTCTCTCCTTTTCTCCCTCTAGGTGACAATGTTCCTCTAGTTTTTTTCTCTACTCTATTTCTTCTCTCACTAACTTAAGAGCTCTCTCCAAGTAGTTAAGTGATATCTCAAGTGGGCTTCTCAATTTTGGGCCTTTTCTCTAATCCTCCTTTCCTAGTTACTTTTATAAAGTTATTCTCTAATTCTACTTTGAACTATGAGATTGATTTTATAAAGAAAAAAATCGGGATGTTACAACTTTACCCCCTTAAATAAATTTTGCCCTCAAAATTGTCTAATTATTAAACTAAAGGCTATAAAACTTCATATCTTATAAGGATTACCTCACACAAGTAGTTCTAGATGTAGCTCTCGGATATCGTCCTCTTTTTCCCATGTGGCCTCCTCTGGTGATTGACCCTCCCAAATCACCTTCACCAATGGGATTGACTTGTTCCTCAGGGTCTTGACGCTCCGGTCAACAATCCGTGCAGGTCTGGCTGGAACCGTCAAATCCTCCCTTAGTTGTACTGACTCGGAACTAATGACGTGTGAAGGGTCATGAATATACTTTCTGAGTTGGGAGACATGAAACACATCATTAAGGTTGGACAAGTGAGGAGGTACGGCTACTCTGTAGGCTACAGAGCCAATTCTTTGAAGGATTTGGAAAGGGCCGGTGTAACGAGGATTGAGCTTTTTGGCCTTGATGGCCCTTCCTATGCTTGTGATCGGGGTGACCTTAAGGAAAACATGATCTCCCACCTCAAACTCTAGATCTTTTCTCCTCCTATCGGCAACTCTTTTGTCTACTCTGGGCAGCCAGAAGTTTCTCCCTAATGACCTTAATCTTATCTGAGGTCTCCTGGACCAACTCCGGTCCTAGAAGGTTCCTCTCACCCACCTCATACCAACACAAAGGGGATCTGCATCTCCTACCATACAAAGCCTCATATAGCGCCATGTCAATACTGCTGTGAAAACTATTGTTGTAAGAGAACTCAATCAATGGCAGGTACCTAAAATAATTACTAAACTAACGATGGAGTTTGGTAAGGACATGATGAGTTATTATTCAAATAAAATAATTACTAAATTAACATTGGAGTTTTCATGTTCGTTTTGTTTATTTAAAGCTCAAGAAGAATAAAGTTTATTTCAATGAAACGAACATTTTACAGAGAAAATCTAAACTGGTAACAGTGAAAGAATAAAAAACAAATACCAAGTCTAATAGAAATTGAGACAGAGAGGCAGACTGAGAGCTTAATAACGGCAAAGGTTGCGAGGTGAGGAAGAATCAGAAATAAGGGCGATCTGATGAGATGCGATAAGGCTAGAGCCTAGAGGGTTACCAGTGTCGGCTGCGACGAGGAAGAAAACGCAACTGAGGACAATCAGACGAAGTGACGCGATGAGGCCAAAGCATTACAAGATGCAATGACTACGAGCAAGAAAGCAAAGCTACGACTAGAAGACGCTCTTCAAAGTGGTGACAACAATAATGCATTCGGTTATGGCGTCGTGGTCGCGTGGGGGAGGGGTGGAGCTAGGCACACTCAATTTCAACTTTCAAATTTTGTTAGAGAGAGCTACTGAGGAGGGTGGCAACAACGCTCACATCTTAGTAAAATCCCTCTGAATCTCCCTGGGGGGATTTCACTCCCCGTCCAGCCGTCCCCATGGGGAAAAATCCACATTCTTAGGACCCCAAACGGGATAGTGCCCACGGGGATCCCCATAGACAATATGAAAGTGTCATGCCTAACTTCAGATGATTTATGTAACACCTTATCTCATGAGAGGTGCTACTCGACTAACTTGGAGGAATTTCATTGATTTCACTTTAAGGAAATAAGGAAAATATGTTATTTCTTTTAAAACATTATTCTTATTTTAACAAATTTCTGCTTAGGATAAAAGAAGAAAGAATACATTAATATAGAAAATACCAATTCATTATAATTTAAATTATGACCGATATAACACAAGTTCAATTAGGGTTTAACCCAATACATTATGAAAAGAAAAGTGGACTTCCTATTTAGATTACACCTTAACTTTACTATACAGCTCTAATTACATATACTCGTAAATTAGACCACCTGACTCATCAAGATCCGGATCAACTTGGACTTCACGTATATCTTCACCATAATATACTCCCACGAAATTTGTGCACACTTAGGTGCCACAAGAAGCAAGAGACAACAGCAAAACACAAAGGGGTGATAACACTTTAATACATAATAGTCCACATAATAGTAAACACACATACAAATACATATCACAGAACTACGAAATCACATGTATTCAATGCATGCCACAAATGTTAGTATATACACTAGAGACCTATTTGTTTTTTGAACATCCATCACTTGTATCATATTATTATTCTATAAAGGCATTTCATTATTATTAATTCTTTTAGAATATAATTATGGTCCTTAGAATAGTAAGCTTAAACTTCATAACAAATCAAGTAGATGACTTGATCGTGAGATCTTATGAAGAACTATTCTTAAAATAGTCCCTAGTCAAATATCATCTTAGGAAAAAAATATATTTAGACTAGTATGTGAGTTCATTGATGATCACATCTCACAGATCATGGATATGAGATCTCATGTGCTCACATAGATACACATTAAGAGTAATGGTGTACTGGACAGACCCACCTTAAGAATGTTGCATGGGTTGTTACATAAGTGTCATGAACGTTTCTTAAATTAATAAATGTTATATGAAGTCCTTCGACCTGAAATCACTATGTTTCCTACATAAGGAATTATATGTTTTAATTATCATCAAACGTTACCTATAACAGGGTAATCATAAAGTTGGTTTTTGGACATATAATAAATTATGTGGTGGAATGTGAGTGCCCTAGATGGGATTTGTCCCTCCTATGTAACATGAGTTATATCTTTAGGCCTCTTGATAAAGTGAGACTGCAAAATGCATGGCCATGCTCAGGAGGATAAATATGAGATATTTATTTTCTGTACAGTCTACTTAGGGATCAAGAAAATATAAATTAAACTATACAAGGTTGACACAATCCATGCCCTTATGTTCAATTAGATATTTGGATATAAATTATTAAATAAAATAGGATTTATCAAAGTTATTGATAATCTCAATATTTGGATAGTGATGTGTTGCTAGATACCCACTATTTATGATATTAAATATAAAAGGGTTTTATTTTAATATTATAACCAAATATTAAAATCCTATTGGGTCACACGCATACAACATGCCACTAGGAAAGGATAATAATTCTAATTTAATTTAGTTAGAATTATAACATAATGGGTCAGGCTCATAAGTGTGAGGGTTAAGTGAGTGAGGGGGTAAAACCCTAGCCACCACTCTATAAATAGAGCATATGATGCACTACCCCAGATACACATGAGCAATCGCTTCTTACTTTCTAAGGCTACTAGCAGAGCTGAGGAGGGTATCCTAGTTCGGCTGTTGGCGTGGATACCAATAGAGACGTGGCTATACTTGCCTCGTTTATAATCCTAGTAAGGTACGACCTTTCATTTCAAACCTTTTATGCCTTGATTCGTGTTTTCGCAAAACGATTATAACAAGGGAGAGAATCCATTTATTTCCGCTGCACCCTGACCACATGCTTGATTCCCTTCAATTGGTATAAGAGCTTTGGTTTGCGATAAACACGTTTTAGGCTTTTAATCTTGTGAAGATTATGATTTTTGTTGTTTTTCCTGCTGAAAAAATGAAGCGCTGTTTTCTGCGCTGCAGCGCAGACTGAAGCGCAGCTACAGCGCAAGCGAAGCATAGATTACGTTTTTGATTCTGATACTTGCGCTTCACCTACGCTGTAGCGTAGGTGAAGCGCAGGTAAAGCGCAAGCGAAGCGCAGCTTTCATAATCATTTTATATTATTCCCTTTATTGATCGTTTTATGAGCGATGTATCCTTTATTGATTGTTTTATGTGCGATGTATATATATGTTAATATGTTCTAATGTTGGAGGGTCCCATGGAACATGAAAGAGTTCATGTCTTGGGCGTCAAAGGTTCAATTGCTGAAATCTTGTCTCGACTCAAATATTGACTGCAATAAACATGCCACTTATCAATTTGCTGACAAGAACGTATTCAAATTATACGAGGGACTCACTCGTTTATCGGTTTGTGAAGTATTCACTGCGTAGTGTGTTATTTCGTATGCGCGTTGATCAAACCTCGCTTAATATATATACATCTTATTATATCACTCGTTTTACAATCAATAGATGTTGAATTTACATGATGATTGGTTATGGCCTTAGTTATTTTAAATTTAAATACGACCTGCGTGTCGTGCCCTACCTCTAAACATTCCTCTTTTAATTCTTTTCTCATCTCTATCCCCTCGTATGTTAAACGAGGTTTCTTCTTGTTATGTAATGTAACCTGGAGGACATGGAGCATGGATTCAGTGGGAGATTTGGAGAGCTCAAGATTATATACAAGATTATATAGTTGATGTAATTTTGTATTGGTTTTTAGGAGGCCATAACCATATCATGTGTTTGTATGAGATGCATGTTTGTATGTTTTGTTAAATGGTTTAACAAGAAATAAAAAAATTAAAGCGATCAAATCCCTCAATGCTTGTTTTGCCTTCCAATGAATGACACACGTCAAGGCTAGAATCGATGAAGAGTGGGTTTGCTAAAGCAGGGTACCTTTATCTATTTTAGTGAGGCGTGATAGGATAAAAGTCATATTCAATTGTCAACCATTGGGTTTTGATTAGGTATATTCAATAATATTGAAGAACCTAAAGGCACCGATATTAAGTCATGTTTTGCCTTCCAATGTATGGCACTCGTCAAGGCTAGAATCGATTAAATGTGGGTCTGCTAAAGCGAGGTGCATTTATCTACTTTAGTGAGGCGCGATGGGATAAAAGTAATATCCAACTGTCACCATTGGGTTTTAACTTAACTAGGTATATTCAATAGGATTGAAAAACCTACAGGCACTAAGTTAGGCATTAATTCATAAGATGAATTAGAATAAGAGTTATTCACCTAACTATCCAAGAGTTGTATGAGATACAATTGGAAAGCGTGTTCCTACCTAAATAACCTTTTCTTAAGCGATCAGCTAAAGCTGACTTAAAACTAGGTGAAATATGGATCTTGGCCCACTAAGAAAATCTAGTGATGGGATTTTCTGATTCTTTATATTGAGGGTACTTGTTTTTAATCAAAATAGTGGGAGGCATATTTGATTAAAAGACCTTGTTAAATATGTTTGTTATATGATACTTACTTGCATTATTTTCTGTTAATGGATAACCATGGCAACAAACACAACAAGTAACCTTTCACTGTGATCTGTCCTTGAGAAGGACAAACTGTCTGTAACTAACTTTCTAGACTGGTATAGAAACCTAAGGATTGTCCTTAGGCATGAGAAGAAGCTATATGTCCTGGAAGAGCCCGTTCCTGAAACACCCGCTGCAACTGCTTCGAAAGCTGACAAGGATGCTTTTAAGAAGCATCTAGATGATGCTCTCGATGTAGGTTGCCTTATGCTTGCTACCATGAATGCTGAACTCTAAAAGCAGCATGAGAACATGGAAGCATACGATATGATCGTACATTTAAAGAGACTTTATCAAGGCCAAGCTAGGCATGAACGATTTGAAGTCTCAAAGGCACTTTATCAATGTAGACTAGCAGAAGGAAATCCTGTTGGTGCTCATGTACCCAAGATGATTGGGTACATTGAAACCTGGAAAGGCTTGGATTCCCATTAGGCCAAGAGTTGGCCACTGATCTTGTCCTGCAATCGTTGCCGGACAGCTATGGTCAATTCGTCATGAACTACAATATGAATGAACTTGACAAACCACTGCCAGAATTGTTGAGCATGTTGAGAACAACTGAGCAAAACATTAATAAAGGTAAAGGGAAGGCCATATTGATGGTCCAACCTGAAAAAGGCAAGGGCAAGAAGAAGTTCAAGAAGCCCTATTTCAAATCAAAGGACAAGGGCAAAGACAAGCCTAGTACCTCTGCTTTGAAGCCTAAGGGCGGGATAGCTAAGGAAGGAAAATGTTTCGACTGTGGCCAATCAGGACATTGGAAGAGAAACTGTGCAAAGTACCTGGAGGAGATCAAGAAGAAGGGAAGTGAGACTTCCACTTCAGGTATTTATGTTATAGAAGTCAATTTATCTACTTATGCATCTTGGGTATTAGATACTGGATGTGGATCTCACATTTGCGTGAATGTGCAGGGTCTAAAAAGGAGTAGACCATTGACCAAAGGTGAAGTCGACCTGCGAGTCGAAAATGAAGCAAGAGTTGCTGCTTTAGCCGTAGGAACCTATTATTTAACTTTGCCAACTGGGCTAGTTATTGAATTAGAAAATTGTTATTTTGTGCCAGCCATTAGTAGGAATATTATTTCTGTTTCTTGTTTAGACAAGAGTGGTTTTTCATTTATAATAAAGAACAATAGTTGTTCGATTTATTTAAATGATATGTTTTATGGTTGTGCAAAATTAAACAATGGATTATATGTTCTCGACTTCGAAGTGCCTATCTATAACATAAATGCTAAGAGGTTCAAAACAAATGATTTGAACCCAACTTATCTTTGGCATTGTCGCTTGGGCCATATAAATGAGAAACACATATCCAAACTCCACCAAGATGGCTATTTGGACTCTTTTGATTTTGAATCAATTGAGACATGTGAATCTTGTCTATTAGCCAAAATCCCATTCACTGGAAAAGGTGAAAGGGCCGATGATCTTCTTGGTCTCATACAGAGTGATGTATGTGGGCCCATGGGCACAATGGCTAGAGGTGGTTTTCAATACTTCGTCACTTTTACTGATGATTTCAGTAGATATGGATTTGTGTATCTAATGAAACACAAATCTGAATCCTTTGAAAAGTTCAAGGAATTTAAGAATGAAGTACAAAACCAACTTGGCAAGACTATTAAAACACTTCGATCAGATCGAGGTGGAGAATACTTGAGCCAACAATTTGATGACTATCTAAAAGAATGTGGAATAGTATCTCAACTAACTCCTCCAGGAACACCTCAATGGAATGGAGTTTCTGAAAGGAGAAATCGAACTCTATTAGATATGGTTCAATCCATGACGAATCATTCTGATCTCCCTGACTCCTTTTGGGGCCATGCTTTGTTAACAGCGACCTTCACACTAAACCGTGTTCCATCTAAGGCTGTCATAAAGACACCATATGAGATGTGGACTGGGAGACGACCTAGTATGTCTTTTATGAAAATCTGGGGTTGTGAAGCTTATGTGAAACTCCAAGTTTCAGATAAGCTAGGACCCAAATCAAATAAGTTCTTATTTGTGGGATACCCAAAAGAGACTATGGGTTACTACTTCTATAATCCTAGCGAAGGCAAAATGTTTGTCGCTAGGACTGCTGTATTCTTAGAGAAAGAATTTGTCTCTAAGAAAATGAGTGGGAGGAAAGTAGAACTTGAAGAAATTCAAGTGCCACAGAGTAGCAATGAGCCGGTAATGGAACAAGAGCAGATACCACAAAGTGTTGTGGTGCCACCTGCTCAAGTAGCGCAAGACTTGCGTAGGTCAGATAGGGTACGCCACCAACCTGAGAGATATGGTTTCCTTGTGTCTCAGGAAGGGGATGTATTGCTAGTGGATCAAGATGAACCACTGACTTACCAAGAAGCTCTTATGAGTCCAGAATCTGAGAAATGACTTGATGCCATAAAATCTGAAATGGATTCCATGTACACTAACAATGTATGGACCTTGATTGAGCTACTCGAAGGGATAAAACCCATAGGGTGCAAGTGGATTTTCAAAAAGAAAACTGACATGGATGGTAATATAAGTACCTTTAAAGCACGATTGGTGGCTATGGGTTTTAAGTAAATTCATGGTGTAGACTATGATGAAACCTTTTCCCCGGTTGCCATGCTTCAATCTGTTCGGATCTTGCTTGCTATTGCAGCTTACCATGATTATGAAATCTGGCAAATGGATGTCAAGACCGCCTTCCTAAATGGAAGTCTCCTTGAAGATGTGTATATGACACAACCTGAAGGTTTTGTTAAACCTGAAAATGCTGGAAAGGTGTGTAAGTTGCAACGATCCATTTATGGATTAAAGCAAGCTTCTAGAAGCTGGAATCTTCATTTTGATGAAGCTGTTAAGCAGTTTGGTTTCATTAAAAATGAAGATGAACCTTGTGTCTACAAAATGGTTGGTGACAGCAAAATGGTTTTTCTGGTTTTGTATGTAGATGACATACTCCTCATAGGAAATGACATTCCTACTCTTCAGTCTGTGAAGACTTGGTTAGGAAATTGTTTTTCTATGAAAGATTTGGGCGAAGCAACCTATGTGTTAGGTATCAGGATCTATAGAGATAGATCTCGAAGATTGCTTGGCCTAAGTCAAAGTACATACATAGATAAAGTGTTAAAACGGTTTAGCATGCAAGATTCTAAGAAGGGATTTTTGCCTATGTCACATGGTATAAGCCTATCTAAGGCTCAATCTCCTTCCTGTAAGGAAGAAAGAGAACACATGAGTAAGATTCCATATGCATTCGCTATAGGGTCTATCATGTATGCCATGTTGTGTACTCGACCAGACATATCATATGCTTTGAGCATGACTAGCAGATACCAGTATGATCTCGGTGAAGGTCACTGGAAAGCAGTCAAGAACATCCTTAAGTACTTGAGAAGAACTAAGGATTCATTCTTGATATATGGAGGTGAGGAAGAGCTACTTGTAAAAGGTTACAATGATGCTAGCTTCCAAACCGACAAAGATGATTCAAGATCGCAGTCAGGTTATGTGTTTTGTTTGAATGGTGGCGCTGTGAGCTGGAAAAGTTCGAAGCAGGAAACAGTTGTTGATTCTACCACAGAAGCTGAGTATATTGCAGCCTCAAATGCTGCGAAAGAGGCCGTTTGGATCAGGAAGTTCATTATTGAACTTGGGGTAGTTCCTACCATTGTGGATCCTATAAGTCTTTATTGTGATAACAATGGGGCTATTGCACAAGCCAAGGAACCTATGTCTCATCAACGATCCAAACATATACTTAGACGTTTCCATCTCATCCGAGAAATCATTGATAGGGGAGATGTGAAGATATGAAAAGTGCATATTGATGACAATGTTGCAGACCCATTGACAAAACCCCTTGTGCAGCAGAAGCATGAAGGGCACACTAGATCATTAGGCATTAGAGTTATGTTTGAATGGCTCTAGTGCAAGTGGGAGATTGTTAGTATATGCACTAGAAACCTATTTGTTTTTTGAACATCCATCACTTGTATCATATTATTATTCTATAAAGGCATTTCATTATTATTAATTCTTTTAGAATATAATTATTGTCCTTAGAATAGTAAGCTTAAACTTCATAACAAATCAAGTAGATGACTTGATCGTGAGATCTTATGAAGAACTATTCTTAAAATAGTCCCTAGTCAAATATCATCTTAGGACAAAGATGCATTTAGACTAGTATGTGAGTTCATTGATGATCACATCTCACAGATCATGGATATGAGATATCATGTGCTCACATTGTAACATCCCAATCTTTTAATAGGTTAATTGTGAGATTTATAGGTTAATTATGTAGTAGAACCTTAGGGACTAAGAGAAAGGAAGTAGGAATAGGTAAAAGTTGAGTACAGTGGATTACTAGGACTTAACCTTCAAGTTTGGTCACTGGTAATCGATTACCAAGAGCTGGTAATCGATTACCAGAGAGTTTGGATCATGGTAATAGATTACAGGAGCTTAGTAATCGATTACCAGAAGGTCTGGCCCCTGGTAATCGATTACATAACCCTTGTAATCGATTACCAGCAACCTGGGTTCTTAGTAATCGATTACCAAAGGTGGTAATCGATTACCAGGTTCCCAGAAGGGGTTCTTAGGCTATTTTTGCCTTCAGTAATCGATTACCAGGGTTTGGTAATCGATTATTGAGCGAAAATATATATACCCAGGACGCGAAATTCATCAGAATTTTGGAGAGAAACTCAATTTTTAGAGAGAGGGAGAGAGGGTATAGAGAGAGAAAGTGCCGGATCGACGTAGAAACACCGGAACGAAGCTAGGAATCACAATCCTTCCCTCTAAACTACTTGGAATGCTACTTTGTGGTGAGTAATTCTCACTTAATTGTTAGAATTAGGAATTGGTCTCCAACCCATGAACCCCCTTCTTTCTCTTCCAATTCTCTGATTTTACTTGATAATATTGTTTGTTTGTGATTGTGTATGATTGTTTGAACAATGGGAGTGAATTTAATCGGTTAGAAACAGATCGATTCTTGAGGATCGTTAGTTTCGAAACTTTGAAACTCTCGAAAGTTTTGAAACTCTCGAAACGTCGAAACGCTCCGTTCTTTTCGATTAAACTTGTTCCGGAATGATAAACTAAGGATTGGAAATCACTTTGGATATCAGAATTGATGAGTATACCTTGGGATTGTCGTTCGACATCGAATCTCCTTGGTTTCGAAAGGTTCGAAGTGTCGAAATTGTCGAAACCAACGAGATTACGATATCTATCAATTCCGAGTGTCTAAATTGGTTGTTCGATTTAAGTTTAAAGATTAAAGGACTTCGGTCAATATGGGGCTTCGGCCTATGTGAGGGTGGGATTCGTCCCCGGGGGAGATATCCCCCGTAGTTCGAGCTCGAGTCTAACTCTGTAATGTGAGGTGTACATGGCCTAGTGGCAAAGCATACAAGAGCATCCCTATACATTTGTTAAGTTATGAATTATGAATGAAATGCCTTAATTGTCATAAATGACTGTTCTGCATACATGCATAGAGTTTTATTCACTGAGATTTTTATCTCACCACGCGTTATGTGGATTATAGATGTCCAGGTGCCTCCTCCTCCTCGGAATGCACAACCATGAGATGGTTTTGATGTTGTGGAAGATGATTATGTTCCTTATTTTTGGGAGTTTTGTAAATGAATATGACTTATGCATTTTCTTTTATAATTCAAGTAATGTAACCTAGTAGTTAGTGGAACTTTATGTGTAAATTAAACCCTTTTGGTATGTAAGGACTTGTAGAAGTCACTCTAATTTAATTGTAAAATGGACTGTTATGTGATTGAATGGGTAGAACGATGTTAGTTTAAAAGACTTTAATTCATATTGTTTACTTTAAATTGTTCTCGATTGGTTGGAATTGTTGATGATTTATAGAACGGGTCGATATTGAAATGTAACATTATAAATTCGAAGTCAAGAATTTGGTTTCCAACGGATCAAATTCTTGCTTATGAAATTTAAGGTGTGATATTTTGGTATCAGAGCAGTTCAATCCAATTGGACTGTGAGATTAGGATTTTTGTGGTTTGTTAATAATTTTATATGTATTATTTTGTGAATTGAGAGACTGATCACCTCGATATTTGCTTTATGATATGTAGAGAATTATGGCAGGCAACAGAAAGGGTAGGTCAGGGGTAGATCATTCTTCTCCACCTCCTTCACCTTCACCTGAACCGGTCCCAGATCCGATGGTGGCAGCTCTTCAGGCACTCACCCAAATGATGGGAAATCAGGCAGCTACCAACACAGCCATCTTGCAAGAGTTAGCTCGGCAACGACCAGAACAACCACCACCCACCTTGGATGTATTCTCGGTTGGATTGTCTGAATTCAGGAAAACATAACCCTCCACAGTTCAATGGGGTGTATGATCCTGAATGTGGCGGCTAGGTGGCTTAAAGATTTGAACAGAATTTTTGAAGTTATGAAGTGTGCTGATGAAGTTAAGGTGAATTTGGCAGTATATATGATGAGAGGAGAAGCTGAGGATTGGTGGAGGACGGCTAGGCTACAAACGGCGGAGGCGGAGACTCCTTTAACTTGGGAGGCCTTTCAAAGTCTGTTCTTGGAAAAGTATTTCCCGGCAACTATAAAAAGACAAAAAGAAGCGGAGTTTCTACAGCTTACACAAGGGGAGATGTCAGTGGGACAATATGTGTCAAGGTTTGAAGAATTATCGAAGTTCTCCCGCTACCTTCAGGCAGTCAACGATGAAGAATGGAGATGTACTCAGTTTGAGGGGGGATTAAGGCCAGAAATCATTGATCGAGTGGCGGCGTTGGAAATTAGAAATGTTTCCACACTAGTAAGCAAGTGTTACATAATAGAGAAGAATTACAAAGGAGTGATGGCACCTTCTATACCACAAGATATCAAGGGGAAAAGGAAGATAGAAACTAGTAATCAGAACAAGAATTTCAAACCAAAATGGCAAGGTAGACAACCTGTGACGGTTCAACCATCTCAACCTAGGGATAGTCGGGTATGTGTTAAGTGTGGGAAGGAACATTCGGGAGCCTGCTTATTAGGGAAGAATGTCTGCTTCCTTTGCAAACAAACCGGTCACTTCAAGAAGGATTGCCCAAGACTCAAGGAACTTCAAAAGCCTCAATCAACTGGAAGGGTTTTTACCCTCAGTGGTCAGGCGGCGAATTCTTCTGATAATCTGTTAAGAGGTAATTGCACCCTAGGGGAGGAGACTTTAATTGTATTGTATGATTCAGGAGCATCCCATTCTTTTGTGTCCTTTGATTGTGTAAATAGACTGAAATTGTCCACCACTTCTTTACCTTATATTCTCAATGTTGTTACTCCTGCTAAAGAATCCATATCCACTTCTCTTGTATGTATGAATTGTTCATTAATCATTCAAGAAAGAGTTTTTAGTGTGGACTTAATATGTTTGCCTTTGATTGGTATTGATATTATTCTGGGAATGAACTGGTTATCTTCCAATCAGGTGTTGTTAGATTGTTTTAGTAAAAAGGTTGTGTTTCCTGATTGTCCTGTTTTTCATAAAGAAAAGTTGTCTATTCTGTTGTCTAGTGTTTCCCAATTTTCCCATAGTATCAATGACGGGAGTGAGTGTTTTCTTTTGTTGCTTTCCTCCACTTTAGAAGCAAAATCTGATTTGAATAATGTAGCTACGGTTCGGGAGTTTCAGGACGTTTTTCCTAATGAGATCCTAACCTTACCACCTGAGAGAGAGGTAGAGTTCACCATAGACTTGTTGCCAGGTTCAGGACCCATTTCTAAGGCACCCTATAGAATGTCCCCCTTAGAGCTTAGTGAACTTAAGAAACAATTAGAAGAGTTGTTAGAAAAAGGGTTCATTAGGCCTAGTGTCTCTCCTTGGGGGGCTCCAGTGTTGTTGGTAAAGAAAAAGGATGGGAGTATGAGATTATGTGTAGATTTTAGGCAGTTGAACAAGATTACAATTAAGAACAAATACCCATTGCCTAGAATAGATGATCTTTTGGATCAACTTAGAGGTGCTTCTGTATTTTCCAAAATCGATTTGAGATCAGGATATCATCAAATTAGGATAAGGAAGGAAGATATTCATAAAACCGCTTTTCGAACTAGATATGGACACTACGAGTACTTAGTAATGCCATTCGGTGTTACTAATGCTCCAGCAAGTGTTTATGGATTACATGAATCGAATCTTCCGACCTTTCCTAGATAAATTTGTGGTTGTGTTCATTGATGATATCTTAATCTACTCTTCTAGTTTGGAAGATCATGAAAAACTACTTGAGGTTGGTGTTAGAAGTTTTAAGGGAAAGGAAATTGTTTGCCAATCCTAACAAATGTGAGTTTTGGCTAAACAAAGTCCATTTGCCTAGGCCATGTCATTTCTGGAGAGGGAGTGTCAGTTGACCCTAGTAAGGTAGAGTCAGTTCTTGAGTGGGAAAGACCTAGGACTGTTACGGAGATTAGGAGTTTTCTAGGGTTAGCCGGTTATTATAGGAGATTCATTAAGGGCTTCTCTCGCTTAGCTTTACCTCTCACCAAGTTAACTAGGAAGGACCAAGCCTTTGTGTGGGATAGTGATTGTGAGCATAGTTTCCAGGAACTAAAACATAGATTGACCAGTGCCCCGGTGTTAGCATTACCTGATGTGTCTAGAACCTTTGAGGTATTTTGTGATGCCTCTGGGAAGGGACTAGGAGGTGTCTTAATGCAGGATAGGAGAGTGGTAGCTTATGCATCTAGGCAGTTGAGGCCTCATGAGGAGAATTATCCTACCCATGATTTAGAATTAGCTGTTGTGGTATTTGCCATAAAAATTTGGAGGCATTACCTGTTTGGTGTAAGGTTTGAGGTCTTTAGCGATCATAAGAGTTTGAAATACCTCTTTGATCAAAAGGAACTCAACATGAGGCAAAGAAGATGGATGGAGTTTTTGAAAGATTTTGACTTTGAGTTAAAATATCACCCAGGTAAAGCCAATGTAGTGGCTGATGCCCTTAGTAGGAAATCCCTGCATGTGTCATCATTGATGATACAAGAGATGAGTCTCCTAGAGAAGTTTAGAGATCTGGACTTAAGTGTGGAGTTTGGGGTAGGTAGCATTCAGATGCACAGATTAGAAATTTCCAGTGAGTTTCAAACTCTGATTAAGGAGGCTCAGGATTTGGATCCTGAACTTCAGGGTAAGATGGGGCAAGTAGGGTTTTCCAAATCAGGTGAGGGATTAATTCTTTTTCAGGGAAGAATTTGTATTCCTAAGGGGAGTAGAGTTAAACAGCAGGTATTAGAGGAAGTTCATAAGGGTAAGATGTCTATACATCCTGGTTCCACCAAGATGTATCAGGATTTGAGAAAAAGTTTTTGGTGGGTAGGCATGAAGAGAGAAATAGCTGAGTTCGTGTCTAAGTGCCTAACTTGTCAACAAGTGAAGGTGGAACATCAGAAACCATCTGGAGTTCTATTACCCTTAGAGATCCCTGAGTGGAAGTGGGAAAGCATAGCTATGGACTTTGTGGTGGGTTTACCTCGAGTCCAAGCAGGGTTTGATACCATTTGGGTCATAGTAGACCTGTTTAACTAAGTCAGCCCATTTCCTTCCAGTTAAGAACACTTTCTCCTTGAATAAGTTAGCTGAGTTGTATGTTAGAGAGATTGTCAGGTTACATGGTATTCCTTCTAGCATAATCTCTGATAGGGATCCCAGGTTCACTTCAAGGTTCTGGAATGCACTACACCAGTCATTCGGGACTAAACTTAGGTTTAGCACCGCTTACCATCCTCAGACTGATGGCCAGTCTGAGAGAACCATCCAAACCTTAGAAGACATGTTGAGGGCTTGTTCACTAGAAGAGTCGGGCAGTTGGGATAAGTACCTACCACTTGTAGAGTTTGCCTACAATAACAGTTATCATAGTAGTATAGGCATGGCTCCATATGAAGCTTTGTATGGTAGGAAGTGTAGGTCCCCTGTTTGTTGGTATGAGGTAGGAGAGAAAGCTCTGTTGGGTCCAGATTTGGTCCAAGAAACTTCTGATAAGATTAGGATGATTAGGGAAAAACTTGTAACCACCCAGAGCCGTCAGAAAAGCTATGCTGATAAAAGAAGAAAAGAACTAGAGTTTGAGGAAGGGGAACATGTGTTTTTAAGAATAACTCCTGTCATTGGCTTAGGGAAATCTGTGAAATCTAAAAAGTTGAGTCCCAGATACATTGGTCCCTTTCAAATCCTGCAAAGAATTGGTCCTCTTGCATACAAATTGGCTCTACCACCCCATCTCTCCAAAATACATAATGTGTTTCATGTGTCTAAACTGAGAAAATATGTATTTGATCCTTCTCATGTCTTATCTTCTGAACCAATACAATTGAAGGACAACCTCACCCTACCTGCTAAACCAATACAGATTATTGACAGAAGTGCCAAGACTCTGAGGAATAGAAACATTCCTTTGGTTAAGGTAGTTTGGGAGGGTTTATCCATAGATGAAGCTACTTGGGAGAAAGAAGATGTGGTCAAGCATCACTTCCCTAATCTCTTTGAACTATGGTAAGATTTAATACTTGTATTAGGGAAATTTTGGGGGCAAAATTTCTTTAAGGGGGGTAGAATGTAACATCCCAATCTTTTAATAGGTTAATTGTGAGATTTATAGGTTAATTATGTAGTAGAACCTTAGGGACTAAGAGAAAGGAAGTAGGAATAGGTAAAAGTTGAGTATAGTGGATTACTAGGACTTAACCTTCGAGTTTGGTCACTGGTAATCGATTACCAAGAGCTGGTAATCGATTACCAGAGAGTTTGGATCATGGTAATCGATTACAGGAGCTTAGTAATCGATTACCAGAAGGTCTGGCCCCTGGTAATCGATTACATAACCCTTGTAATCGATTACCAGCAACCTGGGTTCTTAGTAATCGATTACCAAAGGTGGTAATCGATTACCAGGTTCCCAGAAGGGGTTCTTAGGCTATTTTTGCCTTCAGTAATCGATTACCAGGGTTTGGTAATCGATTACTGAGCGAAAATATATATACCCAGGACGCAAAATTCATCAGAATTTTGGAGAGAAACTCAATTTTTAGAGAGAGGGAGAGAGGGTCTAGAGAGAGAAAGTGCCGGATCGACGTAGAAACACCGGAACGAAGCTAGGAATCACAATCCTTCCCTCTAAACTACTTGGATTGCTACTTTGTGGTGAGTAAGTCTCACTTAATTGTTAGAATTAGGAATTGGTCTCCAACCCATGAACCCCCTTCTTTCTCTTCCAATTCTCTGATTTTACTTGATAATATTGTTTGTTTGTGATTGTGTATGATTGTTTGAACAATGGGAGTGAATTTAATCGGTTAGAAACGGATCGATTCTTGAGGATCGTTAGTTTCGAAACTTTCAAAACTCTCGAAACGTCGAAACGCTCCGTTCTTTTCGATTAAACTTGTTCCGGAATGATAAACTAAGGATTGGAAATCACTTTGGATATCGGAATTGATGAGTATACCTTGGGATTGTCATTCGACATCGAATCTCCTTGGTTTCGAAAGGTTCGAAGTGTCGAAATTGTCGAAACCAACGAGATTACGATATCTATCAATTCCGAGTGTCTAAATTGGTTGTTCGATTTAAGTTTAAAGATTAAAGGACTTCGGTCAATATGGGGCTTCGGCCTATGTGAGGGTGGGATTCGTCCCCGGGGGAGATATCCCCCGTAGTTCGAGCTCGAGTCTAACTCTGTAATGTGAGGTGTACATGGCCTAGTGGCAAAGCATACAAGAGCATCCCTATGCATTTGTTAAGTTATGAATTATGAATGAAATGCCTTAATTGTCATAAATGACTGTTCTGCATACATGCATAGAGTTTTATTCACTGAGATTTTTATCTCACCATGCGTTATGTGGATTATAGATGTCCAGGTGCCTCCTCCTCCTCGGAATGCACAACCATGAGATGGTTTTGATGTTGTGGAAGATGATTATGTTCCTTATTTTTGGGAGTTTTGTAAATGAATATGACTTATGCATTTTCTTTTATAATTCAAGTAATGTAACCTAGTAGTTAGTGGAACTTTATGTGTAAATTAAACCCTTTTGGTATGTAAGGACTTGTAGAAGTCACTCTAATTTAATTGTAAAATGGACTGTTATGTGATTGAATGGGTAGAGCGATGTTAGTTTAAAAGACTTTAATTCATATTGTTTACTTTAAATTGTTCTCGATTGGTTGGAATTGTGGATGATTTATAGAACGGGTCGATATTGAAATGTAACATTATAAATTCGAAGTCAAGAATTGATTTCCAACGGATCAAATTCTTGCTTATGAAATTTAAGGTGTGACACACATAGGTACACATTAAGAGTAATGGTGTACTGGACAGACCCACCTTAAGAACGTTGCATGGGTTGTTACATAAGTGTCATGAACGTTTCTTAAATTAATAAATGTTTTATGAAGTCCTTCGACCTGAAATCACTACGATTCCTACATAAGGAATTATATGTTTTAATTATCATCAAACGTTACCTGTAACAGGGTAATCATAAAGTTGGTTTTTGGATATATAAAAAATTATGTGGTGGAATGTGAGTGCCATAGATGGGATTTGTCCCTCCTATGTAACAGGAGTTATATCTTTAGGCCTCTTGATAAAGTGAGACTGCAAAATGCATGGCCATGCTAAGGAGGATAAATATGAGATATTTATTTTCTGTACAGTCTACTTGGGGATCAAGAAAATATAAATTGAACTATACAAGGTTGACACAATCCATGCCCTTGTGTTCAATTAGATATTTGGACAAAGGGACAGATCATATAAATTATTATAATAAAATAGGATTTATCAAAGTTATTGATAATCTCAATATTTGGATAGTGATGTGTTGCTAGATACCGCTCACTATTTATGATATTAAATATAAAAGGGTTTTATTTTAATATTATAACCAAATATTAAAATCCTATTGGGTCACACGCATACAACATGCCACTAGGAAAGGATAATAATTCTAATTTAATTTAATTAGAATTATAACATAATGAGCCAGGCCCATAAGTGTGAGGGTTAAGTGAGTGAGGGGGTAAAACCGTAGCCACCACTCTATAAATAGAGCATAAGATGCACTACCCCAGATACACATGAGCAATCGCTTCTTACTTTCTAAGGCTACTAGCAGAGCTGAGGAGGGTATCCTAGTTCGGCTGTTGGCGTGGATACCAATAGAGACGTGGCTACACTTTCCTCGTTTATAATCCTAATAAGGTACGACCTTTCGTTTCAATACCTTTTATGCCTTGATTCGTGTTTTCGCAAAACGATTATAACAAGGGAGGAAATCCATTTATTTCCGCTGCACCCTGACCACATGCTTGATTCCCTTCAACAAACTCATAGTCTCATTTTCTTTTCTTCTTCATCTTCTCTTTTAGCATCTCATGCAATGCATGTGGGCCCAAGGGAAACCACCAATATAGTGCACATCGCACTGCGACACAATGCACACAACAATTGTAAATGTGGGAAGCGATCACGAGTTATAGTCCGTACTAGTCTCAGTACACAGAGTCTTTGCTCACAATATTTTCTTTGAATAATCAATCACAATAAACTCCTTATAGACAATCTCCACTGATCCAGAATCTCGAGAGCGTCAGGGTAGTTAAGTTTTTCCCTAAGGGATCTGACTCTAGATAGCTAGCATATGTCCCTGGGTACCCCTTAGAACTCAACCACCCCCAAGGTTAGCATCCTTTGCAAGACTCGGCCAAGTCCCGACCAATTTCTCCCTGTACCAAGTATGGCTTCCATCTCGTCTCAAGGCACACCACCTTAGACGTCACTATGCATATGATATATGTCACATACTTACTCATACACTAACAACACACTCATGCCCCACTGACAGAGTCACCTGATAAGTGCCAATTATATGATATATTCTTGTATTTTTACTGCACATATCAAGGTTAAAATAGTAACTTATGCCCCAAAATAATCTCTTTTTATTAATAATTGTAATAAGAGTAAAATATGAAATTGGTCCCTGTAAAATATACCAGTTTTGAATTTAGTCCCTGCAAATTTTTTTTCTTTTTATTTGGTCCTTATAAATATTTTTCGTTTTGTTTTTGGTCCCTACCGTTATTTTCTCTGTTAAACGATGACTTGGCAGGCGGAAAAACACAGTCAGCATGATGATGTGGACTCTCATTTGCCTATGTGTATATCTGATGTGGAATATTTATGTTTTACTTGTTTTATTTCTTTATATAAAGTTGGAAAACAAATTGCACCGTTAGATTGGGGAACAATCTGTGTGGGAAACTCTTCCCAATTCATCTCCTATAGACACACCACAACCCAAAAAAAAAAAAATCACCCATCTTCACAAACAGCACCATCATCAACCTCTTCTCATCACCAAAGCTACTACCCAGTCCACTGTGCACGCCGCCGCGGTTGACCAATAGCTTCCCTGCACAACAACACAATATGGATCAATCTCTCAATAATCTCTAACCCCTCACCATCAAATGGAAGAACACACAGAATAGGGAAAACGAAACAAATCCAGATCGAAAGGGGCACATAGGCGGTCATCGCCATCATTATTCCAATTCAGCCATAATAGTCCGTGAGCAACCACTACCATCTCAGATCTAAACCACCACCTCCAGCAATCACCATCACGAATCCACGGCCAGCAGCCATTGAATCCACCACCGCCACCGCAAAGTGTAGCTTTCCAACAGACCTGCAGTTGCACGACGTGGTGCAATTGTTTCTCTTCCTTGTGCGCGACTGTTTAGTGGCCACCGGATATCACTTTCCTCCCCCTTCACCAACCGGCCGCTGCAAGAAATCAGGACGACCATCACTGCCACTGCGGAGTGTGGCCCTCTTCTCGGCTGCAAAAAGCCGCTATCACGAACGCTTTCTCTCATCTCAGTCGCTGTGAAACCTGAAGATCGCGTCGTTCCATCGCGTCGTGCTACCGCAGCAGCTTCTTCATCCCACAGCACCCCGTCTTCATCTCCGTCGCGGCGCTCCTGCAAGCCACCGCAGTTGCGCCTCCGCCTGCACTTCCGCCCTGGTCCAGGTAGCATCCCCGTCGTCGTGTGCTCTTCCCGCTTCTCTGTTAAATGAAGGAGAAGAAGATGAAGAGTCCACATCATCATGTTGACTGTGTTTTCCGTCTGCCACGTCATCATTTTGAAGTTGGCTGAACGTCTCTAGAAGGGGGGGTTGAATAGAGACTTGAAAATATTGTTCCTGAAATTCACACTTAAATTTACATTGAGACGTAATCTCAAGTTTGACACTTGGAGTCTCAAGTAGGTTAGATGAGATGTTGTCTCAACAATATTTTGTAATCAAGTAATGATGATTTGTTGATAAATGAAGCTTGATTATCTTTGAATAGATTTGATTTAGTTTAGTAAACAGAATTGGGATGTGAGAATGATTAGCTCATCAAATGTTAAGACCTTGAAGGAGAAAGAGTGAGATTGTTGACTGATCTCAGGTAGAGATATGATCTGAGATGAGATGGGTCTGAGGTGAGATGTAAGATGAGATGCATGGATACAGTTTAGTAATTTCAGTTTGGTTTTCTCTGAACAGATTTATATTAACAAACAGATTAGAGACGTGAGATGCATAATATAAATAAAGAGATAGGGAGAAGAGATGCACACAGAGATTTATACTTGTTCACCCACAACCTTGGGCTACGTCCAGTCCTCACAACTCGTGAGATTTCCACTATTGACAAACCCGTCAATACAAGTATTCTTACAGCCTCTTCAGGACGCCCCTCACACCAAGCATAGGCACTCCTACCTTGGTTGAGTCTCAAGTATTCTTTGTTCTCAACTGCCTCTTCAGGCAACTCATGCAGTATTCTTTGTTTTCAACTGCCTCTCCAGTCAACTCAGTGAGTATTCTCTTTACAGTGCCTCTCCAGGCTTTACAATCGCTCACACTAATCTCAGGCACCTCCTGACTTAGTTGAGACTTGGTGGGATGAGATGAGATGTGATTGATCTAGCTTGGACTACATACAAAGTATGGATAAACCGTGAGCTCAGCTAGGTATCACGCTCTAAATCACTCAAGGAGTGTATACAAATCAGTACATAACAAGAGCTAAACCTACTACAAGATGTTGGCTAAGATAGCATAGGTAGGTAGGTTAAGATTCACTTGAGACTTGGATTTTTCTGGTTGTGCAGCAGCATCTCTGCTGAGTCTCACTGTGTCTCTCTGCCTGTCTCATCAGAATGAGACTTCCTTTTATAGTCTTCAGAAAAACTAGCCGTTAACTAGCCGTTAGAAGAGAGAGAAGCTGACTTTCACTTTTCAGTCATGAGCTCAGTACTTTTCTGGTGCAGTCTCTGCTGTGACAGTGTACTTGCGTTGACTAGCTTTTGCTGCTGAGTCTCTGATGAGACTGAATCTCATGACTGCATCTGATCTCTGCGTCTCAAGTCTGAGTCTTATGTCTGCATCTGATCTCTGTATCTCAAGTCTGAGTCTCATGTCTGCATCTGATCTCTATGTCTAAACTTGAGACTACGTCTGATCTTGAGACTGCATCTGATCTGAGACGTCTCATGTTTGAATCTGATCTTTGTGTCTGATCTTGAGACTGCATCTGATTTGAGACTGTCTCATGTCTGATTCTGCATCTTAAGTTGAGACTGCATCTCAAGTCTGATTCTGCATCTCTGTTGAGACTGCATCTCAAGTCTGATTCTGCATCTCTGTTGAGATCTCATCTGGCTGCGTCTGTTCTTGAGACGACGTCTCAAGCTGTCCTTGCATCTCAAGCTGAACTAGCATCCGTTCATTGCTTGCATCTCAAGCTGAGCTTGAGTCTCTTTAGGCTTTATGCTGAGATCTCTTTTGAGCATTGGTCTTAAGCTGATTTTTAGACTGAGCTTGCATCTGAACATGAGATAGCATCTTATGCTTGAGTCTGCGTCTCATCTTGAGTTTCAAATATTGGTCTTCTTGATGCAACTTAATTCATTGATTGAGCTCATATTGACTTGACTTGATGATTGACATTTCTAGTAGAGACCCTTTCTGATTTTAGATGAGACTTTACTTTGATGTGCACCTCTCTCTCAACTTGGGCTAACTTCATATTAAACCATTCTAAGCTTCTTGAAGACTTTCTGATAAATGATATGTCTTGAGGCTTTCTTCTGAAATTTCCTTCAGCATATTGAACTTCTAAGCTCTGCCTGTTCTTCAAAGACAATTCTGAAGTCTGATGCTTCTTAATAATAGGATTCTGATCTTTCTGAATCTCAGGAAGGACTTTCATTAATTACCCAATCTCAGGCTGATCTTTATCTTCAACATAAGTCTGAGGCTTACTACCAGTCTCAATCTGTGCTAGCCTCTCAATCTCAGTCTGAGCTTGTGGTTCTTCTGATCTTTCTGAGTTCTTTGCTAAGAGTAAGAATCCTATCTTTCTAAGATCTCACACAAAACATCAGTAACTTCAAGAACAGAAAACATTAATTTTAATCAATAGGTTTGTTGTCATTGAAACCAAATCTCAGAGGGTTTTTGCGCCAACAATCGTTTAACAGAGAAAATAACGGTAGGGACCAAAAACAAAACGGAAAATATTTATAAGGACCAAATAAAAAGAAAAATTTTTGCAGGGACTAAATTCAAAACTGACATATTTTACAGGGACCAATTTCATATTTTACCCTTGTAATAATTGTGTTTATTTAATTTGAATTTGAATTTGATGCTATTTTAATAGAAAATCTGTTAATTTTGCAGCTTTATGATAAAGATTTGAATGACGAAAGAAGATAGCATCATTTGAGGAAAGGATCTGAAGATTTGAAGTTTAAATGAGAACAAATAAAGATAAGATCAGCTGCCATTTAAACAAGGATTCTGCGGATAGCTTCCCAATTTAAAATCAAAGTCAAGATAAACACAGAATCAGATAAAAAAGAGGGAAACAAGGAAAGCCAAGCAAACAAGGATAAGATCAGGAAGAGATCAAGTTAAAAAGAGAGAGAATCAAGGGAAGCTGGAATGAGAAATACGCTCCACCTGCGCTGAGCGCAGGTGAAGCGTAACCATCAGGATTCCTCTCTGGATCTTGCACTTATGATGCGCTGAGCGCAGGTGAAGCGCAGAAATGCGATTTGTTTTTAGATCTGTTTTCAAAACAGATTCCTTCTAGATTTAAGATAACTTTCCTTGGTCTATAAATAGGACCTTTTGTAAAGATCAAAGTAGTGTTTAGCAGGGAGTTTTAGAGAGACGGCAAAAGCAGAGCTAAGATTGAAGAAAAGCGTGATAGTTTCTTCATTGGTCTGTATGGCTACCATGCGTAGCTAAACTCTCCAATAGAGTTGAATGTAGTTGATTCAATCCCCACATGTATGTGAATTCTCTTTATTAATTATGAATCCCTATTCTATGATATCGGTACTTTTATGCTTTACTTAATGCGTAGCTTCTGCCTCTATGCCGGAGTTATAAGTTGTTTTTATAAAATACATTGGTAAATGGTTTTGTTAATTCAACAGCGAGTTTGGGGGAGCCTAGACATAGGAAACTTAAATTCTGATTGGTAAAAGTACTCATAGTAATCGCTATAGGAATATAGAGGGAATCGATGATTGAAGAATTGGAATGTGACAATGATAAGTGAAAATTAAATGATAAATTAGAGCACTTTTTATACACTTATCAAGGATAAAATGGTATTTTTGCCACAATTTAATCCCTTTTTATTAAATATTAGATAAATTGTATTTATTAATCTTAGATTTGAATTTGATGCTATTTTGGTATAAATTGTGCTGGTTTTTGCAGAATATTGCAAGGATTTGATATGAAGGAAAGATAGCATTAAATAAGGGAGATATCTGCAAGATTTGAAGTTTAATTGAAGACATTTAATGAAGATTTGAAGATTATTTGAGAGCAATTAATGAAGATATCATTTCCAATTAAACAAGGATTCTGCAGACAACCTTCCCAATTAAATCCAACATGCTCAATAAATGCACGATTTCATCAATAAATGGGAAACAAGGAAAGACAAATCAACCAAAACCAGTCTCGGGGAGAGATCAAGTTAAAAAGAGAAAGATTGAAGTTGTGCAGAACGCGTTGCGCGCTTCAACCTGCGCTGTAGCGCAGGGTGAAACGCAGCTCTCTGGTTTCTACGCTGCAACCCGCGCTGTAGCGCAGGGTGAAGCGCAGAACACGTGATTCTTGCCCTGTTGCCGTTTTTAGATAGATTTCTCCCCAATTTTCTTTGTCTTTCCTTAGCCTATAAATAAGACGCTCTTGCACCAGATCAAGTGTGCACGATTATTGTAATTTAGTTATATTTCAGTGATAATGCACCAGTTCTAATTTTAGAATAGGAGAGGAGGAGCGCTTCACAAGGATTGAAGATGGTGACAGCATCTTCGGTGGTTTGTATGGCTACCATGAGTAGTTATTAGGATTGAATGTAACTGATTCTATTCCCAAGTGTATGTTAACTAGTGTTCAACCCGTGCGATGCACGGATATTATTATTCTAATAAATTATTAATATTGAATGATATAATATACACAATTTATTAAAAACGTGTAATTAAAAAATATTAATGATTTATTCCCTTTTTAATATTGAATTCTATATTTCTTGGTATATAAAGAATATAAAAAAGAAAAAATGGATTTGGAAAATCAAATAGCAAATATTAATAATTAAAAATGGAAACTATTATAAATTTTGTTTCATTTATATTTTTTGAAATGCCTCCTTGTACATCATATTTTTCGTCACATTACAACACTTAAAATTGTAATTACATATGAGAATCATAAGTCCTTGTTGAACTTAACCATATAATTGACCACGCAAGAAAACTAGTTTTGGTAAATATACACCAACATGGGACAATGTCTGACATTCACTTTTATTAATTTGGTTCCATTACAATGTCCACCAAATATATCAAGATTACTCATTAGCATGACAAAACACCTAATATCATTTAAGAACTCAGTTGTCAATCAACCAGTTTCAATACCAATCTCCTTATCTACCTTCCATATAGTGTCAAAACTCAAATACACCCTCTCTTCTCTAGGAAATAATATCATGACATATTCATTAATTGAATGAATATCTAATGTAGGAGCAAGAAATGCTTTATCCTATCTCAAATACAATGCTTCCAAAAATGAAAGCAATTTATGGTATGCAAATGAAACAATATCTCCAATTGTATTACAATCCACCAGTAAATCCTTCGATAATTCAATATTAGTCTCACCATCACCATAAATGTCTAAATCATCATCACCTAATGTAAGAATTCACTCAGCAAACTCTATAATCTCACGTTTAGTTAAAGCGCTCCCACAACCTTGCAACCTCATGTTTTCCGACAGTGTCAAAACCTTGCAATGCTTCCACAATCTTGATGAATTTAAAGTGGCAATCACGATTTCTACTCGACCCACTCTTGGTATAACAGACAATATATGTCTAAAATCACCACAAAGAACAACTTTTTCACCAAATGGTTTATCCATACATTCTTTCACCTTGAACCTCATCATATCATGCAAGGTTCGATCTAAAGCTTCAAACGCTCATTTGCTAACCATTTGAGCCTCATCCCAGATTATCAAAGTTGTATATTGTAGCAATTCAACCTTCAAACTCCTTTGTTTGTCAGCACAACATGAATCTTCAACTAAAGATAAATTAAGGGATAGTAAATTAAGAGTGTGGTGTTCTACCACCGGGTAATAAATATATTTTAGCAATATAATTAATTAATTTATCATTTGAAATGATGACATCTAAAAGTCTAAAACGCAATGTCATAAGCTTAGTAGGTTGGCTTCAAAAAATTTTTAAAGGCATAATTACTGTCCATTGGGATTGTAAATTTTGAGTAAAAGTAGATATATGTGGCATTGGGAGTGTAGAAACACTGTTTTCTATATGAGTTGAATGTTACTGACACTTTATGAATATATTTATGGGGGAAAATGATTACATTTATTAAGTTTAATACTACTGAATATATTTTAGCAATATAATTAATTAGTTTATCATTTGAAATGATGACATCTAGAAGTCTAAAACGCAGTGTCATAGGCTTAGTAGGTTGGCTCCTAAAAAAAATGTATCCGGTGATGTTTTTATTTAAAGACCAAAATTTAATTTTTATTAAATTTTCTACTATTCATTCATTTATTTTTTATTAAATTAATCCATTAGCTAATTCAAATTTTTAAAAAGTGCAGATTTAAAACGACAAAGCTTCTTTTCAAAGCCTAACTACTATTGATTGGACAAAAAATCAAGGCATTGAACGGACCAAAAAATTAACCCTTGAATGAACAATTACAAAAAAAACTTCTCTATTATAATAGTATATATATATATATATATATATATATATATATAAGGGATATTTTTATCCATTGAGTACTTTGAATTTAATGCGGTCAATAAAAGAACAAAATAATTATATTCCAATAATAAATAAATAGATACAGATAATTGTAAAGTAATATATTTTGTTGTTAATTTATCATCTAATATGTTTCTTTCTTGATATGTATATAGACGATCTTTATTTAAATTGGGTAAAATATACTTTTCATCCCTGTATTTTTTGTCAACTTTAGTCTTTATTACTGACTTCTGAAATATTTGTTTTATATTCCTATACTTTTAAAACACTATAATAGTAGTCTCTAACGTTGGGTTGCGGGTGATGTTCGTTTTTACATATATGACTAAGTTTCTATAATAAATTTAACTTACGATATTATCATATACATTAATTAGTATAATGTGAATTTCATATTGTTATCATGTTTATAGAAAATAGTAACCAATACATTATTAATATAATTATAAATTTAAAATATATTTAGATTTGAGATCCCACGATGATATTAATATTAGGAGCAGGGCTAACTCCCGTGGAGGGTACCTATGGTTTATAAAAAAAATCACTTTAAACCTATAATTAAAAAATTGATTTAGCCTTTAAACATACTACACTAAATACATAATAAATCAAAATATAAAATAATAATTTTATTGAAGTAGAAGAAAACAACATAATTATGAATTTTATAATTCTAATTAAAATATATATTCATAGAAAATTTTAACGAATACATCATTAATATAATTATAAATTCAAATTATATCGAGAGAAAATATTTTAATAAAATAATAAAAAAAATGAAATTATGATAAGAAACAAAATGAAAACGACTGGAGCAGGACTACCTCCTGTCAAGGGTAAATGTAGTTCACAAAAAAAATCATTTATGTAATGAAATAAATTAATACAAATGGATAATGTGAGAAATTTTTTAATATTATAATAATAAAAAATGAAAAAAAAGGTATGAAAAATAAAATAAAAAAAAAAGAAAACAACATAAGCACTAATTTGAATTTAAATTTTAAATAAGGAACCATAAATATATATTTATAAAAAATAAAAAATTAAATTGAAGGTACAATAAAACTCTATTTTTTCATTTTCTCATTTTAATTTGATGCTAACCTACTCTACTAATACCCTATAGAAGTCCACTCCATCTACAATAGATAAAACTAACTATATATAGCAAAAAGACCCCAATGAACAGTAAAATCAAAACAACCCAAATGTAATAGTATAGATTCTATCTTATTATTTATGAGTTCCCTATCTATGATATTGGTAATCTTACTCTGTGCTTAATTCCTAACTTCCGCGCTTGCACCGGAGTTATAGGCTAGTTTCGACTAGGATTGAGGATGAGGGAGCCTAGACATAGGAAACTCAAACTCTGAGTGAGTAAGAATACTCGGTAAACAAGTGACCGACACATGAGCGTTGCTAATGAGTGATGGGTAGTGTGAGTACCATAATGAAGGGCGTTTACAGGATTAGGCCTGTTTATCGATAGCAAAGGTTAGTTGATAGTAATTCCATTGACCGACACATGGTCGTATCTAGGGATTGATGGGTAGTGTGAGTATCCTAATGAAGATGCGTCTACAGGATTAGGCTTGGTCCATCAGTGAGTTCCTTTACAAACGGAATAATGAAAGCAAAATAAGTCGAGGGTAAGTTTGTCGCTTGGGAGAGCCCGCACAGATTACCTTTGAGTGATGAGGCTGCTGGTAACTTGGGGTCTTAGCAATATAGTTTGTCTACAGTGTTATAGATCAAAGCCATAAATAATAGATAGTCTTGACATACATGAAGGATGCGATGAGATGAAATTCAATCCTAATCCAAGTAAAGTGTCTCTAACTCTTCCTTTCTATTTCAATTGATTATTAATTTACAATTTACAATTTCCGCACAAAATATTCTCACAAACCCGTTGTTTTCTCTTGATAAATAGATCACGATTATACGTAAATTGACTGTTCCCTGTGGATACGATAACTCTTCTTACTATTATACTACTGGATTTTTGGTTCGCTTGCCAGAAACCCATCAGACAACCTCTTCATAGTAGTCTCTATAGGAATATACGGTGAATTGATAGTGTTAACGAACGGAAAAGTAGAGCAATCAAGCCGGGGTTATTTGTCGCCTGGGAGAACACGCATGGATTATCTTCGAGTGGTTTACTGCTGGTAACTCGGGGTAAAACAATATAGTTTGGCTAAGGTATCATATGAATATATTCATAATTAATATTGATGTTCAAATATGTAAGGGTTGCGATGATACAAAGTTCAATCCTGATCCAAGTAACACGATCTTACTTTATCTCTACTATCTTCTCTACTTTATGCAAATTTACTTTCTACAAAACAATTACCAAATACCGTTTCTTACTTGATAGTCTAATCACTAGTAAATACGAAATGAACCGTTCCCTATGGATACGATAACTCATACTTACTATTACATTGCTGAAATTTTGGTCCGCTTGCTAGAATCTCATCAAGTATTTTTGGCGCTGTTGCCGGGGAACGGTGTATCAATTCGTATAGAGTTGGGAGGTCTAACTATCAAGTTGTATATACTCTATCTTAGGATTTTAGATTTTTTTTTATTTTTTTAGGAATTTTTCTTTTTCTTTTTCTTTTTCTTTTTATTTTTATTATTAAAATTCTCTTCCACACTTACCCTTGTCAAGTTTTCTTATTTATTCTTTTGAGAGGCCAGGTGTCCCCAAATCAGTTACAATTTGATCTAGAAATAGAAAGGACATCAAGGAGGAACAAAAGTAGAAACAAGAGAAGGAGAAGAAGGATACTTGAGGAAGAACCCAAAAATATGGCAAAAGAACAACAACTAAGAAGAAGGACCTTAGGAGAATATGTCATGCATCAAGTACTTCACCATTTTTCAAGCGTTGTCTTACCCACAACTGCGAAGTCATTAGAGTTAAAGGCTGCTCACCTAAATCTTATCAGTGTCCATCAATTCGCAGGATTGGATCATGAGGATCCAAATACACATCTCTCAAACTTTTATGAATTAATTGGCACTGGGGGTTTTGAGGAAGGTGATTTAGAGTCTGTATACTTACGCTTATTCCCTTTCTCATTGATAGGTAAAGCTAAGGTGTGGCTAAAGTCGCATCCAAATCAAAGTCTAAACAACTGGGATGTGGTTGAAGAAAAATTTTTGACAAGATTTTTCCCACCAGGAAAACACATACAAGCCAAGACAGATATCGCCACATTCAGGCAAGGAATAGATGAACCACTATGTGAAGCTTGGGAGAGAGACAAATCTTTGCTACGCAAATGTCTTAACCATGGCTATGATTACATTGCTCAACTCAACATTTTCTGCAAGGGAATCAAGTCTGATTCCAAATCTTTCATAGATGCTGCAGCAGGAGGAACTATCTTATCCATGGATGCAGAGAGAGCTATCTCAATCATTGACAACTTTGCTCAGATTGATCAGCAAGCTCAGTGTGGATGACAGCCAGCTCAATTACAGAAGAAAGGAGTGTTGGACCTCAACAATAGTGATGTTATTCTAGCGGAAAACAAACTTATCAAAAGACAGATAGAGGCACTTACAGAACAGTTGAAAGCACTTCCTCAACAGTTAAAAGCTGTCCAATCCCAACCTATTCAAGCCCAACCTTTGATCTGTGACTTTTACGGAGGTGACCATCCCAATGGTCAGTGCTCTTACCAAGAAACTCAAGTTGAACAAGTCAACTTCATGGGTAACCAGGGGAGGCAAGGAAATTTCTCCAACAATAACAATCAATACTCAAGGATGGAGAAATAATCAAAACAACTCTGGATGGGGGCAGAATGGAGGAAACCGACAGACACCATACCAGCGGCAACAACCATCAACGTATGACATATTGAACAAGTTGGAAGAGAAGATTGATGCATTCTTACAAGGATTCAATGGATTCAGAAAGAACACAGAAGCATCAATCAAAGCGTTAGAAAGTCAAGTGGGTCAATTAGCAACAGAGATGGCAGAACACAAGAATGGCCACTTTACAGAAAATACTCAGACCAACCCAAAGGAGCACTACAACTTGATTGCTACTGATGGCAACAAGTCAGATGAAAGTGACATAGAAGAAAACATCATCTTTGAAGAGCAAGTGCCCACAGAAGAGATTGTAGAGCAGAGTGTTCAATCAGAAGAGAAGTTAGAAGAGATTTTGCAAAGAGAAGAAGAAGAACCAGAAGAGGTCTACACCACTGGTAAGTCACTTGACCCAGGTAAGTTCACTGTACCACTTTCTATTGGTAATCAACCAACTACACATGCTTTATTGGATCTTGGAGCGAGCATCAATTTGATGTCGCTATCGTATTTTGACAAGTTGGGAATTTTGAAGGTCAAGCCTGCCAACGTGAAGTTACAACTTACAAATAAGTCCATTCAAAATCCATATGGGAGGATTGAAGACTTACCAATTAAAGTGGACAAATTTGTATAAGCTATTGATTTTTACATTGCAGAGACAGAAGAGGAGGATACTAATGTCTCCTTAATTTTTGGAAGACCCTTCATGAAAGCTGCAAAGGCAATAGTGGATGTTGATCGGGGAAAATATCAATTGAGCTCTAAAGATGAGAGCATTGTGTTTCATATTGACAAAGGAATCCCCAAAATACAGAAAACTCCAGAAAAATTAAAAATGGATCCTACTGATGGGATATATAAATTTAAATCTAAATCTCAGGTGCCAAAGGTAAGAAAGAAAGAAGCTCCCCCAGATATTGTAGAGCAAAAGAAGAAAAAGATTTCTGGATTTCTGAGGAAACCAAGAATAAGAGTAAAGCAGCCAGAGTCAATCATGGAGTTCAAATTTTAAAAGAGAAAAAGAGCAGCATCAGAAGAAGAAATGAGTGAAGACGGTGATGATGAGAAACTAATAAATTGGCATGGAGGATGGGAACTAAAAGGAAGAACAGGAACATAGTCAACCATCATCCTCCAATTGAGGCCACCATAAGCTTCTAAGTGACCAGGCGTCGAGCTATCAGACGTTAAACAAGCGCTTCCTGGGAGGCAACCCAACATTTTTTTGTTTTAATTTTTCTTTGATTTGTTGTTTTGTTTTTAATTTTTAGAGTCAATGCCTGTGTAAAATAAGAAATTGTTAAGGATTGGATTAATTTTAATGAGTAAAGGATGAGAAACAATTGAAGTTAGGAAGCAGTAGAAAACAGAAAATAGAATTTCAATTCTGTTTTCTGCGCTTCACTCGCACTTAGCGCAGATTTGATGATTAGTCTCTGTTTTCTGCGCTTTACTTACGCTAAGCGTAGAAATATAAAAATTTCTCTCTGTTTCCTACGCTTCACCTACGCTGAGCGTAGGTGAAGCGCAGCAGCACGCTTCATATTCTATGAAGCACGCGCTGCACTTTCGCTAAGCGAGAGTGTAGTGTAAACACGCGCTTCAGCTTTTATTTGAATTCTGGAGCGAGGGAAGGTCATTCCAACCTTCCCTCAACTCCTGAACTCCCATTTTCTCTGAGTTTCATCCTTCTCTTTGACCTTTTCACTTTCATATCCACTTCTTTTCAGTTTTTGAGGCTACACCAGGTAAGTTTTTATAGTTTTAGTCAGTTTACACCGAGTAAAATTTTCAGTTTTTCATTTATTTGAGCAAAACCTTAGGATAGAAAACTTAAGCTCTTAAGACCCTTTTAAATTAGGAAAATTTGTCAGTAGAGTCTTTGTTTAGTATGTTTGCTACTGTGATATGCTTATTGGTATATTTTAATATGTTTAGGTGGTAGTTTTTGAAGTGCTCAATGAATCTTTTCAAGTTGTTCTGTTTGGTGCATGTATGCTTAGTTTGTTCCATATTTTTGCATGACCATGCATGAATGACTATGCCTTATTGCATGTTGCTGATAACATGATTGTTGAGCTTAAATTTTTGTTACCATTTTTATGCCCTGACTTAAAAATTAATTAGGACTTGCTTTAATTGATCACTTTAGCATGCTCTTAATAAATTAATTAATTGGCATTTGGTAACTTAAAAATCAAGATTTTGTGCACAAATGCTTGATTGATGATTGCTCTGATTTTTGAATTAAATTGGCCGCTTATTTCATTAATTATGAGTAATATAGTATCTGCTTAAAAATGATCTTGGTTTGATTTTTGGTTTGTAGATGACTTGCACTAAGGTAGTCAAGGGAACTGGCACCTCTAGCAGAGGCAAGGGGGTGCCAAGAGATCTAGAGAGGCACCCTAGGAGGACCCTGAGTTTGATGATCACCGATTTAAGGATGCCAGGTCCTCAGAGGCTTACAGTTCACTGATGAACTGTAACTTTATCAGGGAGAGGTCAATGGTTCTACAGCCTGGCGAGTATGAGGAGTTTAGAGGTGAGATCCACAGGAGGAACTGGGTCCGCCTCAGCCTCCCAGATGATCACTTTGTCCCTGACATAGTTAGGAAATTCTATGCCAATGCCATTGGAGACCATGGCATTGACACGAGGCGGCAATCTTATGTACAAGGCCAGGTGATTTCTTACGATCGTGATGCGATCAACAGACTTCTACTCTTTCTAGGGCCTGAGGATAGAAGACTTATGGTGTGTCAGCATTGTGAGAGGATGAGGGCTGTAGGGATCAATGGAAATGATCCCCTAGATATTCAGACTGCAGAGAGACTATGCCTGCAGGGACGTTCCTTCGAGAGGAATGCCTATGGTCACGTTGCTCGCATTCTTAGGCGAGACATGAAGGACATCACACAGATGTGGACAATATTGGTACTGGCTAACATCCTGCCTACCGATCATGTATCAGATATCGTCATGCCAGTAGCCCACCTCATCTACAGCATCGTCACTGGTGCAAACATAGACATCGCCAGTGTCATCACACAGAAGATAGCAGACTTTGTATCTTCTGTGGGGCATCGCAGCGCCACCTCAAGGATCAGTTTAGGCTTCCCATCACTTATCACATCTCTCTGTGAGTCTAGGGGTGTTGAGGTGTTCCGTTCAGTAAGCATCTTGCACCCCATGCAAAGATGGTATATAGAGGCCAACTGCATTCCTGAGGAGGACGAGGAAGAGCAGCAGTAGCAGCAACAGCAGCAACAGCAGCCACAGGCACCGCCACCAGCAGCAACAACAGACATGCAGACTCCAGTCTGGGCTCAGCAGATCATTTCCCAGAACACACATATTCTGGCCCAGATATCCACTCTCCACCGAGCAGCAATACATTTTCAGGATATGCATTATCAGTCTCGCTCGGACCCTTACCCAGGCATGCATGATCAGTTTAGAGCTTATTTAGAGTGGCCTGGGGACAGGCCTATTCTTCCGGGAGAGGGTGGAGCAGCTGCAGATAGAGCTGACGATCATATGGACCAGGAGGAATGATTATTTTATTATTTGGTGCTTTTCTTTCTTTTTCTTTTTCTTTTTCATTTTTCTTTCATTTTTCTTTTTTTTTATTTTCTTTTGATTATTCTGGATATGTACTGTATATATACTCCACTGATACATCATTTTCTTATGCAGTGCATTTTCAACATTTTCTTTATTTTTCTTTTTATTTTTAGGATTTTAGGAATTAGGATTTAAAGGAAAATTTTTCAAAAATTCTCTGAAATTAGGCAGTTTAACTAACTAGATTAGGAAAGAAGAAAGGGTTTTGTGATTTATTCCATAATCAGTTAGGATTAGGATACTTCTCAGAAGAACATATCAGGGTAGTTAATTAAAACCAGTAAGTGCTTTATCAAGGAATTTAGCCAAAAAGCCGGTGAGTTGTGAGTCCAAACACTCAAATTGAGGGTTTTCACCGCTGCTTGGCAATTGTTATTGATTGAGTTTTTGGATTTTACTCTGTTCATGGAAAATATGGAAGTGACAAAGGCAATTTTTGTTTTTACATTATTTGCTCAGTGCCAAAAAGCCAACCCTTGATAAAAAATTTTCAATTTTTTGGTAACCCATTTGAGCTTTAATGTTTCTTGTTATGCACCCCAGCCATAATTGATATCTATATCCCGTCCTTTATACACTTGGGATAGAGAGCAAGGTGCACCTTGATATAATGGGAAGAAAAGGTTGGAAAGTTGAAAGTCAAGAAATACAAAGAGCAGGCACAAGAAAGCAAAAGAGGATCACCCCCTCAAAAATCAAAAAGAAAAAGTGCATGAATTGAATAAGTTGGGGGGAGTACATCTTCAAACAAAGAAAGAGGCCAGCTGAATAAGACAAATCAAGAATGAGATGGAGAATGGAGAGAAGTCCAAGTTCAAGAAAAATTAAAAGATGCTCTCTATTCTAAGTGTTCTTTGCTTATCCAGAAAAACCATGATTTCTTGATAACCCGACCTCATTACAACCAAGAAAAGACCTTTTGATCCATATTGACCATGTGCATGTTTAGAAGCTAGAAACGACTATCAATTCTAGTTGTTCAACTGTGGTTGAAAAATTGAGGGAAACACTTACCCGTGAGCATGAGAGAATTCCATGATTTATCATTTATTGCTTTAATTGCTATTTCTGAGAAAGTTTGACTGAATTGTTGTATTTATTCTGATTGAGCATGGGTAACATCTCTTAATTCTGATTTTTTTTCTAATATTTGGAAAGTGACTTCTGCCTAACAAAGAGATGATGAAAATTTTGTTCTTATTTCTGAGAATTATACAGGGGAGTGAATTGATTTTTTATTGCAAAGAGGTCTCTTGCTTGAGGACAAGCAAGAAGTTAAGTTGGGGGGTATTTGATAAGTGCCAATTATATGATATATTCTTGTATTTTTACTGCACTTATCAAGGTTAAAATAGTAATTATGCCCCAAAATAATCCCTTTTTATTAATAATTGTAATAATTGTGTTTATTTAATTTGAATTTGAATTTGATGCTATTTTAATAGAAAATCTGTTAATTTTGCAGCTTTATGAGAAAGATTTGAATGAGGAAAGAAGATAGCATCATTTGAGGATAGAATCTGTAGATTTGAAGTTTAAATGAGAACGAATAAAAATAAGATCTGCTGCCATTTAAATAAGGATTCTGCAGATAACTTCCCAATTTAAAATCAAAGTCAAGATAAACACAAAATCAGATCAAAAAGAGGGACACAAGGAAACCCAAGCAAACAAGGATAAGATCAGGAAGAGATCAAGTTAAAAAGAGAGAGAATCAAGGGAAGCTGGAACGAGAAATACGCTCCACCTGCGCTAAGCGCAGGTGAAGCGTAACTATCAGGATTCCTCTCTGGATCTTGCGCTTCAAATGCGCTGAGCGCAGGTGAAGCGCAAGAACGCGAATTTGTTTTTAGATCTGTTTTCAAAACAGATTCCTTCCAGATTTAAGATAGCTTTCCTTGGTCTATAAATAGGATCTTTTGTAAAGATCAAAGTAGCGTTTAGCAGGGAGTTTTAGAGATACGACAAAAGTAGAGCTAGGATTGAAGAAAAGCGTGACAGTTTCTTCATTGGTCTGTATGGCTACCATGCGTAGCTAAACTCTCCAATAGGGTTGAATGTAGTTGATTCAATCCCCACATGTATGTGAATTCTCTTTATTAATTATGAATCTCTATTCTATAATATCGGTACTTTTATGCTTTACTTAATGCGTAGCTTCCGCCTCTGTACCGGAGTTATAGGTTGTTTTTATAAAATACATTGGTAAATGGTTTTGTTAATTCAACAGCGAGTTTGGGGGAGCCTAGACATAGGAAACTTAAATTCTGATCGGTAAAAGTACTCATAGTAATCGCTATAGGAATATAGAAGGAATCAATGATTGAAGAATTGGAATGTGACAGCCTCTTCATAGTAGTCTCTATAGGAATATACGGTGAATTGATAGTGTTAACGAACGGAAAAGTAGAGCAATATATCAAGTCGGGGTAATTTGTCGCTTGGGAGAAGCCGCATGCATTATCTTCGAGTGGTTTACTGCTGGTAACTCGGGGTAAAACAATATAGTTTGGCTAAGGTGTCATAGGAATATATTCATAATTAATATTGATGTTCACATATGTAAGGGGTGCGATGTTACGACGTTCAATCCTGATCCAAGTAACGCTATCTTACTTTATCTCTACTATCTTCTCTACTTTATGTAAAATTTACTTTCTGCACAACAATTACCAAATACCGTTTCTTACTTGATAGTCTGATCACTAGTAAATATGAAGTGAATTGTTCCCTGTGGATACGATAACTCATACTTACTATTATACTACTGAAATTTTGGTGCGCTTGCCAGAATCTCATCATCACCCCGGATCTTTTCACTCAACCACCCATCGGGGCATGCATAACATATTTGGTACTCATTCCCCATCGGAAGAGTCACCCTGAATCGTTTCACACAACCATCCATTGTAGCATAATAACAGATCTAGTAACTTGTTCCATCAAGGAACTCAAACCCCAACTTGGGTCAATCCACACCCTCTTTCCAGGCTTTTCAAGACTCATGTACTTAAAGTGTGTTCAATGTAAGCTTTTAGGGTAGGTTGTATTCAATTGTTTCCTCAATTCAATAATTGATTATTCTTATACCTGATAAGTGAAAATTAGTTGATAAATTAGAGCACTTTTTATTTCACTTATCAAGGATAAAATGATAATTTTACCCCAATTTAATCCCTTTTTATTAAATATTAGATAAATTGTAGTTATTAATCTAAGATTTGAATTTGATGCTATTTTGATGGAAATATTGCTAATTTTTGCAGGATATTGCAAAGATTTGATTTGAAGGATAAATAACATTAAATGAGGGAGATTTCTGCAAGATTTGAGATTGATTGAAGATATTTAATGAAGATTTAAAGAAGATTTGAAGCCATTAATGAGGAGATCACTGTCAATCAATCAAGGATTCTGCAGACAAGTTTCACAATTAAATCAAAGATTGCTCAATAAATACAAAGATATCATCAAGAAAAGGGAAATAAGGAAAGACAAATCTGCTAAAACCAGTCTCGGGGAGAGATCAAGATTAAAAAGAGAAAGTTGGAGCTGCAGGACGCTACCTGCGCTTCACCCCGCGCTATAGCGCAGGTGAAGCGCAGACTCTCTGGAAGTTGCGCCTCATCCTGCGCTGAAGCGCAGCCTGGAGCGCAGGTTACGCTGATTTGGTCCCTGTTGCCGTTTTTAGATAGATCTCTTCCCAAATTGTTGTGCCTTTCCTTAGTCTATAAATAGGAACCTCTTGCACCAATCCCAGTGTGCACGATCATTGTAATCCAGTCTATATTTCAGTGATAATGTACCAAAGCTAAGTTTAGAATAGGAGAGGGGGAGCGCTTCACAGGAATTGAAGATGGTGACAGCATCTTCGGTGGTTTGTATGGCTACCTCGTGTAGTTAACTCTCCATTAGGATTGGATGTAATTGATTCTATCCCCAAGTTTATGTAAACTCTATATTATTATTTCTGTGCTCTCTGTCTATAATATTGGTAATCTTATTCTGTACTTAATTCCTAATTCCCGCGCTTGCGCCTGGAGTTATAGGCTAGTCTCAACTAACTAGGTTAGTTTTGATTAGGATTGAGAGTGGGGGAGTGGCTTCTAAAGAGACTCACTCTCTGATTGAATAAGAATACTCGGTTAACCACTGACCGAAAAGGGGTGTTTACTAATGATTGATGGGTAGTGTGAGTACCATAATGAAGGGCATCCGACCATTAGGCTTGGTATTGATAAACCGATAGCAAGGAGTTAGTTGATTGTGAATCCAGGATTCGAACATAGGCGTATCCTGATGAGTGAGGGTAGTGACAGTACTTGAGCGAAGGTGCGTCTACAGCTATAGGCCTCGTTTATCAACTAAGTTCCTTTACAAACTGACTAAAAAAAGAGCAAAATAAGTCGAGGGTAAGTCTGTCGCCTGGGAGAGCCCGCATGGATTATCTTTGAGTGTGTGAGGCCGTTGGTAACTCGGGGTCTTAGCAATAAAGTTTGTCTAGGATATTATAGAGTAAACCTAAAATAATAAATAGTTTTTACATGCACAAAGGGTGTGATGATATGAAGTCCAATCCTAATCCAAGTAAAGTGTCTCTAACTCTTCCTTTCTAATTCTATTGATATTAATCTGTTATTTACAATTCCGCAACAATATACTCTAAATCATTGTTTCTCCTTGATAATTAGATCACAGTCTACATAAATTGACCGTTCCCCGTGGATACGATACTCTTCTTACTATTATACTGCTGAATTTGTGGTTCGCTTTCCAGAAACCCATCAAGTATTTTTGGCGTCGTTGTCGGGGAACGGTTTTCAATTTATGTCGACCTTGGCGGTCTAGTTATCAAGGATATTTATCTTAGGATTTCTTTTATTTATTCTTCTTATTATTTTAGGACTTTTTATTATCTAGGAAATTTATAACTTTTCTATTATTATTAATTTTTCTTCCACTCTTACCTTTTTCAAGTTTTCTTGTTTTTGTTTTTGAGAAGCCAGGTGTCTCACATCAATTACAACTTGAAGCAGAAATAGGAAGGACATCAAGGAAAAACAAAAGTAAAAAAAGGAAATGAGACAAGGGAGAAGTCGAGAAGAAAACAAAAATATTTTATTTTTAATTATTTTATTTTAATTATTTTCTTTAAAAAAATATTATTATTATTTAGGGTTAAATATGTTTTTGGTCCCTCAAAAATTTCTGAAATTTGGTTTTAGTCCCTGTAATTTAAAACCACTGGTTTTGGTCCCTCAAAAATTGAAAATACACCAATTTAGTCCTTATTGCTTAGTTTTGCTACAAATTTTGCTACGGATTAGCTACAAATTTTTATCGATAAGGACTAAATTGGTGTATTTTAAATTTTTGAGGGACCAAAAGCAGTGGTTTTAAATTACGGGGACTAAAACCAAATTTCAGAAATTTTTGAAGGACCAAAAACATACTTAACCTTATTATTTATTATTATTTTGAAAAAAAAATATATTTTTTATTATTATTAATAATTTTTTTAAATAAAAAAAATTATTTTTGTTATTTTGTTTTTCTCTTTGGTTGAGCATCTTGATTATTTCTCTTGAGAAAACAGGTAACAGAAAAAGGGGTAGAGCTCAAGGAGACAATTTCAACACCCTCTGATCACCCAAGAAGAAGAAGGGACAAGCTCAATGAGACAATCTCAACACTCTCTGTTCTACCACCCCAAGTGAAGTAAATGTTAAATGGCTTATGAATGGCAAAATCAACCAAGAAGGACCCTTGGAGATTATGTTAGGTGGCAAGAACCAAGTTACTCCTCTCATGCACCGATTCAAGGTAACTTCTCTAATTACAACAATTATTCTAAAAAAATTTTCACAGGATTGGGGAAGTTACCAGAATCAGAATTTTGGGAGGCACCAAGATGATGTTTCACTCCGTATGCAACCTTCTTTTCAACAGCAGCAAAGTCACTCTACCTATCAACAAAGAGACTCCCAATTTTATGAGTTTTTGGAAGAATTCAATCAAAGCAATATACAATTTCAGAAAGAGAGCGAAGAGCGAAGACGAAGCACTGACGCTTTGTTAAAATAGATGGCAGAACAAAGGGAGTTAAGACTTTGCAAGAGTATCGAAGAAATTCATCAAGGCAATATACAATTTCAAAGGAGAAAGAAGAAGCAAGAAGAAAAAATGACGCTTTGATAGCACAGCTAGTGGAACAAAGGGAGTCAAGACTTTAGAAGGAAAGAGAAGAAGCAAGAAGATACATTGACACCATGTTGGAACTGCTCAACAAGAAGAGAGAGTCTCCTGATGCAACAATTGAAGAGATAGAAGAAACAATAGCCAACCAACAGTCAGAACAGAGCTCAGCAAACGCTCAACCCTACACCATAGAATTTTGTCCCACCATAATTCTTAAATTAACAGGGGAGGAAATCAATGATGATCTGGCTGATAAAGAAGATGAATTTGAAGAAACACAAGAAAGAAAAGCTGAAGAAGAAGTAGGTGCAGCAGCAGAAGAAGAAGGTGCAGCATCAGAAGAAGAAGAAGAAGAAGAAGAAGAAGAAGAAGAAGAAGAAGAAGAAGAAGAAGAAGAAGAAGAAGAAGAAGAGAAAACAGAAAAGATGGTGCTTGAAAAAGAGATTGACTGTGAAAGGGAGGAAGAGAATAAAACATATGAGGTTGTACATGATCAAGAAAAAGAGAAAAGAGTGAACAGAGAGATAGTGAATCAAAGCCAGAGGAAGGAAGAGAAGTGATTTCAAGAACAGAGACCTTGCCTTATCCAACCAGTCCTCCAGAGGAAGATCAAGAAAGGCATGGTGCAAGTCATGAACCTTCCAGACCCCACAAAAGAAAGGCCTGCAATCACACTGACCAGGACAAGGCAAAGAGAAGAAAAATCAAGCTAGAATTAAATCCAGAGCCTAGAGCCATATTGAAGATAAAATGTTCATGTGTGTTTCATATCAAAGAACCCCCCGAAGCAAAGAAATTGAGAGAAATCATTTGTGAATCATTCAAGCTTCAGGAAAAGAAGACTCATGCACATGAGAGTAAGAAAATAAAGAGAAGGACAGATTGCAACAAGGCAAGATTATGGGGAGGTTTACAGGATAGAAAAAGGAAGGGTGTAGCTCACAGGCTCATCAAAATATTTCATTTTCAGCCACCTTGAGGGAACAGGCGTCGAGCTATCAGAGACGTTAAACAAGCGCTTTCTGGGAGGCAACCCAGAGATTTTTAAAGTTTTTAATTAATTTTCGTTTTGTTTTATTTTCTTGCTGTTAATTAGGATCTTTCATTTTTTAGGATTTAGGAAATTTTCAAAATTGATTGGAATAAGTTTGTGGAAAATAAAATTTTTTAAAAATAGGAAGTAGCAGAAAACGTGACTAAAAATTGCAAAATTGCATTCTGTTTTCTGTGCTTCAACCTGCGCTGTAGCGCAGGTAAGGCGCAGAAATGCAATTTTAGTCACTGTATTCTGCGCTTCACTTGCGTTGTAGCGCAGGGTGAAGCGCAGGATACAAATTTTTAAAAATCTTCTTTTTTCTCATGTACTGTTTCTCTACTTCCTAAGCTCTTCTTTTTCACTCTTTCCACTCACAAACCTCCATCAATTTTGAAACTGTCAGTTATGTTTTCTTTAATTGTTACCAATTGAAATCTTCATTTACGCTATTTGCACTTTAGGATAGCAACCTTAGGATTGTGAATATTATTGATTATTGCTATATTGAATGTGATTTTGGCTGTGTGAAACATGAAGAACAATTTGCTTGAATTGAAATGCTCTTTATTTTGTGAGTTATTAAATTTGAAAGTGTTATGCTCTGTTTCTTTCAAAAGAAATTTTAAACTTCCACTTTCCATGGATTGATTGAATGCTTGTAAAACAAATGAGTATGCTTTGTTTTTAGGAAGTCATTACCAAAGTGCACTGAACTTTTGTTGTGAAAATATTAATTCTTTGAATTATGCATGTAAATTGGTTAATGATAAGCTTCCAAGTTCTTCATGAATTGCACAGACTGCTGCAAAGTATAAAGACTAGTTGACCCCAAACCAATCAGGAGTACTAGACCCATACCCAAGCAGGCTGCTTGAAGAGTTCCGGATATTCTTGCAGTGGCCTGGGGACAGGCCTATTTTCCCAGGGGGGATGGAGTAGCAGTAGGACAAGAAATTACAGGATACATAGGATGAAGATTGATACTGGTGTTTTCTTTCTTTTAGTTTTTCTTTTATTTTTTTAGTTTTTCTTTTATTTTCTATTATTTTATATATTTTTTTCTAGTTAATTAGGATTTTTGTTTCGTATTTCATTTTCTTAAATCTTTAGAATTTTTTAAAATTTTTAGGACCTTAGGAAATTAGGAATCAAGGTAACTTTTTCAAATTCTCTATAATTAAGTAGTTTAACTAACAAGATTAGGTAAGATGATAGGGTCTTGTGATTAATTCCATAATTAATTAGGATTAGGGTACTTCTCAAGAGAACCTATCAGGATAGTTAATTAAATCCATTAAGTCAATTATTAAGGAATTTTAGCCATAACCAGTGAGCTGAGAGCCCAAACACTGATATTGAGAGCTTTTCACCGCTGCTTGTCAACTGTTATTGCTTGAGTTTTTAAATTTTTGCTTGCTTGAAGAGATATGGAAGTGACAAAGGCATATTTTGTGATTCTAATATTGTGCTCAGTGCCAAATAACCAACCCTGATTTAATATTTCCATTTATTGATTGCCCATTTGAGCTTGAATATTTTCCTTGATGCACCCTAACCATATTCATTGAACATCACATGTCCCTTAACACTTGGGATAGAGCGCAAGGTGCACCACAACAACATGGGATAAGAGGTTGGTCACAGAAACTCAAGAGAAGGCACAAGAAATCACAAAAGAAGGATCCTCCCCCACAAATAAAGTTTCTATGTTATTCTTACTGGAAAAAAACTGCACAAAAGTGTGGAATTGAATAAGTTGGGGGGAGAATTTCTTCAAACAATGAGGCCAAGCTGAAAAAGGGTGACTATTCAAGAATGACCAGGTGAATTGAGAGAATTCCCAAGCACAATCACAAGATGCTCTCTATTCAAAGTGTTCCTTGAATATCCAAAAAAACCATGATTTCTTGATAGCCCAGCCTCATTACAACCTAAGAAAGACCTTTTGATCCATATTAACTACTTGCAGGTTCAGATTTTGGAAACGACTATCAACTCTAGTTGTTCAACAGTGGTGAAGAAGATTGAGGGAAACACTTACCCGTGAGAATGAGAGATTTCCTTGGTTTATCACTTACTGCTTTAATTGCTGTTTTTGAGAAAGTTTGATTGATGTTTGTATTTCTATTCTGATTGAGTATTGGTAACATCCCTTGGTTCTGAGTTTTTCTTATCTGGAAAGTGACTGCTACTCAAGAAAGAGTTGAGGAATAGTTCCTTGAATTTGTTTTTTTATTATTAGGAATACACTGGGAATAGAACTGATTTTTGATTGCAAAGAGGTCTCTTGCTTGAGGACAAGCAAGAAGTTAAGTTGGGGGGATTTTGATAAGTGAAAATTAGTTGATAAATTAGAGCACTTTTTATTTCACTTATCAAGGATAAAATGATAATTTTACCCCAATTTAATCCCTTTTTATTAAATATTAGATAAATTATATTTATTAATCTAAGATTTGAATTTGATGCTATTTTGATGGAAATATTGCTGATTTTTGCAGGATATTGCAAAGATTTGATTTGAAGGATAGATAGCATTAAATGAGGGAGATTTCTGCAAGATTTGAGATTGATTGAAGATATTTAATGAAGATTTAAAGAAGATTTGAAGCCATTAATGAGGAGATCACTGCCAATCAATCAAGGATTTTGCAGACAAGTTTCCCAATTAAATCAAAGATTGCTCAATAAATACAAAGATATCATTAAGAAAAGGGAAATAAGGAAAGACAAATCTGCTAAAACCAGTCTCGGGGAGAGATCAAGATTAAAAAGAGAAAGTTGGAGCTGCAGGACGCTACCTGCGCTTCACCCCGCGCTATAGCGCAGGTGAAGCGCAGACTCTCTGGAAGTTGCGCCTCATCCTACGCTGTAGCGCAGCCTGGAGCGCAGGTTATGTAACATCCCAGAAATTGGAACATAGGAAACAGAAGGAAAGCCTTAGGTGGTGAACCCAACCAAGAGAGGGAAGTTAGAAGTAGGGTGAGAATTCGACGGTTAAGTGTTATTTCAGACAAGAAATTAGGGAATTAATTTATCAAGAATTAGAGTGGGGAAGGGTTTTGGATGAGAGGAACTAAGTTAGAATAAGGTTTTCATGGAGAGGAATTAGGTTTGAGAAGGAGAAAAATGAATTGGAACCAAGAGGGGCACAAACCGAGGTTATTGCTTAATTTTGGGAGTTAGGCCTAATGACCTTGGTGCACTAATTCACAAATACCTAGAGACAAGGGTGTCCAATTAAGGTGATTCCACTTTCTTAGAAAGCTTATTTCCGGGGCTTCGGTTTGATATATTATATGATCGTATTCCGAGCTCGTTTGCACCCCAAACAGACGCATTCTTGCTTAGGCGAGAAAGCTGTCAAGAAACTGAGGAATCCCAATATGTTTTCTGCACTCCAGATTGCGCTACAACGCAGCCTGAGCGCAGGAAACAGAGGAATTTAGGAAAAAATCGCGCTCCAGCTGCGCTGAAGCGGAGCCTGAGCGTAGGTACACGTCCTGGTCCGTTTTAAACGCATTTCAGCTTCTTCTTCTTCATTTCTCTTCACTCTAGGGTTTTGGAGAGAGAGAGGGGCGATTCTAGAGAGAGGAAGCTGGGAGAAGAAGGAGAGCTTGATTGGGAGGCTTCTCCACCATCTCTTGGAGCTTGGATCTTCATCCTCTTCCCCTCCATTCCTCCATTGTTCCTCCATTTCAAAGTGAGTGTGGTTCTCACCTTCTTGGATTCTTGTTGCTATCTCATTGTATGCTTCCCATTCTTCTCCCCCTTGCTATTATTGTTGATTAGAGTTGGTTTTATGCAAATCTAGGGTGGATTAGTGGATTGATTGCATTCATGGTTTTGTTGCTCAAAACCTAGGATAGAGAATTTTGGGAATTGGAGGATATCCACCCCCAACCTTCACCAACTTCATTCCACTTTTCTTTGAGCTTCCTTTGAGGTGAGTATAACTCACACACTCACTCTCATCCTTGCTTGAATCTCTTGAATGAACCCTAATCCCTCATTCCCCTTCCTTTAGCCATGCATGTCCATGAATGATTGTTGATGTTCTATGCTTGATTTTGAAATGAGTATTGTGATTAGAGGCATGGGTTAGGGCTTGTATGTTAGGGCTTCACCCATCCCCCTTTATTATTGTCTTATAGTCTATGATTTATGCTTGAGGAACATGCTAATGTTGATTGGGGGGGCTGGGTTATGAGATTCGCATGATGGGGTTTCATTATGGCTATGAGAATGTTTAGATCTATTATGAGACATGTGTTATTTGTAATCTTTGTGCATTGCATTCAGGCCTTTGGCCCAGTTAATTGGAAAATGAATTTGAGCTTCGGCCCCCAGTTTAAAATGAATTTGGCTTCGGCCCCAGTTACGGCTTCGGCCCCAGTTTTGGCTTCGACCCAGTTCAACTTAATTAATCAAGATTGGACTTCGGTCCCCAGTTAATTGGACTTTAGTCCCCAGTTAAAACACGGGTTTCGGCCCCCAGTTAATTGGCGGTGTTATGCCCAAGGAAGACATTCTTTGTAGTCTGAGCTCAGGTCTAGCCCCAGATAGTGAAAAGACCCCGTCTGCCGGGTAATGCAGGTCATGCATAACATATCTTTGTTCCAATTTTGCATTAAACAATGGTTAAGTGAAGTTGTAATGTGGTAATTGAAATAGTTATGCATGATATGTTGAGTTATGTGTTGCATCTCATATGTTTGCCTCCCTACACTGTATGATTGCATGGTTATGCTTGCTGGGACATTAGTCTCACCCCACGTTGCGGGGATACATTTTAGATGTGCAGGTCGTTCCAGCTACATGTCCAGATGGGAGTGGAGCTCGTGGAGTGGATCCATCCACTCCTAGTGGTCAGAGAGAGATTCTTAGCGAAGGATCAACTGTTATTGATAGTTAACGATGTATTAATGTAGACACTTTAGTTTGGCCATGGAGGCCTTATTGTAGATTGAGATTATCTTGTGCTATTATAAACTGTACTGGTATTTTTCTGGATTTCAGGCTAAGTTGGAATTTTGGGAAATGTCCAGTTTTCAGGGGAAACTCTGCCGGATTTCCGGTAGGAGTTTTATGAGCTATACACTCAAAGTGTAGGTTCGCCCCCTAGGTTCTTAATTAGGAATTAATATGGAAAATAATGATTGATGAGTTTTTATGGAAGCCTAGGCAAACGTTGGATTGCTTAAGCGTTGCATGATTTATATGTCGATACACGAAATGCGCGAAATAATTTCAGAAATTCAGAATAATGTTTCCAACGGACATTATTCTTGAGTTGAGAAATTAGGACGTTACAGGTTACGCTGATTTGGTCCCTGTTGCCGTTTTTAGATAGATCTCTTCCCAAATTGTTGTGTCTTTCCTTAGTCTATAAATAGGAACCTCTTGCACCAATCCCAGTGTGCACGATCATTGTAATCCAGTCTATATTTCAGTGATAATGTACCAAAGCTAAGTTTAGAGTAGGAGAGGAGGAGCGCTTCACAAGGATTGAAGATGGTGACAGCATCTTCGGTGGTTTGTATGGCTACCTCGTGTAGTTAACTCTCCATTAGGATTGGATGTAATTGATCCTATCCCCAAGTGTATGTAAACTCTATATTATTATTTTTGTGCTCTCTGTCTATAATATTGGTAATCTTATTCTGTACTTAATTCCTAATTCCCGCGCTTGCGCCTGGAGTTATAGGCTAGTCTCAACTAACTAGGTTAGTTTTGATTAGGACTGAGAGTGGGGGAGTGGCTTCTAAAGAGACTCACTCTCTGATTGAATAAGAATACTCGGTTAACCACTGACCGAAAAGGGGTGTTTACTAATGATTGATGGGTAGTGTGAATACCATAATGAAGGGCATCCGACCATTAGGCTTGGTATTGATAAACCGATAGCAAGGAGTTAGTTGATTGTGAATCCAGGATTCGAACATAGGCATATCCTGATGACTGAGGGTAGTGACAGTACTTGAGCGAAGGTGCGCCTACAGCTATAGGCCTCGTTTATCAACTAAGTTCCTTTACAAACTGACTAAAAAAAGAGCAAAATAAGTCGAGGGTAAGTCTGTCGCCTGGGAGAGCCCGCATGGATTATCTTTGAGTGTGTGAGGCCGCTGGTAACTCGGGGTCTTAGCAATAAAGTTTGTCTAGGATATTATAGAGTAAACCTAAAATAATAAATAGTTTTTACATGCACAAAGGGTGTGATGATATGAAGTCCAATCCTAATCCAAGTAAAGTGTCTCTAACTCTTCCTTTCTAATTCTATTGATATTAATCTGTTATTTACAATTCCGCAACAATATACTCTAAACCATTGTTTCTCCTTGATAATTAGATCACAATCTACATAAATTGACCGTTCCCTGTGGATACGATACCCTTCTTACTATTATACTGCTGGATTTGTGGTTCGCTTGCCAGAAACCCATCAATACCCTATAGCTTACTAAGACTTATGAGTATGTCTTATGAATTACCTCTCACATCACCTCAGGTATTGAGTCTTGTCTTATGCATTGTAGGATCCATTTCCTAATGCATCTTAGCTTTACAATCTCAAACTTGAGTCTTAACGTATTAGATTTAGAAGTGTAATAGTTAATTAAGTATTAGGTATACTTCTTTAAGTATAATATTTCCTTAATTAAGCTTAGTCATCCTTAATTAAGCCTTCTTATAATTAATTAAAGCTTAATAAACCTTAATTAGACTTTACCCTTAATTAAGTATTATTTAGGGACAATCAACCTTAATTAAGTCTGAATCCTTAATTAAACTCTTAATTAAATCTTAATTACCTCTTAATTAACTTTCTAAATCCATGATTAAGTCTTAATCACTCTTAATTACTTTCCTTAATCCATGGTTGAGTCTTAATCAAACTTGATTATTATTAATCATAATTACTTAGTCTTTAATCACAATTTAATCCTTAATTATCCATTTAAAATTCTTAATTAAATAATTAATATTAATCATGTTTATTAATTACCCTAAGTGATTAAGCTAGTGGACTTTTTAATTAAGTTGATGACGCTAATTACTAATAGGTTGGATTAGGGCTTTGGCCCAACTAAGAAGTTAGGCCTATTATGTCTTTATGGAGTAAATAATTTAATTTATGTTTATTTATGATATAAATAGTCTTTTATGAGTATAAAGACTCAAAATAGTGGTCCAAGTATTATATGACCCATGTGAGTCCTTTTCATAAACATTTCACCATGGTAAATAACTTACACGAATTTTCCTACTTTAACTTTTACTTTTAAGCATTACTTTTTACTTTTACTTTTACTTTTAAACTTTAATTTTTTACTCTTACTTTTACCATGTGCCTCTACCAAGCCCATAAACACATAACACTTCATGAAACTTCATCATTTTGGATCAAAACATAAACTTATCAAGAACACTCATGAATATAATGAAGAACATATGATGAACACCATGAATTTCATGAAAATTCCAACAAATTCTAAAAATGTAAAACTCACATATATGTATTTCCATAAACCCAACATCAAGAAAATCATATCCAATAACTCATACTCATACATTTTCATCTTAAAACATGCATCTTTATTAAAAGTCAACACTTTTTTAACAAGCTTCATGTATCCTAATTTCACATATTTCACCAACAACATTTTAATTAAAAAAAGAGGCTCATATAGATTTCGAATCACTCAAACAATACATTTCCAAAATCAAATGAAATAAAAAATAATCCTGTCATCAACATACCAAAAAAAAAAACGAACCCATACATTATATATATATATGTTTATGTTTCAAAAATTTTCAAGAAGAAAAATAAGAAAATAAGGTCAAGGATTCACCCCCACTCTAGTCACAAATCCTGCTAAAGTTTAAGGATTCTCCCCCTTACCAAAAATTATAAGCTTAAGCTCCAAAAATGGTGATGAAATCAACCTCTACCAAATCCCACTTTGAACCCATGAATAGCTTCCTTTTGATCTTCTAAAGACACTTTTCCAAAGTTGTATGGTGAAAATTTTGGATTAAAAGCTTCATCTATCAAGAGTGAAGAAGCAATAATGAAGAGTAGGAGAGAGGGAGAAAAATTCGACCACTATGAAGGGAAAAGTTACTATTTAGGGTTTTAACTTTGAAGGGTAAAAAAGTATTTTACTTTTGCGGACAAACTTGCGTTATGTGATGTATGCATGTTCCCTCTTGATTTTCGGTTAATTAAGCATAGTTAAAGAGTTAATGAAAGGATAAAATAGCTTTAAGTGTGTGAGGCAAACTTAATTAAAGATTAAGGTTTAAGGTTTATAGAATTAGGTTAAAGGGTATAATTTTTTGGTAAGGGCAGGGGTACAATAATAGTTTCACACAAATTTTACAAAATTAAAAAATAATTTCTAGCCTAATTTAAAGTCCAAAAATATAATTTTATTAATTATTTCACAAATTTAAAAATATACTTGTTAGGGTTATACTGTTAACTAGGGGCATTTTGCTCAAAAGTGCCGGAAAGAATCTAAATTAATTTCTAAAAATCATTATTAATTATGCTAACATTATTTTGACTTAATTTTAAGATATTTTCCATAATTAAAATTATATTTTTTAATTACACAATTACTAGGGGTATGTAGGTAATTTTTCCAAATTCCACTTTAGTAAAATTATTAAAATTATTGTTGGGAAATTCTTGGAATTCTAAGTTGGATTGATTATAAAAAATTTCTAAATATCTTATAAATTTATTTCTAAAAATTACACTATTCCGTTGATAGATATTGATATGGAAAATTGAGGGTGTTACAATTTAAATTCACGCTTAATGTCAACCCATCTTCAAATGCATTGACTTCTCCCTTCTAATCGACAAACTTTAGACGCTCTTTATTTTTTAGACTTTTAGATTTAGGCTTGAAGATGTCCTTCAGACCGACTTTCAGATATAGCTTTAAACAAATAAACTACAACACTTAACTTCAAACTTTATCAAATATGATTAATTAGCTTATAAAAAAAATATCCGGGAGTTGTTATCATCAAAACTTTGGGGTTATAAACTTTAAATGTTGTGAGACTCATCAACTTAAGCATGAGACTGATCCAAGTTCTGTGGTTTTCATAAATCCCAAGGTCATCACGCCACAATTGTATACAATTGAAGAGTTGATTAGATGTGGGACAACATTAAAAGTAAAAAATTCTAATATATTTGAGGGGTACAGTGGTAACTGAAAGTAAAAAAATTAAATAAGGATAAAATTGGAAAACCATATTAACGAATGCAAGAATAACATAATCATAAATACTAAGAGAAATCAAAAGGTACAATATGTGAATCTAAGAATGAGATTTGGGTAAATTGTATTATATATATATATACACACACATATATATTACAATACAAAATACACAGAGAAAACACAAGAAGATGAGTTGAATTGTGTTTTTTTTTTAATTTTGAAAATTTGGCAAGACAACTTTTGTAATAGGGTTCATAAATACTTCAGACCAACTCTATAAGGTTTCTGAGACAGAGTCTGAAGCCTCAAACTTTGACACAAAAAGTTTGGTTTCAAAAATTTATGTTCATAAAGGTTTTAAACTTTCACAATTAAATCCCCAAGTTAGTCCAACAAATAAAATGTAGAGAAGAGATATAGAAGATCAGACAAAAAATTTATATGGGTTCATACTAACCATCGGTCCTACGTGCAATCCCTAACCACGTTAATTTTCACTAATACCAGGTACCTTTATAAGTATTCTTCACTGTCTCTTCAGGCTTACATGATATTCTTTTTACAAGCTTCCTAGACTTTACACATGTATTCTTTTACAGGCAAGCCTCCTCAGGCTCAAACCATTCTTTTTACAAAGAAAAAGGTTGAAGATAAAGTCTCTAAGTTAAGCACACTTGGTGTGAATATAGATTTTAATGAACGAAGATTTATCAGAAAGCTTTAAGTCAAAGCTTGATTGAAATGAATACTACAATAAATAAAAGAATGAAAGAATAAAAAAGAAATTGAATAATGTGATGGCAAGCTTTAGAGTGCGCTCTTGTTCTACATGCTTCAGGCTCTTCGTCTTTTATTTATAGACTTCGTGGGTTGAGAACGTTGTGAGAAACCAGGTTTATGTTATCTAATAGCATTTAATGCATGGAGTATTGGTATGCTTTAGCGGTTGCAGCAAGTTGTTTTTTGTCTGTAAACAGTGCTTTGACACAAATTGTTGTCCTTCTCTAACATTCTTATGCTTTTTTTCCTTTAAGAAGATGCACTTTGTGTCTTCCTTTAAAAGCTTGCTTGCAATCCTTGAATGAGAGGAATGATTTTTGAAATTTGAAAGCTTTAATATTGGACTTCGCCTAAAATAAAGGTTGGTATTCAATCTTACTCAGCTTCGGACTTGGGTCTTTAAAAGACTTTCAGACTGATGATGAGTCTAAAACTTCAGACGCTGATTACTTTAGACCTTTCGATGTCCTTAGGACTTGAAAGTTCTTCAGACTCAATTTGTAAAAGTTCAGACCTGCATCATTACAACTTCAAACCGCATGAGATTTAAGACTTACTAAAAACATTCCAAGTTGTTATTCATCAAAACTAAAGGTATTTCAGACAAACAGGTCTTGAGACTCAACACAATATACACTTGGGAAAAACTAAACAATTTGAAAACTCGCTGATTAAATGGAGCTTAAATGCTTAATGAGAGTATTGAATGGAACTTAAATGTCTCATTCTTTCTCTTGATATCCAATTGCACTCTCTATTTACACGATGCATCGCCATGTGAGAGTATTGAATGGAGCTTAAATGCTTAATGAGCCATGGCAACCTCGCCATAACGAAGAGAACCTTTGTACAAAGTCTAAGCCACCATATCCTCGTTGTTATCGTGCTTCTATTTCATCTTCAAACACTATGTCATGCTCAACCCTCGCCACTGCAAGATCTCCAAGGATGTGTCGTTGTCTCCCCTGTCCAGCAGCTACTGCCACCGCGCCGCTCCCATCCCCTCCATCCCGTTGTGCCAAAATCCGACACCACCTCTAGAAGACCTTTTCGCGTTGTGCCTCGACCTCAGATGGCCACGTATCGACTATTGCCATAGTATTGCAGTGCTTCCCTCTAGGTAGAGGTGTCAATATGGGATCAGCTTGGGGAGCCAACCCGACTCATTGATGGGTTGGGTTGGTAAAATTTTGGCTCACATTTTCGCGGGTCAAAAAAAGTGAGCCAACCCACTTAACCCACGGGTCAAAGTGGGTTCGAGTTGGGTTAATGTGAGTTGGCTCACTTTTTATCTTTTATTTGTATAATTTTTAACTTGTTTTTTACTATTTTTGTTTATTTATTTATTCTGTATTTTTTTATTTTTTTTAAAATTAGGTGACCCGACCCAGTTAACCCACCAACTTGTGGTGGGTCGAGCCGGGTTGGCTCACTTTGACACCTCTACCTTCTGGCCCTGTGTCGTTGCAAAACACTGATTTCAATTCCCCTTTTTGGAGAGTGAGGCATAGTTGGAAAAAGGGCATCAAAGGAATCAAGTAATTCATTATTGAAGGACGAGAAGATTGATAGAGTGAGTCTTAGGTTTTTGACTAAACCCTCATTTTGGTCCCTGAAAGAAATTGAGTCGATCATTAGTCCTTGAAAGATAGAAATTGCATTTTTCGTCCCTGAAAAATAATAAGTTATTCAATTTAGTCCTTGAAATAGGAAAAGTCGTTCAATTTTTAGTCCATGAAAAGGACTACATTGAATGACTTTTTCATCTTTTAGTGATGGAAATGCAATTTTCATCTTTAAGGGACTGATATGACCGATCCCAAATCTTTCGAGGACCAAAACGAGAGTTTACTCCAGGTTTTTTGATGAGATGAGAAAATGGGTAGGAAAGGTGAAGGGATAAAGTGTAGAAACCACAGGAAACACTAGAAGGGGGTTGAATAGTGTTTTATATGTTCAAACAGATTTTATGCAAACCTTTTACAAATAGAATTTATCACAAAGAGTTTTTAGCAAGTTACTGAAACTAGGCGTTAAGGTACTTGCTGAAGTGACTTCAGCAGGTCCAGAAAAAACTTCTGAAACTTGTTTCTAAAGAGCGTTTGAATTTGTTTTCAGTTCAAGTTTATAAAACAGATTATTCAGAACCCTCCAGTTAGTTTAAACAACAAATATTGAGAGATAAGGGTAGAGAAGACTTAGCCAAGAAATTTATCCTGGTTCATTCACATCCACCGTGAGCTACGTCCAGTCCCAATTCCAAATCAGCAAAGGATTTCCACTAACTGATCAGTTACAAGTATTCTTTTACAGTCAAGCCTCTTCAGACTCTTTACAACAAGTATTCCTTTTCAGACAAGCCTCTCTAAGCTCAACCCAAGTATTGTTTAAACAACAAGCCTCTCCAGGCTCAAACACAAACAATGTATGAAAAGAAAATGCTTAAGCCTTTAAACTACACAAGTTTAAAGCCTAAACTGGTTAAGATGTACAAATAACTGAGTATAACTCAGGATAAGAAGTTGTTATACAAATGAGACAAATGAATATATTTTTCTCAGAGAATTTTAGCAGCGCTTCAACAAGTTGGTTCATTCTCTCGTTTTCTTTTGCATGAGACTTCATATACATAGGAGAAGAGAAATGAGACCGGTAGACTTCTCTAAATCCCGTAGAGAGATAAATTTCTTCCCGTTGTGACACATAGCCTTGGTAGCTTGCAATAGCAGGTGTCAGCAGCGCAGACTCTACTTTTCTGAGCACAATGTACTTTCACAGCAGACATTGCCTTTTGGTGAATAGAGATTTGAAATATTCCAAAAAGCAACTGTTCTGACTTTCCAGAAGGAAAAGACGCACAGACAGCTGAGAAAAGCTACGTTGACTTGAGTCTTCAAAAGGAATTAGCAGAGAAGCTCTTTTCCAAAAAGATACAAGTCTCAGTACGACGTCTCTCATCTTCAGAAGGTTCCTTGGCTTTAGTAGGTCTTGATAAATCAGCAGGTTCCTCTTCTTCGGAGGGTTGCACCATATCAGAGGGTTGCTTTATTTCAGAGGGTCGCTGTATCAGACGTTTTCTGAAAAACAGAAACTACCTTCAGCAGAAACTGTTCCTTCTTTTTAGGAAATTTAACCAAATTTGTTACTCATTAAAACTCAGGATTATGAGTCTTAAACATTATTAACCATTTAATAATATTTTGAGACTCAACATAGAGGAGGGTCGGAAACATGAAGGGAGAGAGAGGAGGCATCAGAGGTTGCATTGAGCGTGAAGAAGTCCGATTAAAAAATAAGGAGAATGTTAAAACCTACAAATTGTTTTTATATGAAAGTTGAAGAGGTTTACTCTAGGTTTTTTGATGAGGCGAGAAAATGGGTAGGAAAGGTGAAGAGATAGAGAGGGGTAGGAAACATGAAGGGAGAGAGGAGGCATCAGAGGTTGCATTGAGCGTGAAGAAGAAGTTCGATTAAAAAATAAGGAGAATGTTAAAACCTACAAATTGTTTTTATATGAAAGTTATAAAAAAACCACGTGCCATGCGTTAGTTTCATCTGAACAGAGTAATAATCTAGTGTATTATATCCATTCATGATTGGTTAAAAAACCTCCAAATCGTAATATTTTTTAGTAAAATTTTTATTACATATAACATTGTTAAAAAGAATTAATGTAAAGCTTAATAAAATACAATTGATAGGATTCGTAGGGAATAACTTAAAAAAAGCTACGTGTAAAACTATTGAAAGATATTTTGTAAAAGCTACCTTTATTTGATAAAAATAAGTTATTTATTATTTATAAGCAGTGTTATTAAACCCGGACCGACCGGTCCAACCGGTTGGGCCGGAAACCGGGCCCATGACCGATCTGATTAGGGAGTCGGATCGGTTCTGCACATAACTCGGGTACTGGGCGGTTGAACGGTAATAATCTGTGTGACTCGGGCGGGCGGGCGTGCGGGCGGACTGAGGTGTTGTGTTACTGTTAATTTTGATAAAAATGCTAAAAGTTGCCTATCCAGAATCGAACCTACGCCCATCAAATAGTATTATAATTCCAACACCATTATGCCAAGTTCTCTATTTAGTATTACATTGCGCTTTTTTATATTAATAGAATACTTAGATGCTAAAAAACATGCCTGCACATACAATTTTCCTAAACAATTTTTTTCTTCAAATGTTAACATTCTTTATGAAACTTCCACAAAATTAAATTAAATAATATTATTTTTATTATAATTACTTCCTTATTTTTTATTTAACTTTATAAATATTATATAAACATTGTTTTTTTATTAGATAATTTTTTTAATACTTTGTATCTCTTATTCTTTATAAGCCTTAAAAATTTTAATACAAAATGTATATAATTTATACATACCGGTTTAACCAATTCAACCTGTGACTAACTGGTTCAACCAGTGACACATCAACCAGTGCCTCGGCCGAGTCGATGGCCGGTTCGAGTTTTATAACACTGTTTATAAGAGTTTTTCTCAAAATATGCTTCACTTTGCTTCACCTTATTATAAGGAGAAAAGAAGTAAAAAAAAAACCATTCCACTTATGTACAAAATGCATTGGTCTTACCAAAGAGTGGTTGGTCACGTGAAAACGGATTGTGACCTATGGTTTTTTTTTTGTTAAACCACAGGTGTCCTTCACGGGAGGCAATCCTGTTCGAGCCGGGAACATCCGGGATCTTGCTTAAGGGGAATCAAGTATGCACCACTTGAACCAACCCCCACTGGTGATTGTGACCTATGGCTTGAACTAATTAAAATATAATTTTAATTTCAATATAAAAATTCGTCCTACTTTCAAAATATTTTATTGATTTTTATTTTAACTCAAATAAACATGTGATCATATCTCTTTCACGTTTGGATCAACTGGTAAGAGGTTGTTCCAGCTTAACCAGTGGTCTTGAGTTCGAGCCCTGAGTATGCAACTGTGTTAAATACTCGGAGGGAGAACTTTGCCGTCCATAGAGGTCCTACCCGTGGTATTGCACAAAAAAAAAATATCCTCTTTCACGTTCAATCACATTTTTAAAAAATAATTATACTGGCATCCTTCAATGATATCACTTGTTATATCAATATTTTTATTGCTTAAAAAATTATATTTATTTTTCTTTCTTTGTCATTTTACAAATAAATAAAATTTCGAAGAATATAAGGATAATATTTAAAGTTATAAATACACGGTTGACCAAAAAAAACAAGTGATAAATACACGCGTAATTTATTAAACAAGAAAAATATTAATATAATAAGTATTATTACTTTCACCTAAATCAGTGTTAATAATTTTTCGATTTTTAAAAGTCAGTACTAATATTTTCTTAAGTTCAAAATATTTTATTAATTAAAAATCATATTTAAAAAGCTTAAAATAATTGAATAAGCTTTTTTAGAAAATAAAAAATCATAAAAATTAAATTTAATATTTGTTTATGTTTTTAGAGTAAATTACTCTAACCTCCCCTCTATTTTGCACTTCCAACACAAAACCCCCTCTATTTTGAAAATCTACACAAAACCCCTCAAATTTTATAAGTACATTACACTTAAACCCATACTTTTATGATACATTTAATAGATATTTTAGTCAACAGTTAACAATTATTTTTTATAATATATTGACTATAATACCCTTACTGACTATGGATTTTTCTTTACTATATAAAAAACCCTCAATTTTAAGCTTTACACAAACTCCTTATATATATATTATTCTTTTTCTTTTGTGTCAGAGAATAAAAGAAAACGCAAAAAAAAAAACTTCATACAATTTTTTTTTTCAAATACATTATTTTGAATAATAAAAATCATAGTTTCATACCAGTAAAATAAAGAAATTTATTTTAAAATTTTTCATATTGAAAATTTAATTAAAAACTCAGAAACTAATAAAATAAACTAAAATAATTTATTAAGATTAATTTCTGAAGTATTAACAGATTAAAATAAATTTACTAAGATGGATCTTAATAAAAAAGCTTCATAAATTATCAAAAAACATAATATGTAAAATATTAAACGTCAGAGTAGTGAAAAAGAAGGAGAACAAGGAAAATGGATTTTGCGCGAGAAACACAGAGATTTTCACGTTGTGGTTTTATTGCATTTACCAATTCTTATAATTAAATTAGAAAGAAAGGGGTGTCTTGAGGGCAATGTTGGGTTTTTTAAAAAATAATTTTTTAATAAATAATATAAATTATATTAATTGAGGTTTTGTGTAAGTTTTTAAAATAAAGGAGGGGTTTTGTGTAGGTTTTTAAAATAGAGGGGGTTTTGTGTTGGAAATGGAAAATAGAGGGGAGATTGGAGTAATTTACTCATGTTTTTAATTAGGAACATTTTTAAAAACTTTTATGATCAAAATTATTTTATTGAAACAAATAAAAACTAAACGATTAATTTAAATTATTAGTTTAAATAACTATTAACAAAATCTTTATCAAAATCTAAATCTTTAACAAATCCGGCAAAAAATTTTGTTTTTATTAAAATCTAAATTTTCTTAAAAGGATATCTAGCTATCTATTCGCACATGTCAAATTAAAAATAATGGTTATTTTATATAATTATATATTTTTTTAAGAAAACAAAAACCTTAAAATAAAGTACACTGGTCGGATCCGGTAGGCACCGTTATTTTAAGTGTTAAGTGAGAAGGAACTGGGCCCAACTCTAGCGGCTAAGTGCAAGGTTCCCCAACCTATCCATCAAGTTTGAATTGTGAACATGCTAACCGACGCAACCGGACACTACCTATATATCGTGTAACGTCAGTGTTGCGTCTATTATGCGCTGTCACTGCACGCACCCCACCCCACCCTCCGCATACAAGATTTCGCTATTTTCACGCACCCCACCACCGTCACCCAACGTAACTTCTCCTTCTCCTTCTCAATTTATATAAAAAAAAGGTTAGCCACTACCCCCCAAACACATCATATACTTCTAGGGTTTTCTGTTTTGAATTCTTAGTAGCTCTTTCTCTCATTTCCTCTCTCTGTGCTGCTTAAGAAAAAACCGAAGCTTCTGTTAGTTTTGATTTTGAATTTTCTTTTCAGATTAATCTCTCTTTGCTCCCATTCATCGTCAATTGCGATTTTTCGGATACCTGTTCCCAAGTCGATTGTAAATCTGAGTGTGCTTTATTTTCTCTTCGATCTATTTGAGATTTAATATGAGGCGAACGCGGAAATTCAACAGGGTTTCGTGGGCTACTGGTGGTAATCTGTGTCAGGTATATATCTGCAGCAATCTTTTAATCCAAGTTTCGTTGTTTAAGCAAAATTTACCTTTTCAATTTAAGGTCGTTTATGGACCTCTCTGTTTCTACGTGCTTCGCAATTCGATCTCTTCCATTCTCCTATTTGTTTTGCATTATTGTTTTTAAATTTTTTCAACATTGCTGGCTGACAATCGATGCATTGGCAACTATCGGAGAAACAGGGGACACTGCTGTCAAATAATAATAATAATAATAATAATATAATATATATATAATATATATAATATATATATATAATAATAATAATAATAATAATAATAATAATAATAATAATAATAATAATAATAATAATACTCGATGAAAATTTCCATGGAAAAAAAATTACAATCTGGATAATAAAAGTCAGTGCTAAAAACCTCTTTAATATTTATTCAAAAAAATAAAAACCTCTAATATAAACGTAAACGTATATTTACTAAAATAGAGCTTGATTACAGTAAAATCGGAATTCAAATTCAAGGTGCAATAAACTTTTAAATCAAAATTAAATTCTGAATATTGATTACTGAAACATGTGAATATGATTTCGGAACGAGGAACTTTAAAACTTGGATAAACAAGTGCTCTGATCGGTTGCGCTGTTTCATCGGCACTGTTTACACTCAACAGAGATGCTGCTCATGTTTGGATGGGAGTTGTTGATTACCACTATAATGAAGAGTCATATGTAATGCAATGTTTTATCTTAGCCTGCAGAAGATGGTGACGTAACCTTTAAATTAACAGTAATGAAGATTACTGAGTGTTTTCACAGATTAAAATCTAGGAGCAGAGCCAGAGAACATATATAAAGCTTGCAGAAGATGGTGGCATAACCCTTAAATTAACAATAATAAGGATTTCTGAGTGTTTTCACAGATTAAAATCTAGGAGCAGAGCCAGAGACTTAATGTTAGGGGAACATATATAAATATATAATATGAATAAATTTTTAAATTTTTAAATTTTTTTATTACATGAAAAATTAATTTATTTTATCACAAGATCATCAGATAAATTATAAATATATGAAAGAGAAAATAAGAAAAATTACAAAACTGGGAAAGTCAATGTTGCCTTTCCCTCCACCCTTGTCTAGGAGGAAGTTTTCCTTGCCCTTTTCTTGATAAAGCTGATAGTCTACGCCTTCATTTCATTGTTGTTTAGGTCTTTTATAATTGCAAATTGGGATACATGTGTATAACTAATATATAATCTTTGAAGTTACCTAGCTTTTTCTGCATTGATATCCCTGTCCATAGAATTATCTAAAAGTTTGTTGCATTTTATTGATGATGAATGTAATTCTCATAATAGTCAATCTTGGATAGCATAGCAGCTGATCGCCCCAAAAATGCTATACTGAAGATCACAGCTACAATCGAGTTAATTTATAATACACACTTGTAAATCCTCAAAACTTTAGAAGTACTCAAAATTTATGACAAATTCATCACTATTACTCAAAAGTCATAGCTTAAGGACATAGTCACCAACACCATCAATCTAAGGCATAACTAATAACAGTAACAATAATGAGCGTAATGAATCACAGCACCTAGCCTTGATAAGTGTGAAATAGAACTGAAAATGGGGTGAAACAAAGATCCTAAGTGGCTGCTCAAAGTAATGGGAGTTGGGAGAAAAGGCTAGACTTGGCTGGAATTAAGGGTGGAAAACTTTTGGGCTGCTTGGATTAGGCTGGAAAATGAGAGGGTAGAGACCTGTGAACAGAGCAATGGGAGAACCCCTTAGGTTTTGATGTGTGAACTCTAGAGGTAGGGTTGCTGCAAAAGGGCCAGGTTTGACAGGAAAATGCATTGCTCATCAGAAGATTGATGGAGCTGCAGTGCTGTCCTAGGGACGGGGGCTTGAAACAAATCAGAGGTGGATTATTAATTTAAAGGATGAAGGTATCTAACCTAAAATCTTTTTGATGGAGGAAATGGTAGAAAATCACATAATTCTCCCTAAAAATGCCCAGGAAATCAAAGATTGGGTATGGGCAAGGATACTATCCTATCCTATTTTATTCTATTTCTACTGTTTGTTACAGCAATAGGAAAAGATAAGTCTATCATGTTGGGCTAGCCTATCATTTTCTCGAATGTAATTTTTATACTTAGGTAAGGTCTGAGTTAGAGATTAACATGATGTGATAGACTTTTTTCTTCCCCTTTTTGTCCTAGCCTCTCAACACTTCTCTCTCCCGATCCTTTTCTATCATGCTCTAATCCTATGATTTCCTTATCCAACTCTCTTATACTTTCAAAGGAGCCCTAAATGTTAAATAGCTGAATGGTATGGTAATGAAACTTTTCATGCAGAAAACTGCATGGTTCTTCAACTTCTACCCAAACATGAATTTAATCACGTGTCAAAACTGCATAAAATGGAAACTTTGTGTCACGTTCAACTTGGCAAATTTTTGAATCTGACTAGTTTGTCTCAATACTGTGATAAAAATTTCTTTATGTCAGGTTAGTTATTTAATTACTTGTCATATTCTTATGGAAAAAAATATTATATAGTTGTCATTAGGGATGCTAATTTCAACTATCTATGTTCGTATGTGACAGATGGCTTAAATGCAGAGTTGTTAGATATTGTTATCAATTATCAATGTTTGTAATTTTGTGATGGAATTATATCTGCATGCTCACAATAGGAAAAAATATGTACATATTTATGAAAATAACAAAAACTACTTAGGTAATTTAATTAGCTCTATATGCTGAAAGCATGTTTCTTGTAAAATGATCGGGAAGAGTAATCATGCTAATGGTATAATTCCGTCACTGAAAAATGCTAAGTTTTGGCATGAAAATGTGTTGTTTTGGTGTTATGAGCATTTTCCATTAAGGCCATTATGTTTAAATATTTTGATTTTTGAGGGATGAGATTGTTGGGGATTTGATGTTTGAGGGGTAAATGGTAGTCAAATGCGAATGACAGTGATGTCAATAGCCAGCTGTAGCAGGCTAGGGGATCATAGCTTGGCCACTGCAGAATGCTCATAGTGGAGCACTTGAGTGTAGTTGCCTGGAGTGTTGCATTACCTGGTATTGCTGATGCCAATAGCTGCTATTTTTCTCTCTCGTCTCTCCTAAACCCTAAATGCCCCAAAATCCCTTCAACCATGTCCATGAGCTCTTCTCAGGTGTATTTGACCCCTATGATGTTGCTAACAACTCCTGAATGCTTTTTCAGTATAAAAGTTAAATAACAAAGGAGAACAATAGAGATGAACAGATTTTAAGCTAATCAAGAACTAATAAACTTGTAAATAGCATCAAAATAACAAGACATATTTGTCAAGTAGTGTTATACATTCATGTTAACCTATTTGTGATGTATACTCTCTCTGTCTTGTGACACTAATACTAGTGTGATCTAACAGGTAAAATTGTTCTTGTCTGAGGATTACCCCTCAAAAGTTGGCCAGAAATTGCCAGATCATCTTCAGGCAAAGATATCATCATCAACATTACATTCTAGTACTAATGAATCTGATGATTTGCCCCCTGGGTTTGAAGGCAGTCATTTCCTGAACCGACCGAAGGTTGAATTCTCCAACATTTCCCAGATAAAATGGGAACGTCCTCCCCGGGTAATTCTCCAATGAATGTTACTTTGGAGCCTGCCTTTGCAAGTGACTCACTATTGCAGTATCTAGTTTTTCTTTTTCTTTTTCTTTTTGTATGTTTCATACTCTGCTTTCCCTAACTGGTTGGTTTCCATTCTTTTATCACTTATTTGATTTCTTTACTTTCCAATGCAGCTTGTTTTCAGTTCTCACTGGCGTGTTGCAGCTGGTGAAGAAAGTAGGGAGAGAGAGGCTCAGAAGCTGAGAGAAATGAAAGTGCTTGAAGCAGTTTATCCCCGTATTTCTGCCATTCCTCCTAGGTAAAGAGTTAATATGGAAAGCCATGCAGTACTTAAATTTGTCTTGTTACTAACATTGTTGACTTGCATTTGGGTGTGTAGCCCTTCTGTTTCTTTGGATGTAGAAGAGGAAGATTATGATGATAACACTACTCCTCTCGTCTCTATCATTCCCATTGAGGAGGAAGAGTCTATCAATTCCATAACATTACCCCACAATGTGCAGTCACAGAACTTGCAGCAATATATATCAGCAATGACTCCAATTAGTTCAGACTGCAACACCTCCCATACTGTTTCCTTTGATGCCTGTGGAGCGCTCTTATCTGGGGGGGTATCTCTTGGTTCGGAAGCAGACTTAGCAGCAGCTTCAGCTGTTGTAGCAGCCATCGTGAAGAGTAATGAGGAAGGGAGGTTAATAGATATGGATCTACTGGTTGAAATATTTAATGACCCAAAAATGATTGAGAAATTGACTAAAGAAAATAGAATTGCAACCACCACTGTAAGTGCATCCTCAAAAACTGTGGATATACCCTCTTCTGGATCAAAACCTGCTATTCCACCAGTTCCATTGTTGAATCCTACACCTGATAAGCCAGCAACTGCATCAGTTCCATTGTCTAGGCCTGTGTCTGGTAAACCAGTATCTCCCTCAGTTTTTCTGCCTACTGCTACACCTGCACCTCATATGCTGAGGTCTGTCAACAATAATATTCACCATGTATCAAATGGAATACCAACTGCTTTAAATACCCAGCCTCGGCAAGATACAGTTATGGCATCCGGAATGAAGCGAGCTGCATCATTGCCCTCCATAGCTTCTAGTGAGCTAAGCTCTGTTACATTGCCTTCTGCTACTGGGAACTTGCACACTGTTGTGAATCAGGGGCAATCCACTGCTAGTACAATGCCTTACCAACTAAACACAGGTTCAGAATGTGCTGTAAAGGATGCCAACTATTATAAAAACCTCGTTAGGCAACATGGTGCAGATAAGCAGGACTCACAAATAGGTATCCGTCATAGTAACTTCCAAGATTTGAAACCAGTACATAACATTAACAAAGGAGAAGTGAAACACAAAATCCAGAAACCATGCATATACTTTAAAAGCTCAAGGGGGTGCCGAAATGGTAACAATTGCCCCTATCAGCATGATGTATCAGTTCACAGGGGAGCTGGTAACGTCCTAGGGGCCCAGAATGCAAAAAGATTTAAATTATGATAAGAAATTTTGGGGAGAGCATAAATCTTAAGCGGCATTTTGCAACATTAAAAATTTTGAACCTTTTGTTTCAACCTATATAGAACTTGGAAACAGAGAGGAGGATGAAAGGAGACGGAGTGAGGAAGAGTGGGATATCAGTTTTATAGGTTTACCAATTTCTCTGGTTGTGCTTGGAATTGGTGGCCGGATTTTGATATGATTTTTGATCTTGAAGAAATTCCCTTACAACTGGGTCGAAGGGTTCTTTTGACAGGTTAGTCGGTTATAGAAATTGACAGTAGTGTGTTTTGGACAAAATGGTCCTTTTCTTTTTGAATGTTGTAGTTTGGGTAGATTTGTGCGTTCTCGGTCTAGTTAAGTGGTGGTGGTCCATCCATGGAGTCCATTGGCGATGACAGATTGACAGGAATGACAGCCATACCTTTTCGTTGCATAATAAGAAAGTAAAAAAGGAATAATAAAAACATGGGAATATTTAAAATTTGGCAAAGAAGATCTAACAATTAAATGATCAAATATTAAAACCTTAAATCTGGGCGTTACGGCCTATTTTATAAAAATAGAAAACTTAAAAAAATGTAAATTTTTTAAATTAAAAGTTTGAAATTATGTTAAGGTGTTTTTGAAAATTGTTTTTATTTTTTCTGTTTTTTGTGCTGGAAATGTAAATAAATAATTTAATTTGTAAAAAATATTTTTAAAAATAGTTTTATAAACCGATTTTCAAAAATTAAAAAATAACTTAATCAAACACACTCTAATGACCTTTTCGGGTGCTTGAGAACTTTTAGTTTTTTATTTTTTAAAAAAATTAAATTAATTTTTATAACTCAAAAATACAAATTAAAAGATTTTATTTTGTTGTTTTGAATGTGTCGCAATCTCATTGAACTTATTGAAAATTTGCTGCAAAGTGCTCATTAAGTAATTATTTGTGTACAGGATGAAAATCAGTAGTAAACAATGCTGCACGGTTTAATGGCCAAATAATAAATGTTGGGCTAACATAATCAATCCTTGATTTGAATGTATGGTAACTTGATTTATGTTTATTTCTAAGTAGTTGAACTAATAATATATTGTTATGAAAAATTTTGAATATATGACTTTTTTTTCCCCCAACGAATAGTTCTTTTGGAGTCAACTGTAACACAAGGTGTAGTTTTGAAAATTTATATTTTTTTAAAAAAAATATTATTTCATTCTCTTTTTTTAATTTTTAGTTGAATTTTGTGTTTATACACAAATGTTATTTTTGTCTCACATTGTTTATCAATTTCTAAGATATTGTCAAAGAAAAGGCAAATATAAAATTGTTATTTTTATTATTTTTGTAAATTCTTAATTAAAAACAAAAACTAAAATAAAAAAGTTGTCTTTTATAATTTTAAATGAAAATATGTTAAATAAAAAAATTAAGAATATATCAAACCACCTCGATGTCATTTCAAAGTAAAATTATTTTAGTTGCCAAAAAAGTAAAGTGTTTTTATCTCATTAAATATATAATGTCATATCAGGCACATGTAGTTTTATTGAATTTTATGTTAAGATTTAGGTTTCAGTACAATCAGTTAATCTAGCTGGTGAAATAATTCACATAAAAAATTGTAGGTAAACATTAATTAGGTTGGAGATAATGAAAATAGATTATTACTATAGGTGAATTAGCATATTTAAATTCATGTTCAAAATATTTAAAATTAAGTTTACTCCACTTTAATGTGATTTTGTGAAAAAATTTAGTTTGGATTTTTTAAATTTAATTGATTTTGTTCCTAAACTTAATTAGGGTCCCTATTGGTTGTAGTTGGGTAGAATTTATTTTAATAAATTTATATAATCAATGGAAGGAAATGAATTATGCTTATGCATGATTTACTAAGCACATTGAATAAAAGTGATTTAAAATCAGTTTAGTAAAATTGATTCTGATTATTTTTAACCGGGAACCGATCAGTCTTTTAGGTTTGATTAAAAGTGATTTTGTTTCTAAATTTAAAATTAAAATTGATATCGTTCCTAAACTTAGGTTTGAATAAGTGTGATAAAATGCATTTGTCCTCAAATTTTATATTAAGCTTTATTATAAACTTATTTTTAGAATAAAATTGTTTAAATATAAATCACTGCATTTTGAAATCGCTTTTAACTGTACATCAATTTTATAAAATCACATGTACAAATAATATATCATGACAAGATTTCAATAAGTTATATATAACTAAGCGGTATACGATACAATAATGGTGTATTCATACACCATTTACATTGTACATGTTTAGTTATATATAAACGGTGTACGTATATAATAGTGGTGTATTCATACATCATTTACATATAACTCAGTATATTGTATAGTACATGCTTAGTTATATATAAATGGCGTAAGGATATACCACTATTGTATCGTAGAACTCCCTCAATATCAATATGATATCAAAACTTAGACTCTGTTTATAGCGGCGTCAATAAAGAACGTATCCATACTAAAATAAGGCTCAACCAAATTTATGATTAAGTTTTCTGTTTTTTTCCCCTTTATTTTATTGAAGTACCTATCTCAAATTCATGCGGGTGATCATATATCATAGTTGCTTGTTGCTTCAACACAGCAACTCGCAACAATATATGCCATATGCATGAAAGTAAGCACTTAATTATAATATTATTTATTACCTACGCTATTCTTAGTCACATTAAAAAGGATCAAATTCAAAAGTTTGGTTTTCGCCCAAAACGTAAATTAATCTATCTATGATGATGAGCTAAGCTAATGAATAAGGCAGCTGTGAACTCTTGCCTTTGCACCGATCTCTATATATATGCACGTACGTACAGGAAGCCTTAAAGCACCAACGACATCAAGGAGTTGATAAAGAAATGTCATAATCAAGCATATATCTTTAGTTTAATTGTATAGAAATTAAATATATAAATATTCAACATCTTTTAGCTTTCAAAACATGTTTCTCCATATATGTTTTAAACCTCACATTAAACATATATTGTGTGCACACATGCATGTGTTTTCTAGATATAGTGAGATTAATGTGTTTTCGTACGTAATTCAAATCAATTCTCATTATCAAAAAAATAGATTTTACCTACAGTTTTTTACCGAGAGTTGTTGTAACCCCGGTAAAGTAAAGTAATTAGCATTTGCCCACGGTTATCTAGTGTGGGTTGTCAAGCATGGCAAATTGAAAAAGTTCCCTACGGTTCATTTTATTTAGTAGGGGTTTTTATTGAGATTTTTTTTTCTATTTGTAAAGAATGAAATAAAATTAGAAACTGAAAGTCATTCACGATTTCTTCTTTCCTTTCGCGCAACCATATTGAAGAAGTGCCCTAGCCCCTTTCTCTTCGACAACTTCAACAAGCAAACGTTCCCAAAACCGCCATGGCCTCATTCTTCTTGTGGAGGTAAGTCCTCTTGTCGTTGACGTTTTCGTTTTTTTGTCTTTGCATGTAACTTCATTCTCAGAAAGCTTCAATTTGATTTGGATACAGATTTTTGATAATGGATCAAGTTTCTCTATCTGGAAAACTTATATAATTTCAGTTTGATTTCTTCTCGCATCATTGAATTATGCGTTGTGATTCTGGTAATTTCTCGTTTCCCAAATTAGCTGCATTGTGTGAGACGGATCGGTGCGTTGCGTTTCGGATGGTTCGGTGCTGTCATTTACGCAAGGAGGTCTGGTTAGTTGGTTGAATTTACTGGTTTTATTCTTGCTGGTAATTCCATACTTTCTTCTTTTAGATTCTTTGATTTGGTTAGGGTTAATACTAAAATTTCTTGGTTCCACGATATCCATGTTTAATTGTAACATTCGCAAATTAGAGTTTTTTATTAATTCATAGGGTTAACATGGAGGTCAATATGTTAATAATTAAGGAAAGGAAAGTTGAGGGATTAGGAGTCAAAACATAGGTTTAAAATCAAGTTTCAGGGATTTTTCGCTTAAGTGAAAAATAGGGAGTTTGGGTTGCTAGTAATCGATTACAATGAGTCCATAATCGATTACCAGAGAGCTGAGTTTTTGGTAATCGATTACCAGGTGTTGTAATCGATTACCAGAGAGCTGAGTTTTTGGTAATCAATTACCAGGGGTTGTAATCGATTACCAGAAGGGGGTTTTCTGGTGTCATTTTCGCTGCTGGTAATCGATTACAATGGGTCTGTAATCGATTACCATCACTTAAAAGTGTTAAATCTGTCACTTAAAACAGATTGTAGTTTCATTCTCTTTTTTTTTTTCTTTTTAACCTAGAGAGAGAGTTCTAGAGAGAGGATTGGAATCAAAGCTTAGGAAAGGAGAATTGAAGCAAGAAATCTACTTCTTCTACTCTTCCAAGTTGGAATTTCAAGCTTAGGTAAGTACAACTCACTTGAATGGTAGTGTTTATGATAGCTCTATATGCATGTTCCCAATCCTTTTCTTCCCTCTTCTTAATGTTATAAATTCTTGGTTGAAATGGTGTATTTCTAGCTGATTTAGAGTGGTAATCGATGGATTGAACATTTGGATCTAGAAATGAGTCTTGGAATTCCTTAGTTTCGAAACTATCGAAACCATCGAAACTGCTTATTTGTATCATATAATGGTGTATTTCTAGCTGATTTAGAGTGGTAATCGATGGATTGAACATTTGAATCTAGAAATGAGTATTGAAATTCCTTAGTTTCGAAACTATCAAAACTGTTTATTTGTATCATATTTTAACATCTGAATCAGTTACATCCTTGTGATTATGTATATTGAAGTAATTCAAGTCGGCCTTTGCGTTGTGAGTAAAAAGAAATGATTAATTGTATTGAAAACACGACTTCGGTCCAGTTTGGGTGGGATTTGTCACCGAGGAAGATATTCCCTGTAGTCTGAGCTCAGTTCTAACTCTAGAAAGAGATAAGAACATGCCTGCTAGGCACAGCAGTGAGTGCATCATGTTGCATATTACTCATTTGATGATTGCTTTGATTTCTTATGAATTATTACTTGACATGAATTTCTATCCCCTGCATTCATGCATGTGTTTTGTATTCACTGAGATTTTTATCTCACCACGCGTTATGTGGATTATTTAGTTGAGCAGGTACCTCCTTTACCAGATTCTCAGTCCGGGAAGTGAAGTGCTTGAAGGATGGGCTTTATACTCTTTTGGTGTTTTAAGTTGATGTAGTAGTTGTGTAGATGTTATAGGTATTTTGATAGTAGAGTTGGTGGTTGTACTAAGGAATTCTTCCAAATTTATAGTGTTTTGATGTATAGAAGTATATGTAATTATATTCTTGATCTTAGAGTAGTTGTTTGTCTGAGTTAACGAATTTTGTTGGAATTTTGATAAATTAGCGAACATGTTGATATTCAAATTGTCACGTTATAAATTCTAAGTTAGGAATTTGGTTTCCAACGGACTAAATTCTGATTTAGAAATTTAGGGCGTTACATTAATACATCCTCCTCAAACCCAAATATGACAATTCAGATCGATTTCTTTAGTCAGCTCATCTAAAAAATTGTGTTCACTCCTCAGATCTCAGCAACTCGGTGGCTCTCGTTTCTGTCGCTGGAAGTTACTACAATTTTTACATCTCCACAAATAATAGCTCTCTCCAGGTAATCTGAATCATCATAGTACATGTCCACAAATAATAGATCTTCTTCTTATTTTTATCTTACAAGATATATAAAATGAGATTTTATATTAATTTAAAATTTCATCTAACAATTTTTATTTTATATTAATTCTTTATGTATGTAAATGCGTGCGGGCATATACCACACTTCAACTACAACCAAACCAATAAATTCTAAACTTATGCATTAAGGGAGCGTCTAGCGTAAAATTTGTGTATCGCTACACAAGTAAAATTACCTGCTGCTACAGGTTCCGTAGGTATTTCTTTTTTTTTTTAACTTTTTAACCCTATGTAAATGAGCCAAAAAGTTTTCATTATTACTCTTTGAGAAAGGTCAATAGTAGTAAGTTAAATTCAAGTTTGGATTTCCCAACACATTATTAGTTCGGATAAATGAAGGAAGGGTGAAGGTAGTCGACGACGCTCTGTGAAATCTCCAAATCCAACATTCAGAATAGAGATTTATGGATTAGGGCACAAAAGAATGGTGAGGGAAAGCGTTAAATAAGGATGAGAGGTGCTCTGCTATCTGGACTCCACGATATATATATATGGCGCAGACAAGGCCATCAGCAGCGGCTGTCGCAGTTTGGTGAGTTGCGGCCATGGAGGTTGGGTATAGGGGCTTTGCCTAGCCTTTGTGACGGTGATGCGTGCTTCCGTAGCGCAGTGGTGTGGTAGCTTTAGGGTGCTCATCAGATTGGATGAGTGTGGTTTAGGTCTTAGCTAGGCACAATGAAGGACGTTTGGACATCGAACATGGCGGCGCAATAAGGGCTCGCTGCAGCGGTGGTGACTGAGCTGACATGGATGCGCAATGCCAATGGGAGAAGCATCATCGACTTGTTCTCCACGATAGCGATGGAAGAAGCATCCTCCATGGGAATTTGGATGTAACATCCCGCAAATTAGGAACTTTAATAATCTATTAGGTTACAAACAAGAGAATTAGGTATTAGTAAATCAAGAAAAGTAAATTGTGAAATTATAGGTTAAAAACCAAGTTTATGTTTTAACTTAGTAAAAATTGAGAAAAATTGGGTTCTAGTAATCGATTACTCACAGGGTGTAATCGATTACCAGAGAGTTAGTTTTAGGTAATCGATTACTCACAGGGTGTAATCGATTACCAAAGAGTTAGTTTTAGGTAATCGATTACTCAATGTCGTAATCGATTACCAACTCTCCAGAATCGTTCTCTAGTGTGATTTTGGCCTTTGGTAATCGATTACAACATTACTGTAATCGATTACCAGCAGTCCAGTATATATACCAAGACGTGGAAAAAAATCAGATTTTCCATTCTCCTTCTTCCCCTTTCGCGAACCCTAGAGAGAGAGTGACTATTTTTAGAGAGAGAAACATTAATTGAAGGCCTTGGAAGGGAATTGAAGCTAGGATTCCACAAGGGGTCACTCAATTCATCAATTCCTCTTGAGAACTTCAAGAAATTGGTGAGTATAACTCACACACTTTCACTTTTCTTTGATTTTGAATTCTCCCCATTGTATGAACCCTATTCTCTTGATTTCCTTTTCCATTTGTATATTGTAGTTGGATTGTTGATAGATGTGCAAGATTGATTAGTTTAATTGGTGATTTTGTTGAAAAACCTTAGGGTAGCGAGATTTACGAAATAACGAAATTGTCGAAATGCTCAATGTATGAACCCTACCCCTTGAATCCCTTTCTATATAGCTAAATTGCATGGAATTATGTTGATTGCATTAGAATTGAGTATATTATGTTTGAATCGATCGTAAAACTATTGAATTTCGAAATTACGAAAGTTAAGAAACTTGCGAAAGTCTCGAAACACTCGAAAGGTTCGAAATTCTAGTTTTTACTATCGAATCATGATTTCCGGTTTAGACCGTGAGTTAATTCAAGCCGGCCTTTGCGCTGTGAGTTAAGAAAACTAAATAATTATGTGAAAACTTGACTTCGGTCCAGTAATGGGTGGGATACGTCCCCGGGAAAGACGTTTCTCGTAGTCTGAGCTCAGTTCTAACTCCAGTGAGTTGCATTTTATTGTTTATGATTAAGTTAATTATGTTATGAATTATGAATATACAATGAAGTTGAATGTTTATTAGTCTGAAATATATTGTTTGGTACTTGTTCCCTGTACACTTGGTATGTTTAGTTATATTTCACTGAGGCATTAGTCTCACCACGCGTTTTGTGGATAATCTAGGTATGCAGGTACCTCCAGGAGATAATAAGTGATTTAGAGCTGGAACTGTTGGATCTAGACTTTTATCTTTTTGGATTGTATATATATATAAGTTGTATCTATTAGAGTTTTGTTAAAGTTTGTTCAGTTTGTAGCCTTCGGGCCTGATGTATATAGATATGTTAGAGAGCTGGTCTATGTATATAGTTTTGTTGATGTTAGTTTATGATCTTTGGACCAGATGTATTTATGGACTTTGATTATGAATTTAAGGTTTTAGTTATTCACATTTATATGAGTTTTGTTGGGAATTTATGTAAATGTGAGGTTGGATAACCAAAATTGTATGTTTTAGTTTCGAATTTTCAGAATTTGGTTTCCAACGGACTAAGTTCTGAATTTAGAAATTAGGGCATTACATGGGAGCTATCGTTTTAGCACTTGTTTTTGGTGAATTTCAGCGATAAATGACGGTAGACGGCGTGAATTGAAAATAAGTGTTGAAGAAAAATAGATTGGCATAATCACAATTTGCATAATTTTTCCACGCATAATTCCTCTCGAATATGTTCAGCAACGATTTACTGAAACTACTTTTTTATGACAAATAAGACAATGAACAATTGATGTATTGTGATAACACGCAAGCTATCACTTTCTTCCATTTTTCAACCATGGTTGCCACTCCAAATGCCACCCTCGTACACCTGTAAAGTGATGACAAACCAATACCCATTCATCAACTTCTTCATTCAGTTAGCCCTTGATATGATTTATTTCTGGGGTTGGAAATCCATTTAGAAGTTCTGCCTCCAAAATATTTTAAAGGGTCCAAACCATCTTTGAAAAATTAAATATCACTTTATCATCTTTTGCAAATTAACTACAATTTTCTCACATTACATGCAACTGTTTTGTTACATTTAATCAGAGATATTAAATAAAATTATAATATATATATCTTGTGTCTCAAATTGACTTGTGTATAGATACATAAGCTTTTTACTTGTGTACCTTGAACAAATCCATGCATTAACGAATTTTATGGACAATTCATTTTTAAAAACACTTACAACCATCATAAAGCATTCTATTAAGAAAAACACAAAAAGACATAATATGAATAAATCACATAATCAAATCAATCCAACACGGATGAAATCCCATTTGTTGTGAATTACTTCACAAATTTCATTCCACTCAATCGTCACAGGCCTTTATCTTATCAAGCTTTAGACTCGCACAATATTTTTTCCCTACTCTTCTTCTACATATAGCTTTTGTTTGGATATGAGAAGAAAATGGAAGAAAATAAATGAAGAGAAGGGAAAATGAACAAAACATGAGTGAATTGTTTGGATAGAGAGAACAAAGGAAGAAACTTAATCAAGAAAGAGATAAGTGAAGTGGTTCATAGAGTCATAAGAAGCGGGTTGAATTTTGATCCATGAAAATTTTGGCATAACCTCCACAACTAAGTTCCTTATTGATTTTCTCAAGAGAGTTCTTGGTTATATCAGAAAAACGTCTTTAAAAGATAGTGTTAATGTAGTTCAATAACTAGCTTTCACAAATATACCTTCTAAAAAAATTTATGATCATATGAATTTATATTGCTTATTATACAAATCTAATAATGTGCAAAAAGTTCTACCAAATGAATATGACAACAAATATGCATGTGCTACTATTATATTTAGAAGAAAGAATAGTGTAAATAAGATTGACAAATTACTTCTAAAGGGCTAAAATTGTTGGAAATTTTCAAAACTTTTATGAACCGTTATTTAGTTAATATTCAAACATTGTATAAGTTAAAAAAAAAAACTCATTAAAGAACCTATATACAGATTGGTAAAATATACTCAAATTGTAAAGACAAACTTTGCTTTGAAAGAGATAAACTAATTCGAAACATGATGTAGCTTTTCAAAATAGTTGTTTTAGTGATGAGAAAGCTATTTATCAAGTTATGTATAAGGAAATGTAAATCAAACATAGTTTTACGTAGACATTGGTTTTATTTAGAATTAAAATAAGGATAAAATCCAGGTATGAGAAAGTAAATAAAGTATGATGCAACAAAATAAAGAGAATACGGATTAGAGATAATCTACAATGATTTTTATACCGGTTTACCCACAAACTACTATTGGGCTATGTCCCGTACCTATCTCAATAGGATTTTCCTTTACCAAACAAGTTTGTTTACCCAAGGTATTCTTTCACACAAGCTTCCTCAGGCTTACTCCACTTACTATTTTTTTCACACAAGCTTTTCCAGGCTTCACAACTACTCAACCAACACTAATTCTCATTGATTAGCTTGGGAGCTTCTCAACCAACACTAATTCTCATGTACTAGTTAGCTTGGGAGATATACAACCTCTTTTCAAATAAAGTAGTTTTTTTGACAAATAGCTCACAAATCACTCAAAGATTGGATTATACTTTACAATATAGAGCTAATTACTCACTCCAATGGATTTAGAAACTATAGATCATATTTTTGTAGTGATCTCTTAGAGAGAGTGACTTTAGAAGGTAAAGAAGGTAATTTTTCACACTATGACAAAATAAGCAAAATGAGGGCGCTTGTCAAGGCCCTCTTATTTCATGCCCTTGTAGTTACGAAAAAAAAGCATTTATAAAATGCCCTAAAAATAAATCAGTGAGGGCGCTTCCGTCGAGAAGCACCCTTCCATTTTTTTTATATATATGCTTCAAGTGAGGGCCATTAACAAGAAGGAAACGCCCTTATTGGAAAGCCACTAAGGGTGTTTCCTTCCTGTTACGCGCCCTCTTTGGGATTGTTTTTTTTTTATGTTATTGGTGAGGGAGCTTCTTACTAGAAGGGTGCCCTAGCCAATTTTTTTAAAGCATTCTGTATTAAATTCACACTAGTGCAAAAAGGGATTCTACATCGGTCGTTTTGGACATTCTACATCGGTTATGTAAGGGATGTAGATCCCGACGATGTAGTATGTGAACTCTTTCTACATCAGTTTTCTGATCGATGTAGAACATGTACCTTTCTACATCAGATGTGTTATAACCGATGTAAGAAGTGATTTCTTTTAAAAATTCTGGACTGATTTCTGTGATATCCCTTTGTAATTAATTTTATATTCAGACTAAAACATACATACCGTAATTCCACCCATGTAATTTAATTTGAAAATCAGTTTATATCCTTTTATTATTATTATTACAGCTCGATTGCTTTCTTTATCAAACAAAGCATATTTAATAAGCTAGCAAGAATAAAAAAAGATTTAACATGATAACAAAGCCACCAAACCAAACAGGTTTGGAGTCCTTAAAAGCACATAAAGAAAATAAATACTTCACTCTTATAAATTTAGCTCCATGTGATTGCTAATGCAAATATCAAAGCACAAAGAATTCCTTTGCTCAAGTTGATATATGTCTGAGTATAAACTTCACCAAAACATATACTGTAGTATAATAAATATCAACATCAAAAGAGCAGGGAAAAGAAGAATTGCCTTATAATTTTCCTCATCGAATTTGCATCTCCATGACTTTCAAGATTTTTATTTTCCTGTAAAGAAAGCCATCGACGAAGTTTCATGCCTCTTTATTAGACTCACTAGAAATTGAGTAATACCTTAAATTGTTAGGTGCCAAAAGATGAGTAATACCTTAAATTGTTAAGTGTAAAGAAAGTCATCGACATGAGTAATACAAAGTGTATTAGGGAGGAATTGACATAGAGACATGGCCTGCTTTGTATATCTTATTCAAAAGATCAGTTTAAATCTATTTCACTGTTTGTCTAGACATCATTTAAGAACCCTGTTCTGAGAGTATAACATATTACTCTGAAAGCTAAATTACTTAGACTAACTAGTCAGATTCATTTATCTGAAACTTTTCCCTTCTACAGGTCAACTATTAGCTAAAATTACTTTTTCTCTTGTTCAGTGGTTCAGTTCTATTTTTAAGTTCATTTGAACAATCCTACTTAAAAAGCATCAATTCCTAAATATGCTTACAATTTTATATGCAAAAAATATAGTAAGGTCTAATAGCATAAAATGTTACAATTTTTAAATGTTACTGCATATTCTTGGCATGCTTCCCTGCAGGTATTAATATATCAGGACGTTGCATAATTAGTATATAAGTAAACTATAAAGAAGTATTAACTGCCTTGTTAGGAGCTTGAGCTAGAATTTTTCATTGTGACATATAAAGACAGAGAAGAGGAAATTAAGAAATCAAACAATTGAAGAAGAGTTACAATGTTACATGCATAAAGGTAATAGCTACATTTAAATTGAAAATATAAGAAAAGGTCATCCAATGATTCATTCTTCTTTTACATAAGAAAATGACTCAAAACCCTTTCTGTGAGATATGTGGACACGAATGACATATCCAAACTTAAAAGTTATAAAGAAGAACTTGATTTTTTCCACTGGAAGGAAAGCTAGATTTTTCCCACTTCTGTAAAGTAAAAGCATACATATATAATCATATTACTATATATCTCAAATGACACTTATTGCATAGTTGAAATTCAAATGTATGCACTAATTGTATGCACTAGCAGTCCCTGTTTTAGTGTGAGTTGCTTTCACTTACTGCATATAGTTGAAATTCAAATGTCTTATCATTGTCAGGTACTTATTGAGATTATGTAGATGCTAACTAGAAAGGCATATACTTAGTAATGTCTTAGTAATTCCTGTTTCCTAGATCACATCTGTGGTTTAAGACATTAAAATTAGGCTACACATGTCCTGTTTCCTGTGAGTGCAGGGTTGAAGACAAAATTTGCCAAAATTATTAGTAGCCAGATTAGCTATTTAGACTTAGCATCTGGGATGAAATCATGCAAGGGATGGGCACTACAATTTGAGTAAAAATAGTGCAAAAGTACTTCTAATAGTCAGAGTGGGTGTGGGAATCAGTCTATAGTTAAGTGAATGCCTGAGTCAAACCTTGTCAATTAAAGAATAGAAACTCTAAATTCAAACAAAATAAAATCTCTCCTTCCCCCTTTTCTTACTGAACAGTGAACAGGTTCATGTATCAGGAAAAGAAACATATGAGAGAAACAGGAAATACTAACACTCAAACGTTAATGGCTACAATTATAATACATTTTCTTGACCGAATGTAGAGGGAAGAAGAACTTACCTTCACCGATGCGGTGGACGATGGCTAACCACGACGTTCTGCAAACAGCAATGGCGCACGACGCGGTAGCAATGACACACGACGACAGAGCAGGAGCAATACATGGCGACGAAAAACTTGGGATCGGGAGCAGGAGCCAGACATGGGCACACTTGGACGGTCCAAGAGCCTTGGTCGCAATAGAAGAAACTGTGAACCCTAATGTAATTTTTTACGAGTGAGCCCTAAAGTCTCTGCTAGTTATGACTTATGTTGGGCTACAAACATGTTCTACATCGGTTAGAAAAAGAATCGATGTAAACAAAGATAAACAATTTCAAAAATGTCACCGTGTGATTTTCCACATCGGTTTTTTTCCTAACCGATGTAACATCTTGTTGTTAAATCCTATTTTTGCACTAGTGTCAGTGTTATAAAATTTGGATCAGTCATCAACTCAACCAAGGTATTGGGTCATTGGGTCACTAATCGACCTAGTGAGTCATTGGTTGAACCAGTTAAACTGGTATATATTTAAAATTATAAATTTTATACTTAAAAAAATTAGGAAAAAAATCAGAATATGGGTAAAATACATTTTTGGTCCCTTTAAAATTAGTGACTTTTTTTTAGTCCCTCTAATTTTTTTAAGAGCGTCCTTCCATTTTCCTTTTTGCAAATAGTCACTGCCCATAATGAGTATGTGTTTAGTGATAACAATTGAATCTCTGGTAAGCGTACTGAAAATCAACTATATTATAGTGATGAGAAAGAGTTATCGTATCCACAGGGAACATGAGATTTGTACTAAATTTCTTAATTAACCAACTCACTAAGTGTATTTACAAAGAAACCGAAATTTATCATGATTTGGTAACAAGAAAATTAAACAAAGTTAAATTAAGCATAAAGTAAATGTGATAAAAAGGTGATAGAGATTAAGTTGGAGAAACTAGGATTGAACTTCATCGATCTCACTCTTCTATATTCTAGTAATTCAGGGATATATAGAAATCAAAACTATTGATATTGATGCAATACTCTAATGCCCCTATATTGATTCCTCAAATACAGGTTTATAAGAATATCTCCTAAATTCTGATTCCTCAGACACTTCATAGATAATCCAACATTACAAACATATATTACAAAGCAATCGATATATTGAAATCTATTCCTAGCATAACAACATATTGTGTAATTTCATTCGAATCAGATTCTAGGCAGTACTTTCTAGTTAAAACTTAAAATCGAAATCAGGAAACTATTGATCAGATAAAATCAAGCAATAAGAATAGAATGAAATTACCAATATCCAATAGAAATGAATAACTACATATATAAATCACCAGAATACATTTGAGTTCGATACGATTACATTCAATTCCAATGAAGAAATTAGCCGCTCATGGCAGCCATAATAACAGAAGAAACAGGAGTAGAAATGATTGGAAATAAGCTTTGGAGCTTTCATCACTTCCGCACTTCGTCCTCTGAGTTTTTCTCCTTCCGAATATGTTACGATCCCTTTTTCGTTCTTTTTTTGCCCTGTTTTACATCTGAGTAAGTGAATTCTCTCTTGAGTGAGCAAATTCTCGCTCAAGCGAAAATAATTATTCAATATGAAGAAACGTATTCTCGCTCAAGCGAGAAATCCTTGCTTGAGCGAAAACAGGGCAGAGGCAAACTCCATTCTAGAACATTTTCGCTCAAGAAAGAGTTTTCTTGCTTGAGCGAAAAATTGGCAAAAGCATATTTTCTCTAATTTTTCTCCTTTCTTCTTTCTTCTTTCTCCTCACTTTAATCACTCTACAAAACAAACAATTGGGATCAAATAGAGTTTATTTTCAATCACATCTCAGAATAAAGCAGTTAGATTCAATAATTCTTAAATTATGAGATTTTGACTTTAAGATAAACACAATTCAAATAATAAGTGCTTAAATTCATCATAGAATTTCACTTAAAATTATCACTTATCAATGACATGTCACACTTTTTCCTAATCACCATTCTTAGGTGGAATTTATATACCATACGTGGAATTTAACATAATAAATTAATCCTAATCATCTCTAATTCCTTCTAATCTCCCTCGGCTCCTGCCTCCCTCCTTGCTTTTCTTTTCTTCTCCATTTCTCCCTCTGCTTTTGTGTTTGTCTCTTAGTAGTGAAAATGATATGAGTATTTTTCAATATCGTGGCTAAATTTGTGAATGCTGAGTCAGCATTAGTTAGTTAGGTAGTTATAACTACTATGGTTAAGTAGCTATTAATAGTAGTTAGTTGGAAACACTACACAGAACAGAATTTCCATGAATTGTATCTTCTCTCTTATTCCTTTTCCTCAATTCAATAATACACCGGAATCCTTCACTTCTTGGGTTCCCTTCGCAACTTTGGTTCTTCGAAGATTTATCTTCCTAGTTCTAGAATAAACACAACAATTGGTATCAACTTGTTCGATCCATTTCGGAGTCTTCTTCCATGGCAGAAGCGACAAGGAATGCTCAGGCGATGAAAGAAATGGAGGAGCGTCTCTCGGCTCGTTTGGATAATCGTTTGGCTGAGCTAGCAGGGACAATGCAGCGAACCATTGGCGAATCTTTGAAGCAATCCCTGGACGACCTCTTACAGCAGCATCCACACGGTTCTACAGGGATGAATCGTCATGAGAGTCGCAATTCAGGTTCGTATTCGTGTGGTACCCGTCTTGCTCGTATTGACTTCCCAAGATTTAATGGTGAGAATGTGAATCAGTGGTTGTATCAGTGTAACAATTTTTTCTTGATTGACAACACCCCTGACCCAATCGGGTTCAATTAGCGATAGTTCATTTAGAGGGTCGTGCTCTTCAATGGCACATGACTTTATCTAAAACTCTCGATTGTTCTTTTATGTGTTGGGCGGAGTATGCCCAATTGGTCATTGCAAGATTTGGGGATGTTTGTGACGACCTCATGGCTGAGTTGATGAAGCTTAGGCAGAAATCTTCAGTTGTTGAATATCACGAGGAATTTGACTCTATTATCACTCGTTTATCTTTGTCTGAGAATTACACTTTAAGTTGCTTTCTCGGTGGTTTAAAACAAGATATCCAGATGTTGGTCAGAATGTTTAATCCCACTTCTGTTCAGAGAGCTTTCCAATTAGCTCGAATGTATGAAGCTGCCAATGCCCCTTCAAGCTTGAGCAATGCTAAGAACGTTTCTGGATCTTCTAACAATGCTGGGATAGTTAAGAATCAGAAAGGTCTGTTGGGTGTCAAACCTGTTCCTGTGTCTGCACCTAAACCTCTCCCTAGTACAAGTTTTCAGAAGGAACTTGCAAATTCTAAGTTCAAGACTGGAAAAGCCTTAACCCCAGCCTTTATGAGTGAACGAAGAGCCAATGGATTGTGCTATTTCTGTGATGAACCGTACTCCCATGAGCATAGCTTAACTCACAAGAAACTGCAGGTGCATGTGTTAGAAGTGCTTGAGGACAAGGAAACTGTTGAGGAGCCTGATGCGCTTGCTGAGTTCTCTGATACGGATGAATTGCAAATTTCTGTGCATGCCTTATCAGGTGTGGCTAATTTCAAAACCATGCGTGTTACTGGTCATTATCAAAAACATCCTGTTCACATTTTAATTGATAGTGGTAGTACCCATAACTTCCTCGATATTGGATTTGCTCAAAGATATGGTTGCCGAATAGAGGATTTGGACCCTATTAATGCTACTGTGGCTGATGGGTACAAGCTTCCTATTTCCTCTATAGTCCGGAATTTTACATGGCAGTTGCAAAATTCTATTTTTACTTCTGATATAATGCTTATTCCTCTGGGTGGATATGATTTGGTGCTGGGCATTGAATGGTTGGTCACTTTGGGTGATATTGTCTGGAATTTTGAAAAGTTGCAGATGGAATTTAAGATCAATGGAAAAAGGCATGTTCTTAGAGGTTCTGCTCAAGGGGGAATTAAAACTATTAGGAAACAGCAGGTTGGGAAAGTTTTAGCTGAGGGAGTCCATTTATCCATGATACATCTTTGTGGAGGGGGAGAAGGATTGTTGCAATCCCTCACTGCTCATGCCAATCCACCCCAGCTACATCCTAGGATTGTTGATCTCTTGACTGAATTTGATGATGTATTTCAAGAACCTAAGTCCCTGCCCCCTTTCAGACCTGAGCATGATCACAAGATTCCTCTTGTACAAGGAGCAAATCCTGTTAATAAGAGACCCTACAGATATGCTAAGCATCAGAAGGATGAAATAGAGAAGTTGGTGCAGGAATATTTGAGTAAGGGTGTGATTCAGAACAGTTGTAGCCCCTATGCAAGTCTAGTGGTGTTGGTTGGGAAGAAGGATGGCTCATGGAGGTTGTGTGTGGATTATAGGGAGTTGAATAAAAACACTGTGAAGAATAAATTTCCTATTCCTTTGGTGGATGACCTTTTAGATGAACTCCATGGATCTACAATCTTCTCTAAAATAGATTTGAGATCTGGTTATAATCAGGTGAGGATGGCTCCTGATGATGTTCCAAAAACTGCTTTTAGGACACATTCTGGTCATTTTGAATATGTGGTGATGCCCTTTGGGTTATCAAATGCACCAGCTACCTTTCAGGGCCTCATGAATTCTGTGTTCCAATCATTTTTGAGGAGGTTTTTGCTAGTTTTCTTTGATGATATATTGATATATAGTAAGGATTTGGAGAGTCATGTGAATCACTTAAGGCAAGCACTGTTGACTCTTAGGAGCAATAGTTTATTTGCTAGGAGATCTAAATGTTTCTTTGCTGTTAACAAGGTCGAATACCTTGGCCATTTCATTTCTGCTGAGGGGGTCTCTACTGATCCGGCCAAGGTTGAAGCTATGAGAAACTGGCCATTGCCTCAGAACCTCAAACAATTAAGAGGCTTCTTAGGCTTAGCAGGGTATTACAGGAGGTTTGTGAAGAGGTTTGGAGTGGTAGCTAAGCCTTTAACTGAAATGCTTAAGAAGGATGGGTTTGTATGGAGTGATCAGGCTAAAGAGACTTTTCAGTTAATCAAGAACCTGCTCTGTAGTGCACCAGTTCTAGCATTACCTGATTTTTCTAAAGAATTCATAGTAGAGGTTGATGCTTCAGGTTATGGAATAGGGGCAGTTCTCATGCAGGAGCACCATCCTATTGCTTATATTAGCAGAACTTTGAATTCACAGCAACAGACATTATCCACTTATGAGAAGGAGTTACTGGCAGTAGTATTTTCAGTTCAGAAATGGAGACACTACCTTCTCAATAGACATTTCACTGTAAAAACTGATCACTATAGCCTAAAGTATTTGCTGGATCAAAGGCTCACCACTGTATTTCAACAGAAGTGGTTAGCAAAGCTCATGGAGTTTGATTTTTCCATAGAATATAAGCAGGGGAATGAGAATGTGGTTGCTGATGCATTATCAAGGGTTGAGGAGTTAGAGTGCCATAGTTTGAGTACTTATCAATTGCAGTCTGATTTGGTTGATAAGATCAGGGCTACTTGGATAACTGATGTGAATTTGAGGAAGTTAATCAAGGAAATTCAAAAGGGCTCAGCTGTACATAAACACTATACTTGGCACAATGAAGAATTAAGGAGGAAGGGAAGGTTAGTGGTGGGAAATGATAGTAAATTGAGGGAAGAATTATTGCAGTGGTTGCATTCTTCAGGGGCTAGTGGTCACTCTGGTATTAATGCAACAATGCAAAGAATCAAAGCTGTGCTACATTGGAAGGGTTTAACTACTGATGTGAAGAGGTTTGTACTGCAATGTGATATATGTCAGAAAAATAAGTATTCTACTGTTGCTAGTCCAGGACTGTTGCAACCATTGCCAGTTCTTGATCAAGTTTGGCAGCATGTGACTATGGATTTTATTGAAGGATTACCTATGTCTTTTGGGAAGCAAGTCATTCTGGTTGTGGTGGATAGACTGAGCAAGGCAGCTCACTTCATGGCTCTATCTCATCCTTATACAGCCAGTGATGTGGCACAGGTCTTCCTGGACCAAGTTTTTAAGTTGCATGGGTTCCCAAGCACAATTACTAGTGATCGGGACCCTGTCTTTGTCAGCACATTCTGGCAGGATTTGATGGCTTTCCAGGGAGTTCAGATTCAACTTTCATCTAGCTATCACCCTCAAACGGATGGCCAATCAGAAGTGGTGAATAGGTGTCTTGAAACATATTTGAGGTGTATGTGTTGTGACTCACCTCAGCAGTGGAGCAAATGGCTGCCAATGGCCGAGTGGTGGTACAACACCACTTATCACACAGCTACCAAGGCTACCCCATATGAGATTGTCTACAGCCAACCTCCTCCCATACATCTTCCTTATCTGCTTGGTCAGTCCAAGATTGAGTTAGTAGATAGAAGTTTGTTTAAGAGAGAAGAAATGTTGAAGGTGTTGAAGTTCCACCTCAGAAGAGCCCAGGAGAGAATGAAACAACAGGCTGATAAACACAGAACTAACAAGGAGTATCAGATTGGTGATATGGTATATGTTAAACTTCATCCCTATAGGCAAATTTCTGTGGCTAGGAGGAGCAATATGAAACTGAGTCCTAAGTATTTTGGTCCCTATCGAATTATTGATAAAATTGGGGCTGTGGCTTACAAGCTTGCTCTACCAGCTCAGTCCAAGGTTCATGATGTTTTTCACATCTCACAGCTGAAGAAGCATGTGGGAAAGGTCCCAGTTTCAAGTGAACTGCCATATCAGTCAGAAGATGCGTTGGCAGACAAGGAACCAGAAGCTATCCTAGATAGGATGACAGTTCGAAGGAAGGGAGTAGCAGTGACTAAGGTGCTGGTTAAATGGAAGCATCAATTGGCAGAGGATGCTACCTGGGAGTTTTACTATGACTTGAAGAAGAAGTTCCCATCTTTTCATCCTTGAGGGCAAGGATGCTGCAAGGGGAGGGTATTGATATGAGTATTTTTCAATATCGTGGCTAAATTTGTGAATGCTGAGTCAGCATTAGTTAGTTAGGTAGTTATAACTACTATGGTTAAGTAGCTATTAATAGTAGTTAGTTGGAAACACTACACAGAACAGAATTTCCATGAATTGTATCTTCTCTCTTATTCCTTTTCCTCAATTCAATAATACACCGGAACCCTTCACTTCTTGGGTTCCCTTCGCAACTTTGGTTCTTCGAAGATTTATCTTCCTAGTTCTAGAATAAACACAACAGAAAATGGCTTCAAAGTAGAAGAAAAATGACCACTATGGGGTAGATTGTCTCCTAACATCGCTCTGTCATGATTTGGATGCACAATGAAGACAATATAGAGTTTGGTGGGTGGTGACCATACTCGATCATGGAAGAGAAGTGACATCGGTATACAACCACGTTGGGTGCGTGATGTGGTTGCCTGAGCGGCCAAGAGTTGATGATGAAGAGGTGAGGAGTGGCTATGGTTCACGACCATGGGTATGGTGCGGTGTATGTAACAGAATAAACATTTTATTTTCTCCAGCCCCTTCAACCCAGGTGCATTGTAGAATTCAAGTCCAACCCATTCAACATTTTAAAACCTTTTGGGTAGTTTCCATCTAATCCTCGTTTCTAAACAAGCTTTTCATTCATTGCATACCTTTTCAAGTTTCAATAAACCCAACAATCCTTTTCAACATTCACCCTTTGCAGGCTCTTGATTATGGCTCCTCCTCGAGGTAGCATAAAAAACTTAGCTTCCTAGATTCATTCTATGATACTTAGTTCTTCACCCCTGAGGAAAATTTGATTGAAATTGTACCTAGAATTTGTCAAGTTTTCCTCTATTTTCTTTTTTTTTATCATTTTATGATATGGGTTTTTGAAGTAGCTCATTAATTGAAATTTTGGTGTTTGAGTTTGATGAGAATATTTTTAGTTGCTTATATGTGTTAAATTTAAATGGGAATCATTATTTTCGAAACTGCAGGTGCTAATATGCTCATAGGAGTGATTTTTACTAGCCTTATAGTGTTTGGAAAATTTTGCTGTCGGTAGAAGAATGTAAGTCACCTAGCAACATTTTTGGTGTTAATGGTGTTTGAATTTGTCAAGGTCATGGTTGTGCTCGTGGAGGGTTCACGATGGAGAAGAAGAACATTGACACTTACGTGACTTTCTTTAAAAAAATGGATAAAGCCACATTGGATATTAATAAGACACGTGATATATAAGTAGGAGAAAGAATGTGCCACATAATCAAAAGACACACTCATTTGGAGGGAATGGACTATTTGTAAAAAAAAGGAAGGACACTTTAAAAAAAATATAGGGACCAATAGTAAAACTCGTTAATTTTACAGGGAAAAAAATATATTTTACCCTTACAATATTTATCTAATAATAAAAAATGAGTAAACCACCAGTATCATTTTAATAAAGTTAAGTTGAAAAGGAAAAAAAAATAAAAGGTAGTTGCATATTATTTACTATATTTTACTATAAAAATATTATTCACTATATTTATAATTTTATATTATTAAAAAATATGTAAAAAAATATTATTAAAAGTTAAATTAAACGAAGTGTAATTACTTGGTGCATCGTGATAGATGAAGTTATATTGTAAAATTGAAAGCGTTTGTAAGCATTGTTATCATGATTCGTAAAGTGTGAGTATTGAAAATTACGTTAGTGTGTTTTCTCTCTCCATTGTAAATGCAAAACCAAGTGAATAACCTTTTTGCATTTCGTTTTCTAACCTCTTCCCCCTCTTTTTTTATTGTGTTTCTCTCATATTTCCATTCTTCTTACCACAAATTTCAGCCACGGGAAGCTCTTTAAACAGAGAATTTCTTTTGAACAAATACATGGGAGGCTTACAGTTTGGAAGGGTGGTGCTGCAACATGCAACGAATAAGCTTTGTGGCTCTGGTGCAATGAACGAAGTGAACACAGACAGAAACGAAACGACCAACCATCAAAAGGAATCCAACGAACGAGCAATGCGGTGTTATCGGTGGTGGAGCAAGGGAGATGGTAGAATTAAGAGCACAAAGGACTCGTTCGATTCATCCAAACCCGACTGAGTCATCGGTTTTTCCTTGAAATCGGCCAAGTCAAACTGGTTTCCACCGGTTTACATGCATAACCGATCTGATAAGAGGCTTGGACAAGTTATATGACCAGTTACTGGTTTGACCGGCCAATCATAACACTAATTAAATTTGTTGCATTACTGAATTCTTTTTTAGGTAATACCTTATGTTTAATCTTCTAAAAAATGTTTGCACATTTTGATATTTTTAAAGAAGGCCATTGAGTGCAATTTTCTATCTTTTATACTTCTAAAGCATTAAACATGCTTCTAATCACTCGTTCAACCTTCTTTTGCTTTGTTTGCATCAATAATAACATGAGAATATGCTTCTAGAGTGATTGCACTAGTTATCCATGTTCAATTGCTCATATCCTTCCTTCTACTCATCAATTTTTTCTTCTAATGGTTCATATTGATCTTCTAAAGAGATTTCAACACCTTTTGAAGTTTGATTTGAGTGAGTTTAATGTGCAATATATCTTAATGAGAATCTCTTCCATTTTGAAGTTTGGAAGTTCCTTCTTATAGAGGTTTCATTATATCGTTCTAATTTCGTAAACCTAGAAATAATGCCTGTTAGAAGCATAATCCCAAATTTACACAATTATTTTTTGCGACATTATCGATATCACTAAATAATTCACAATTAGAGCACTTAGGTATACCAACTAAATACATAAGCTTCAATTCAATTACAATTCTATCAATACTGTTTAAGGCACCAATGGCACCAAAATACATGACAAATCATATAATTCCACAATATGAATATCCTTAAAAATTTGGTGATAAGCAAAAGAATGGAACAAGTGGAAATCCACTAGCCAACTCCCAAATCCTCCGGTCAAGCATCCGGTTGAGAGCCCTGCACATCTAAAATAAGCCACACATGTGTGGTGAGACTAAAGTCCCAGTAGTGATCATATAAGCAGTGTAGGATTACATGCAAATGAAATGCACGACAGAAACATACATCATTACATAATTTTAAATGTATGAAGATGCAATAGTCAACCTCTGGTGTTTAACCCAACACCCGAGGTCTTTTTACTTAATCTCTGTTCGGACCTCAGTTCAGAATATGTACAAGGAGCGTCTTCCTTTCGGTTATTCTAGACCTGCCATTTAACCTCCTGCCTTAATTTCAATCTGTAGAAACACAAGGAAACACTAGAAGGGGGGTTGAATAGTGTTTCTTAATAATTTATGGAAGCTTTTCGCAAATGGCTAAGTTTAAAACAATTTCAGACAGGTTTAAGAGACTGTCTGAAGTTTCTTAAGAAGGGTTTTGAAAAAATCTTTTAAAAGGTTTCTTGCTTTTAAAATTATTAGAATAGTTTTCAACACCCTTCGATTAGTATAAATAAATTGACAAGAGATAAGGGAAAGAAAACTTAGCCAAGGAAATTATCCTGGTTCACTCACTACCACTGTGAGCTACGTCCAGTCCCAATGCCAACTAGCACTTGGATTTTCTCTTAATCTTCACCAAGATTACAAGTATTCTTTTCCAGTCAAGCCTCTTCAGGCTCTACAACCAAGTATTCTTTTACAGACAAGCCTCTCTAGGCTCAACAACCAAGTATTCTTTTACAGACAAGCCTCTCCAGGCTCAAAGACAATTTTTACAAAGAGATATGTCTAAGCTTTTAAACTACACAAGTTTGAAGCTTAAACAGATACAATGTACAATAAAACTAAGGTATGCTTAGGATATACAAATGATGTACAGAGAGAGTAATATCAGAGTGTTTTTACAGAGTAAAAACTTGCAGCGTAATGTTTTTCTTAGGCTTTCTTGTATTTGTGATCACTAACTCTTGATGGTCTTCATGAAAGGGGTATTTATAACCAATCTTCAATCCGTTGAAATACCACCGTTTAGAGATAGCATTAAATGCTATTTAATCCGTTGTGAGACATGCTTCTGAGAGATCTGATTTCTCTGACACAGTACAAGGTTGCTGCTGACAAAAAGCTGCCACTGTTGTTGCTACAAAGACTGCGTTGCAGGGATTTCCTCAGTGGTGTATGAAATTCAAAAATACCAGGAAAGGTCTCTGTGTTCCTTGCCATAAATATTGTTGAAAAGGTACGTGCAGCAGAGAACGCTTGACTCAGCAGAATTTCAGAGATGTCTTCACACACTTTAGCAAAGAGTGCCACGTCATATATGAGACTTCAGACGACTTCAACACTTCAGACGAGTTGTGCACTTCAGACGGCTTCAACACTTCAGACAGGTTGATCCTTCAGAAGGCTTAATACTTTAGACAGGTTGAAAGCACTTCAGTCAGTCTTTATATAAGTTCAGAATGGCTTGTTGAAATCATAGATAAATCATTAAACATTTATGTATCTATGATAAGTATTTTAACCCAAATTTGTTAAGCATTAAAACTTGGGAAGTGAGCTGTCTAAAACATCATAATTTACCTTATGATATTTCTAAGACTCAACATTCTCCCCCTTTTAATGATGACAAATTTGTTTAAAATAAGGAAATCTGAAAGGAGTTTTAAATAAGATAAAGTTAAACAGAGATAACTCCCCCTCAGATAATGATTTCTCAAACAGATTCTGATCAATTACTCCCCCTGAGACCTGTAATTACTTCAGATTTTGTTAGTTTTAATACTCCCCCTTTTGTCATCAATCAAAAGGGAATTTCAGAGCATAACCACAAAATAATCACAGTGAAAACATTGAGATAAAAACATTCATGAGAATAAACTGAATGTATTATCAGGCGAAAGAGTTCATATATCAGAAACTAACCACTCAAAATGAAGTTAACAACAAACATGGCTAAACATAATAGACTATCCATCTTTCTTCAGCAATGCCTCTTTCATAAAGGAGATCAATTCTTCCTTTGCCTTGTCAATCTGAGAAATGACAGCAGTCTTCAATTCTTCTTGCCCACTTCTGATTTGCTGTTGCTCTTGAAGAATTTGATCGTGCTTAGCAGCAAGGATAGTATTTCTTTCCTCCAATCTCTTCACTTTAAGCCTCAGCTTCCTGTTCTCTTCCTCAGGATCTAGCTCCACTTCATATAGAATGATCTGAATGTGCCTGCAAACGAATCTGAGCAGATCGAATCCTTTATGCAGCCCATAATCTTCTGGATGACTCACAGGAAAGAAGAAAGATCCGATAGGGTTGATTAGCTGCCAATCTTCATTGAAGGGTTCAGATAAAGGGGGGAATCTGCCTCTGATATACTAATATTGCACATTTATGGAGGTACCATAGTATGTTATGGAGTCATCATCTGGTCCTGCAGTTCCAGAAGAGGATCCAACATCCTCTTTGATTTTCCAGTAGGATGACCAAACCCAATCCCTGTAGATGTGATCTAATCCTCCACCTTGTCTTTTGATTAGAGCAGGTAGCTTCTTCCATTCTGTTGGAGTTAAAGGTTCAGACTTGTGCTGGAAAGATGGATAAGCCTTGGGTTCCTTGAACTTGTCAGCAGGGCCTTCTTCCACGGGGTACCTAGGAACAATTATGTCAAGTTGCACCAGAATCTCTGTAGTTGGCCTGATGGATATTGTTCTAGGTGGCCTATAGCCTCTCATACCAACAAACCTCATGTAGTCCCTCTCAAAAAGTTCAGCTTCTGTAGAGAGATGCTTTACAAAACACCATTCTTCATTAGACAATTTGAGATAGTCATCAGAGAAGGGGTTAAGAGGAGCCCACTTATGAGCAGGTGGAACCCCACTCTTTCTGATCTTTTCAATCTGGCCTAAATAAAGCTGATCTGATCTGCCTTGATACTTGGCCCTTTCTTCAGCAGCAGTGTGCTTGATAAGTCCATGGTGAAGAGAGATGGGGGGAGCATTTCTGAAAAACTGAAGTTCTTCATATAAGTTGGGGAACTTGGGGACTCTGACCCTCTCAAGGAAAGGTTCCTCATACTTTTTGTGGGGGTACTTCAGCAGCTTCATCATATTGATGCTTGGTGAAAGGAAAAGCGTAAGGATCAAATGTAGGCTCTGTGAAGAAGTCCCTACTTTTGGGTCCTAGACTTATATGCTCAGGCAGCATGCTTCCTTTCCATACTTCAGAGCTGTTACCTTACTGATGTTCATCTGTGAGAGCTTCAGACTGAGTGGATTCTGAAGATGATGATGGTGAAGATGGTGGTGATGAGGGAGGTGAAGGGGGTGCTTCTTCTTCTTTCTCCTCTACTGTTTTCTTCTCAGGTGATGAAGGTGGTGATGGAGTCACATTATCAAACCTCACCCTCATCCTTTTCACAGGAGGTTTAGCTTTCTCAGGTTCCTTCTCCTTTTCTTTTTTAGCTTGCTTCTCTTCTCTTCTTTTCTTGAAGAACAAGTTTGCTTTGACAAAGTTTTGATACTTGCCAGCCTCATCCATTTCCTCCAGTTGACTAGCAATGCTCCTTGTGATTCTAACAGAGGGTTCAGGAGCTATCTGAAATAACTTGGTTTTTATTCTTCTTCTTTGCTGTGCACTGGATCTCTTTCTCTTCTTGGACCCTTTAGCAATGGAAGCCAGCCTTTCATCTTCAGCAAGAGCTAGCTGAGAGGCTACTGTAAGAGCATAATCAGTCTTTTCTTGCTCAGCCTTCTTCTCCATTTCTTCATGCTCCAAGGCAAGTAGCAAGTGCTGCTACTTGAATAAGCTCAGGATCAGAAGGGCATGCAGCCAGAGGTGCTGCTGCCAAAGCCTCAGGATCATCATCATTAGCTACCTCTTCCTCATGAGCCTTTCCTTCTGTTTGAGAAGTAGACTTAGGAGTAGGAGCTTTTACACCTTCAGAACCCTGACCCACAATTTTAGATGGCTTTTGCAAAGCCTTCTGAACAGGTTCAGATGTCTGAGTGTGCAAATTCGTAGCTTCCAGAGACACCTTTGCTGAGCTCCTGACAGGGAGCTTCTTCCTTTTCTGTTGAGGGGATGGCTTGGAGGGCTTAAACTTTTCTTTTCTGATATCCCCCTGAAGCTCTTTCTCAAGAATCTCAATGGTGGTTCCTCTTCTTGAGGCCTTCTCCATAAGAACACTCTTCTTCAGAGTAGGAGATGGAGGTCGTGGAGTGAGCGTGATTTTCATGCTCTTCAGATTTGTCTCACCAAAGAACACATGAGATTTATGGTCAAACAATCTTTCAATAGGTACTTTAAAATGCATAAGTACCTTCATGATGAGAGTGTTGTGGGGAAAGTTTCCAGCAGAGTCTCGAATCCTCTTCTACATATGGAACATGATGATGCTTGGGAGATTGACTTTCTTCTTCTAAATCAGGTGAATCAGATAGAACCTTTCCAGTTCTGAGACATGGTTTCTGCTTCCACTATTAGGGATTATAGCACACCCCAAGATAGCATGAAGAACTCTGACCTTCTCTAGCAAGAACTTGGAATCCACTTCTTCAGGTTCTTCTGTTCCATACAACATCTTTGTAAACACCTTGTGCCCACCATTCTTCATCTCCCACCCAGGAATGAAGGTTGCACCCTCAGCCCTAACTTTAGTGATTGTGGAGAGAATGCCTTCATCAACAAAAACTGGAACCCTTTGAACAGTGGCCTTGATGCTTACATACACTCCCTTAGAGTTAGGTATACCTCGAGCAGAAGTCCAGAAGTCTACCACACTCTGTTCATGCCATGAGCAATTAATGTGGTCGAAGAAAGAAGTCCACCCAGCTCCATCAAACTCCTCAACTAAATCCATACCAATGATGCGAAGCTCATCAAGATTCACTCCCTTGGTTCTAATCACATTTCCACCAGAAGTCTTCCTGGGTGCCATTGTTGAGTTGCAGAGAGACTTTGAGAGAAAAGGTTGTTTGAGTAGAGAAGAAGATCAAACGAATATTGAGGAAAGAGAATGTAAGGCTTCTTCGACACACTTACTCCTGCATTTATAATCCCATTATGCAATGATGCCCTGTACCGGCTGCGCAGACTTCGGTTAACGTGCGAAGTGGAAGAGATAAAAGAACATTAAAAGAAAAGAATTCAACCGTCTCAGATAGCCACGTTAGCCAGTTACTTCAGATAGGTGATAATTTCAGACACACAAATAACTTTCAGATAACCTAAAATTTCAGACATGTCACTGTTTCAGACACACTAAAATTTCAGACGCACTAAAATTTCAGATAGCATAACAACATCATACACAATTAATTTTTAGAGAATGCATGTATGTTTAAATGTTGCGTATGAACTTAAATCTATCTTCAGCCAGGGTTTTGTGAATATATCTGCCCATTGATGCTCTGTGTCAATGAACTGAATATCAAAAACACCTTTCTGAACAAAGTCTCTAATGAAATGATGCTTGATATCTATATGCTTTGCCCTAGAATGTTGAATAGGATTTTTGGATAAATTAATTGCACTGGTATTATCACAAAGAATAGGTATAGCAGAAATAGGAATATTAAATCCTCAAGCTGATACTTAACCCATAGCAGTTGTGAACAACAACTTGCTGCTGAGATATATTCTGCTTCTTCTGTTGATAAAGCAATAGTGCTTTGCCTTTTGCTTGACCAGCTGATCATGTTATTTCCAAAGAAATGACATCCTCCACTGGTGCTCTTTCTTTCTATTCTATCTCCAGCAAGGTCAGCATCACAGTATCCTATTAACCTGCAATCTTTGCTCCTCTTATAGCATAGACCAAGATTAGTAGTGCCTTTTAGATATCTAAAAATTCTTTTAACAGCTTTGTAATGAATAGTTCTTGGATCTGATTGAAATCTAGCACAGAGACAAACACTGAACATTATGTCAGGTCTGCTTGCTGTTAGATACAACAAAGAGCCAATCATTCCTCTGTACAAAGTTTGATTCACTGGTTCTTCTTTGTCATCCTTGCTCAAAGATGCAGAGGCATGCATAGGAGTTGACATGGGTCTACAATAACTCAAGTTGAACTTCTTAAGCATTTCTTTTGTATATTTTTCTTGATGGATCCATATACAATCAGAATCTTGCTTAATTTGAAGTCCTAAGAAAAAATTTAGTTCTCCCATTAAACTCATTTCAAATTCTGATTGCATCAGCTCAGAAAACTCCTTGCACAGAGAAGAATCAGTTGAACCAAATATAATGTCATCAACATATATCTGGACAAGTATAAAATAATTGTTAGACTGTTTTCTAAAAAGAGTGGTATCTACTTTTCCTCTTTCAAAACCATTTTTGATAAGAAAACTGCTCAATCTGTCATACCATGCTCTTGGAGCTTGTTTCAGACCATAAAGATCCTTTTTCAATTTGAAAACATGATCAGGAAAAGCAATGTCTTCAAAACCAGGGGGTTGTCTAACAAAAACTTCTTCTTCAATGAACCCATTGAGGAAGGCACTTTTGACGTCCATTTGATATAGTTTGATGCCATTATTTACAGCATAAGAGAGAAGGATTCTAATTGCTTCTAATCTAGCAACAGGGGCAAAGGTTTCAGTGAAGTCAATACCTTCTTGTTGATTGTACCCTTGAGCCACCAATCTTGCTTTATTTTTTACCACTTTTCCTTATTCAGACAGCTTGTTTCTGAACACCCATTTGGTTCCAATAATTGTTTTCCTATGGGGTTTAGGAACAAGTGTCCAGACATCACTCCTAGCAAATTGGTTTAGCTCTTCTTGCATGGCTAGGATCCACCCTTCATCATGCAGAGCTTCATCAATGTTCTTTGGCTCAATTTCAGACAGGAGAGCAAGAGAATTCAGATTCTTGAATTTTGATCTTGTCTTAACTCCTTTTGAAGTGCTGCCAATGATTTTCTCTTTTGGGTGATGTGATTTGTATCTCCAGTCAGGTTTCTGAGGTGATATCAGATCAGTCTGAGACTCAACATTGGTCTGAAGAGGTTCAGTTACAGATGGTTCTTCAGACACCTTTCATCCTCGATGCTGTCATGATTATTCAGCTCCATTCCTGCAAAATCATCTTCTAGATCTGATAGTTCCCTATCAGTCTCTTTCTTGTCATTGAATTTAACATGAATTGATTCCTCTACAGTTAAAGTTCTCGAGTTATATACTCTATAGGCTTTAGATGTTTCAGAATATCCTATGAAAAATCCTTTGTCAGATTTTGCATCAAATTTTCCAAGGTCATCCTTGGTGTTGAGTATAAAAACACTCACAACCAAAGGTGTGGAAATATGATATGTTGGGGTTTTCTTCCTTTCCACAATTCATAAGGAGTCTTTTTCAGAATTGGTCTTACCAATATTCTGTTTTGAAGGTAGCAAGCTGTGTTAATAGCTTCTGCCTAGAAAGATCTTGGTAGATTGCATGAGTTGAGCATGGTTCTTCCCATTTCTTGCAAGCTTCTGTTCTTTCTCTCAACAACCCCATTTTGCTGAGGTGTTCTTGCCACAGAGAAATTGTGTGAGATCCCATTCTCATCACAGAACAGTTGAAAGTTTGCATTCTCAAACTCTCCACCATGATCACTTCTGATAACAGATATACAGAATCCTTTTTCATTCTGTACCTTCTTGCAGAATATTGTGAAATTCCTGAAAGTCTTATCCTTGCTTCTTAGGAATAACACCCGTGTGAATCTAGAATAGTCATCAACAATGACCAAACCATATTTTTACCACTAATGCTTTCTGTTCTAATAGGACCAAACAAGTCAATATGTAACAGTTCTGAAGGTCTGCTAGTGGAAACAACATTCTTACTCTGAAAAGAGTGTCTTGTTTGTTTCCCTTTCAGACAGCTTTCACATAAAATGTCATATTTGTAAGAAAGCTTGGGTAGTCCTTTAACAAGGTTGTGCTTTGCTAACTTTGAGATTAATCTCAAGCTGGCATGCCCAAGTCTTTGGTGCCAAATCTATTTTTCATCTTCAACAGAGATAAAACATTTTACATTTTGACTTGCCAACTCCTCTAGATCAATTTTGTACACATTGTTGTGTCTCTTAGCAGTAAAAAGGATTTGATCAAGAGAGTCTTTGACTATACATCCTTCTTTAGTAAAGGAGATCACATATCCACTGTCACACAATTGACTTATGCTCAGTAAATTGTGCTGAAGTCCCTCTACTAGAAGAACATTCTTAATAAGGGATAGAGGAGACATACCTACAGTCCTTATTCCTGTGATCTTCCCTTGCTGATTTCCACCAAAGGTGACCACACCTCCTGTTCTGGGCCTAAGGTTTTGGAACAAAGACCTTTCTCCTGTCATGTGTCGCGGGCACCCATTGTCCAGATACCATTTGTGGGTTTTCTTTGTCCTGTTAAACACATCTGCAACAGGAATGATCAAGTTCTTAGGTACCCATATTCTTTGGGTCTTTTCTTGTTAGATTTGGGTTTTGCTTTTCCCTTGTGTTTGCACTGAGCCACATTGTGTCCAGGCTTGCCACAGTGAGAACACCCAATAACTTTCTTTTTGCCTTTAGTAAAATTTTTGAAAATATGAGGTTCAGAAGTATCATGATCACAAAAGCCTAATCCACTTTTGTCAAGAGAATGCCTTTGATTGCCAAGCAATCTGTTAAGGTTTTCTATTCCTTTGACAAATTTAGCTAAGTCTTTTGTCAGTTCCTCAACTTGTTTCTAAAGTTTTTTGTTTTCTTCAGAGACAGTTTGTGAAGTGCAGCTTTCAGTCACAAGAATTTTCTCCTTGAGCATAATATTTTCTATCTCAAGAGCCTCATATTTACTGCACATTTCTGTGTGGGCCTTGAACAGATTCTTATACTCTTGGAAGAGTTCCTTGGAACTTTCCATCAGGTCATCATACATCTCTTGAAGAGTTAAGGGAAATACCTCAGATTCTGAGCTATCTGATGAGGGCAGGCTGGCCTCTTCTGAAGTGTCTTCCTCTTCTTCTGAGGTAGACTCATCAAGATCCTCCCATGTTGCCATTAGATATGTTGCCATTTCGAATTTACAGAAAAGGTTAAAATTACCTTATTTCGAAATTTGATAATAAGTCTGTTAAATTAGAGAATTCTTGAGTGAAGTTAACACAAAAAGACTTTAGAATTTCGAAAAGAAGAAAAGTGTAAATTCGAGAAATAATACATTACAGGTATTCCAAAAGGGTAAATGATAGTTCTTTTATTCATGATCCAAATTCGAATTACATTAGTTCGAATACATTGGAAATACATTAGAAAGGAAACTATCCTAAACTAGAATGAGTACTTGACTCATGCCTAACATGCCTCTTTATCCTCATCCTCCTCCACAAGCTTTAATAGAGCCAACACAAAGAAGAATTCTTTCTTCAATCTGTTGAAATATCTTCGATTTGGGAAAGAAATCAAGGTCAGCATGGTAACTAATAAATAGATTCATTCATTAAGTAAATGAACCTATATTTGGCTATCACGTACAATCCAAAAGAAAACCTTCAAAGACAAAGGTTAGAAAAGCCAATAGCTTTGGCTATTCCGTCAATCCTATCAAAAATGAAATCATTCCAGATTGGATTGAACGCAATAGCCAAAGAAATTAACTTCTTCATATTCTTTGAAAAGTTTTTTCGAAGAATTTAGAAGAAAAGAGAAGAAGAGGGAATGAAGGATTGAGAAAAGAATATATAAAAGACTCCTATTTATAGGAGTAAGAAGAGGCAAGTGCCATTAATAACATCGTTTTAACGTCCAATGAAAAGAATTCTCATAATGAAGTTGAATGGATGATGGGAAGTGATATTCATGACCTTTAAATTGGCCAAATGAAAATTAACACATGGCACAAAGAAGAATGTAATCAAATCTCGAAATGAGAAGAGATTCATTGAGTTCAAGTATCAAGAAAAGACTAAGTCTTAAGGTTAAAGATGTTCTCGAATCCATGAAACTAAAATTCCAGAAAGAAGATTTTGAGAAACCAGAGAGAAGATTTCGAGAAAGCAGAAATAAGATTTTCGAGAATTATAAGTCAGAATTCCAGAAAGAAGATTTCAAGAACTTGAACAGCAAAATCTCGAAGTGACATAAAGCAGGAATTCGAGAAGCAGAATGTGTGAAGACTTAGTAGATTTCTGAATTTCAAAAGTGACTTTTCGAGGAAACAGAAGATACCATAAAAGCAGTTATTGGAAGTTTGATGATCAAGGACAGGTGGCAACATCTTAATGGAAGCATTTTAAAAAAGTGCAAAGATCAAAAGCAATTTTCTGGTTAGCAGAAAACGTGGCAAGCGTGCATGTTGCCAACACATAGGGCTAGATGACGTGTCACACGTACATTAGTTAGCCGTTAGGATTAGGAAACTATAAATAGGTGAACTTTTGATGTAAAAAAGGTGGGCATTTCATTACAATCATACCCTTAAACACCTTCACGTCCGATCACACTGCGACCAACAGGTTTACAAGGATTGACTGTATGTGATGAACCCATCCACTTTTATCTTTATGCAATTTTATCTTTCAATTCATATATTTTCTGCATTCTACAATTTGAAATTTTATCTTTCAAGCAATTTTCTTTCTCTATTATGAACTTTGTGTTCATATTTCTGTGAATTTAAAAGAAGTCAAGTGAAAATTTAGAACTTTGATAAAATTCTGAATCAAGTAGTTCTAACTCTTTGTGAAAGATAAGTTTTTTTTTTATAAAACTCTGAATCAAACTCTTTGAAATTCATTATTTCTGGATTTGTGAAACATAACAATTGACTTGGTGAAATTCTGTACAATCAACCATTTTTCTTCCAGAACACGTGAACTTTTGAAAGTCTTTGATAAATCAGAAACACCATAAATCTACTTTTTAAAAGAGTCCCGTAAGAGGATCTGATTCTAATCCCCAGATTGTTCTTAGAATCAAGTGATAAAGTTTAATTTTCGAAATTAGATTTTTCACCACAAACAAATTGGCACGCCCAGTGGGACCAATTGCCAAAGAGTAGTGTGTGTTATGATTTTCTAAAAATTTGTTCTTGCATGCGTTTAAGGAGTGGGAGAACAATTTCTGTTCAAATGGCTAATAATTCGAGACAAAATGCAAATGGAAACAACAATAGGGATAATACTAATGCTACGAATTCTGAGAATTCGTCACCCCAAAGAATTGAGTCTGTAAACAACAATGAGAATGGGGTAAATGGGAATAATAGTGTTAACAGAGAACAATCAACAACTGCTACTACAACTACTACTACTATGCCAGAGCATGTAGTAAGTCAGATTGGTTCTACTATCCCGATACCCAATTTTGTTTCTATGCCTCAAAATGGACAACCAATTTACGGGTTGCCATATGGATTTGTCTAAATTCTGGGACAGCCCCACCAACTATGTCAACAGTAGGTCCTACAGTTACTCGTGGACCCATTTTTAATCCTTTTCGGGAAGTTCTTCTTCATCTATTACAAATTCTACGTTGCAAACTTTAAGGCAACAAATGGATGAAAGTAACCATGAAATGGTGAATATGTTGACAAGACAAATGGCCACAGTGTTTGACCCACTAGTACAAACAACAAATACCAATTATAATTTGTTGGCTAGGAAAATGGAGAGGATTGCGGATGTGTTTGGAGCACCCACAGATCCTATAGTAAGACAAGTGGCTAATACGAATCCCCCTGTGAATCAAGGGGATCAAAATAATCAAATACCAATCCTATCAATCCTGTCGAAAATAGGGAAGAAAATGCTCCTAGAGTTATCCTGAATAGAAATCAAAATGCTGACGAAATCCTCGAAAGGATAAGAGCAAATAACTTAGGGGGCAACAAAATGTTGTTGGAATTGTTGAACAAGTCCTGAATAGACATGGATTCAATGTAGGATTTGTGAATCATCCTTATGTAACGTCTCCTTTTACCCAGATAGTTTTACAAACTGAATTGCCAAGGGGATGGAAAGTTCCCAAAATTTCTAAATTTTCTGGAGAAGTAGGAGAATCTACTGTCGAACACATTGCTCGATATCAAATCGAAGCAGGTGACTTGGCAAATAATGAAGAATTGAAAATGAAATATTTTCCTAGTTCTTTGACTAAAAATGCTTTCACTTGGTTTACAACTCTTTCCCCAAATTCGATTCATTCATGGAATCAATTAGAAAGAAGTTTTCACGAACAATTCTTTCGAGGGGAAACAAAAGTTACTCTTATGGATTTAGTAAACATTAAGAGATCTTCGAATGAATCAATTGATGACTATTTAAATAGATTTAGACAAATGAAAGCTAGATGCTTTACTCAGATTCCTGATATGAGTTAGTCCAAATGGCTGCAGGAGGATTAGATTATTCAATTCGAAAGAAATTGATCAATCAACAACTTAAAGATATAGCCCAGTTGGCTGATAAGGTTAGGCAAATTGAACATCTGAAAAAAGAAAAAGAAAGGTTCAGAAAACCTGACAAAATCTTTCGAAAATATAAAATAGCATATTTGGAAGTATCTGATGATAGTGATTTCGAATATGATATAGAAGATAATGATGTTCATGTAGCAGAACTTAAGCCAGGACCTCCTTATGTTTGTCAATCTTTGAAACCTAGTGGAAATTCTAGTAATGATACTAAAGATAGGTTTCCTAAGAAAAATTATGGTTTCGATATTTCGAAAGCAGATCAAATTTTCGATATATTGGTAAAGGACAAAACAAATAACTCTAAGTGATGACCATAAAATTCCTTCTCAAGAACAGAGAAGAGGTCGAAAGTATTGTAAATATCATCATACTTATGGACATTGGACTAATAGTTGTGTTCGTTTCAGGGATATTATTCAAGAAGCTATCAAACAAGGTAGATTGAAATTCGAAGAAAAGCTTCCAATGGCCATGACGATTGACTCTGACCCACTCCAGGTGAACGCGAATTACGCCGAACCTGTAAGTGTGAACATGGTCGAAGTGGGAGGATTCCAATTCTGTGGGACAGGCCACAGAGATGGCTCTTGATGGAGATCAGGAATTGGCATGATGTTTACCCAAAAGGGGGTGAATCCTTGTTGGAATTTCTGAATCGTAAAAAGGCAGAAGATGCCTCAATTGACCTTTGTCCAAGGTGTCATGCTTTGTTCGATAGGTCTGCAGCCAAGGCGTTCGCGGATCAGAAATGAAAACACACTATCAGCAAGTGACTGCCCATCATCAACAGAACGAAATAAGCAGAAGAAGCCTCATCCTTCTTATGGAGGGTGGATTTCGAAGTCTGAATCCATTTCTGGAGGGAAGGCACCTAGTAATATGAATAGGTTTGATAAAGGGAAACAACCCATGAACCAGGGGTTTCAAGGAAATGCGAAATCTCGTACTTTTGTGCCATCATCTTCAGTTCCCCCAAATCAATGGGTTCGTCCTGGCTACCCGAAACATCAGAATAATTTCCAAGGTTTTTACCAGAAACCTTATTATGGAAATATGCCTCAAATGACGAAGACCCAGTGGAGAAGGGCACAAAGAATGAGAAAAGCTGCCTTCGAGAAACAAGGAAAGAGGAACATGTTGCTGGAGAAAATAACCAGCAATCTAAGCCTGTGCAAGGAAAAAATGCTCAAGTAATCCAAGTTCAAGCAAATTCGAATCATCCAATCTTATGCTCAAGTGGTGAAAAAGAAACCTTCATTCCAAGTTATTGGGGGTTTTGATGAGAATGAGGATGATTTATTAACAGAAAATTTCGAAACTGGATTTGCAGATGGTCTTGAAGACATCTGTGCAGTTGTTTCTGTTCTGCCCGCTGAATATGCTGAGGAACTTGAGAAAGATTTAGAAGATGAGGATTTCGAGGAAGATGATGTAGGTGAGGATCCAATATGTTATACTTACATTGGCAAACAGATTTGCCAGAATACTTCTGCAATATTCGAAAAACCAACTGAGGAGACTGCAGGCTTCACATGAAGCCCTTGTTTATCAGAGCTTTAGTTGGGGATGTAAGTATTGGAAAGGTACTTGTAGATTCTGGAGCGCAGTAAATTTGATGGCCGAAATTATGATGAAGAAATTGATGAAGACTAAGTTTGATCTGATGCCTCATCAAATGAGTATCACAGACTTTAGTGCAAGACTTCGAAATCAGAAGGTGTATTATGTTTAGAGTTAACAGTGGGAACCATCATGAGGCCCACTATGTTTGTTGTAGTTGATTCGAAGGCTAACTATAATCTGTTACTTGGAAGGGAATGGATCCATGGTATAGGTGTTGTTCCATCTTCAATGCATCAGAGGCTTTGCATGTGGACTAAAGAAGGGGTCCCCATTTATGTTGATGGGGACAAGAATTATTTTAAAGTTGAAGAAGATATGCAGTAGATGTGAGGAGCACAGAAAAGAAGGTTATGAAAACAAGACCATATGAAGTAATTGATAAGTACAGTTGGTGCCCACAAAAGTACATTTATCATTGAGATTAAATCCTGATTATGGGTTTATGTACAATGTGATGTCGGCCCTTTCGAGGCCGTAGAAATATCTGAATGGGCAGAACCCAGAATAGATTCGAGCTTTTTGGGCTCGAATTTCGGCCTATATGGCCGAAAAAAGGGTAGAAGCGGCTCGAAGCCGAATTTAATCAAAATAAACAAAATAAACAAGAACGGCCCCCAAGGCCGAATGGCAAGAAGGAAGAATAGTCATTGAGGAGATATTAGAAGAAGAAATCTCATCAGAAACAGAAGGTAAAAAGTTTGAAGATGATTCTGGGGAAAATAAAGGTTCTGAAAAAAATTTTGAGAAAAATGAAGATTCTGAAAAGAAGTATCTTGAGGAAATGGTCAAAAAGGTTGAGACATATGTTCAAGAAACACAAGGGCTTGAGTTCGAGAAACTAGATTGCATTTATGATGACTCCTCTTTAGGTTTTCGAAGGTATTTTGTCTCAAGGCATTAAGAAGATGGAGGCTCAAGATCCTTTAGAAGAAATAAACTTGGGAACTGGTAATGAAAAAAGACCCACGTTTATAAGTAAGAATCTCAAAGGGGAATTCAAACAGAAGATCATTGACTTGTTGAAGGAATATAAAGATTGTTTTGCTTGGGGATTATCATGAAATGCCTGGTTTGAGCCGAGAACTGGTTGAGCATAGACTTCCAACTTTTCCAGAAAAGAGACCAGTGAAGCAAGCTCCAAGAAGATTTGCTCCAGAAATAGTTTCGAGAATCAAAGAAGAAATAGAGCGTCTTCTAAAGGCTAAGTTCATTCGAACTGCCAGATATGTTAATTGGATTTCTAATATTGTGCCTATCATTAAGAAAAATGGATCTTTAACGGTATGTATTGATTTTCGAGATCTTAATACTGCAACCCCTAAAGATGAATACCCAATGCCAGTTGTTGATATGTTAATAGATTCAGCAGCAGGAAATGAACTTCTGAGTATGTTAGATGGGTATTCAGGTTATAATCAAATTTCATTGCTGAAGAGGATATTTCGAAAATAGCTTTTCGATGTCCCGGTGCAATAGGCACTTATGAATGGGTAATGATGCCCTTTGGCTTAAAAATTGCTGGTGCAACTTATCAAAGAGCCATGAATTCGATTTTTCATGATTTAATAGGAAACTTTTGCAAGTGTATATAGATGATGTTGTGGTTAAGTCTGAATCAAAAGACTTGCATTTAAATAATTTGAGACAAGCTTTCGAGAAAATGAGAAAGCATGGGTTAAAAATGAATCCTATTAAATGTGCTTTTGGTTGTATCTGCAGGGAATTTCTTAGGATTTCTTGTACACTAGAAAGGTGTTGAGATTGATAAAAATAAAGCTAAGGCAATTCTCGAAGCATCTCCACCTACGACCAAGAAACAATTACAGTCTTTTCTGGGAAAAGTGAATTTCCTTCGAAGGTTTATTTCGAACCTATCAGGAAAGACAAGGGTGTTTTCCCCATTGCTGAAACTAAAGAAAGAAGAAAACTTCAAATGGGAAGATGAACATCAACAAGTCTTTGAGGAAATCAAGAAATATTTGACAACCCCTCCAATCATGACTCCTCCTTTGCCAGGAAAACCATTAAAGTTATATATTTCTGCTTCAGAAGCCACAATAGGAAGTATGTTGGCTCAAGAGGACGGAAACGACATTGAAAGAGCTGTTTATTATTTAAGTAGAGTCCTTAATGATGCAGAAACTAGATACTGTGCTATAGAAAAATTGTGTTTATGTTTATACTTTTCTTGTACTAAACTTAAGTATTATGTCAAACCTCATGATGTATTTGTAATTTCTCACTTTGACGTAATAAAACACATGTTATTAAAGCCTATATTGCACAGTAGAGTTGGAAAATGGGCATTAGCATTAACTGAGTTTTCGTTAAAATTTGTCCCTTTGAAATCTATGAAAGGACAAGTGGTTGCAGATTTCTTGGTTGATCATCCACCAATTCCAATTGAAGAATCAATATATGTAGGATTAGAGCCTTGGAAATTATATTTGATGGATCCAAATATAAGAATGGATCAGGAATTGGAATTCTATTAATTTCACCCAAAGGATTTCCAACTCGAATGATGTTCGAAATAAACATCATTGTTCGAATAATGCAGTAGAGTATGAAGCTCTTATTGCTGGTCTCGAAATTCTGGTTTCTCTAAATTCAAGAAACGTTCATATTCGAGGAGATTCTCAATTAGTTATTAAACAAGTAACTAAAGAATATAAATGTCTAGATCCAAAATTGGCTAAATATCTGGTTCAAGCTAATAAACTTTTGAAAATGTTGGATGAAGTAAGAATTGAACATATACCCAGAGGCCAAAATTTCGAAGCCAATGAATTGGCTCAAATAACTTCATGATATAGAATTTCTATTGGGACTCTTAGAAAAATTAGTGATATTCAAAGAAGGTTTCCAATGAAAGAATTTGATATCCATACTATAAATCTTTTAGATCAGAATGATTGGAGAAGAGAAATTGTGAATCTTATCCAAAATCCTTCCCTGGTAAATAAAAGACACTTGAAATATAAAGTTCTGAGTTATTGTATTTTAGGTGAAGAGCTTTATAAAAAGCTATTGATGGGAATTTACTTCGATGTTTGGGAGAAACTGAAGCTTATTTGGCTTTAGTTGAAGTTCACGAAGGAGCTTGTGGTGCTCACCAAGTAGGAAGGAAAATGGAATGGATTTTGAAAAGAAAATTATTCTTTTGGCCTTCAATGGCCAAAGATTGTCACAATTTTGCAAAATCTTGTGAAGAATGTCAAAAGCATGGAAATGTACAACAAGTTCCAGCAAGTGAATTACATTCAATAATAAAGCCGTGGCCTTTTAAAGGATGGGCTTTAGATTTAATTGGAATGATACATCCAGCTTCTTCGAGAAACCACAAATTTATTTATGTTGGAGTGATTATTTTACCAAGTGGGTAGAAGCAATTCCTCTAAGAGAAGTTACTCAAGAAGATATCATTCGTTTTATTGAAGAAAAATATGATATTTCGATTTGGCTTACCAGAAACCATTACCACAGATCAAGGAACAATGTTTACTGGGAGAAAAATGGTTAGGTTTGCTGAATCAAAAGGGATAAAATTACTTTCTTCTACACCTTACTATGCACAAGCCAATGGTCAAGTTGAAGCAGTTAATAAGACCATTATTGCTTTGATTAAAAGACATATTGGGCAACGTCCCAGAAATTGGCATGAGACTTTAAGTCAAATTCTTTGGGCTTATAGAAATTCACCAAGAGAAGCTACTCGAACTACCCCCTATAAGTTGGTGTATGGTCATGATGCTATATTGCCAGTTGAAGTGAACTTACAATCATTAAGAGTTCAAAGGCAGTTTGAGTTACCTTCTCAAGTTTATTGGAATTTGATGTTTGATGAATTAAATCAACTTGATGAAGAAAGGTTGTTGCTCTTGAAAATATAATTAGACAAAAGAGCAAATACTCGTTGTTATAATAGAAGAGTTAAGAAAAAAGAATTCCAAATTGGTGATTATGTTTGGAAGTTGATTCTGCCAATTGATAAAAAGTCTAAGAAGTTTGGTAAATGGTCACCTAATTGGGAAGGACCTTTTGAAATTGAAAAAGTGTTTTCCAGTAACGCGTATTCAATTCGAGAATTAGTTGGTGATTTGCGCATAATGTCAATAACGGAAATACTTAAAGGAATATAAGCCAAACTTGCAAGAAATTAAAATTGTGCATAAGGGTAATGAATTGTTCAAGTAGTGATAGAATTCGAGCCCATGCTCGAATAAAAGTCAAAATAAAGAAAATAAGAAACTAAAAATAGGCTAGAAAGGAGCTTCACTCTTCAGTTTTGCGAACTCATGCCTAAGGTCTTCATAATAGGTCTTAAGACTTATGTCGTTCCTTTCCAGATTTTCAATATCCTTGGAAATTCGAACAACATCTCTCGAAATACCTTTGACAGAATTTATAATATCCATTCGAGTAGACCTTTTCTTCGAGAGTGTGGTGTCGACCTCACTCTTAGCCTTCTTAGTTTCTTCAAGTCTTTCTTGATATTCCTTTATAAGGCCTTCGAGCCTTAGACTTTCTTGCTCTAATTCTTCGATTCTCAAAGAATTTTGCTGAATAGACTGTTCGTGCTTATTCACTGTAATCTTACTATGATGCATCTTATCAACCAATTCAGTTTGTTCACTTTTCTGAGTAGCCAATTTCGACTTGGTCTGCTCGATTTGGTTGACCGTCCTAACACTATTTTGATAAAGTTCAGCAAAACTTTTCACCCAAACTTGTTGAGGTTCGGAGAGTTGGGATTCCTTCTTATCAAAATAAATAAGATAGCTTTCAATTTCCTCCCTATAAAGACGATCCCTTGGAATTTCCTTCATCATCTGATTCTCGAAGATCAATTTCTTGAAATTCTGAAAATTTGATCAACAGAATCTTCTTCACTCAAAGGATTCTGAACTGTAGCTTCAGAGTGAGCAGATGATAAAGAAATCTCCCCTGAAAGCACATCTAGAATTAGGAAAGGATTCTCATCTAGGTCTTTGAGGCAATCATCTAAGCTTTTAGCGTTGTATATTGGTGTGGATCTAGATGAATCCCTCGAAAACCCAGGAGCCTTTTCAGGAGTTCTGATTCAGTTCGAGTAGTTTGTAGCTCCTTCGAGGCAGAATCCTTTGTCCTTTGAGAATCTGGATCTGGAGAAGTTGAAGGATCGTCTTTTTCTTCTTCCATAGGGGTCTCTTCATTAGTTGGATTTGAAGGAGATTGTACTTCTTCTTCTTCCCCTTTCTCTTCCTCTTGTTCCTCATTACTATCTTCGATATTTTCTAGAGTCTTTTTCTCAGATAAAGACTTCTTCGAAGGAGTGGTCTGGAGTGGACTCTCTATTGTTTTATCTCCAGTACTACCACTTTCAACTTGGGAACTTGAAGAAATGTTTATCTGTAAAAGATCAGAAAATGACTTAAGTTAGATAAACAAACAGTAAGGAAGAAATTGATTGTTCATATTTTTTCTTTCGAAAAGAGAGTGAAAAAGGTTTACTTGTTCAACAATCCCACTTGGGATTTGTTCCTTATAGGCCTTAAGCTTAAACCTTTGGCCAACTCTCTGATGTTTTACATAAAGAGAACAGTCTTTAAAAAACGGAAAGAAAGAGAAGAGTTTCAAAATTGATTCGAAATATAAGAAAGAAATTGAAAACTTACTTCTCCAATGGTCTTCCCTGGAGGAATGACTGAAAGAATTTTTGGCTTTGGAATTTTCTTTTCTTTCTTTTCTTTTTTGTTCTTCTTTGAAACCTTCTCTCTCAGAGGGATAATTTGTTTTCCGGGAGTGCTTTCCTGTAAACAAGAAAAATCAAGTTAGTTCATTCGAATTAGGGTGAGATTTCGAATTTAAATAAAAAGGGAATTCGAAAAATACCTCTGAGGGAGATGGTTTATCAGATTGTTGAGATTTTTCAGATTGAATCTTCTCTTGACCCTTTGCTATTTGCTTCTTTGAAGAGTCAGAATCATCTGCTTTTCTTTTCTTGCTCACAAAAGCAGATTGGCTCTTATCTGAAGCTTCGTCATTCTTTTCGACCTTATCAGACTTAGCCTTCTTTTGAAACTTAGAAGCAGTAACCTGAAAAGAAATAAAAAAAAAAGGTTAGATTTCGAGATTGAAAATCTAAAGTAAAGTCAGATTCGAAATAAAACTTACAGAGGGTTTTTGAGAAGAGGTTGAAGCCTTCCTTTTCTTGGATTTCTTTTCCTCCTCTTCCTTATCACTTTTCCAATTTTCTTCAGCATCTTTCGAGAGTTTACACTCTTGGGCTGGAAAAGAAAAGAAACTTTTAGAATAAAGTTGGGGTAAGTTGGAAAGAAAAGAAAATGTTTCTGTTAATTACCTTGAACTATGAAGTTCTTAGAAACTATTCTCACATGTTCTATATCCACATGGGGAATAAAAGGTTAATTGTCCAAGTATATTTTGTTAAAGTAACTCTTTTCGAAAGTGTTTGAGATGATTAAAAAGAAAGTCAAGAGTTACAGGTCTAGTCCATTCAGGCCCATATAAACTTTTTTCCAAACCGAATTTTACTGTTGGTAAAGGGGGGAAACTTTGGACAATATTTTTCGAAAATAGTTTTACCTTTTGAATTAACAAGTTTAAAATTTTGTTGATTCGAAGAAACTTTTCCTTTAAACAAGAGCTGCTTCAGAAATAGTTCTATGAATCGTATTTGGAATATAAAACACATGGAAATATTTCTCGAAAGCCTCAATTTCTCGGATATGCGTACCTTTAGTCTTCTTCGAAGATTTCTGCGAAGGAGCAATGTCTTTTGTTAGTCTTGAGAAACAAGTTGCTTCATCTACTTGAATACTAGAATAGTATCTAGACCACCACTCTTCGAAAGACAAGGTACAATGATGAGAAAGTTCGAAAGAGATTGCCTCAAGAGACAAGGTTTCTTGACCTTTGCAAGCTGAAGTTTTTCAAATCCTTTTTCCCCATCAACTAAGTCCTCTATTAGAATTTGGTCCTCTGAAGTATAGAATGGTGTAGGACGAAATTGACTCAGACCAAATTGACGGGCTACAAGTGGTGGTTGGTAATGAAAGACTCGAAAGTCTTTAAGTTGGAAACCACAGTAAAGAAGATCTAGGGACAAGAACTGTTTCCAAATCTCTAAACTCTTAGATTGTGCACCTGGGGTATCGCATGGGAACTTCAAGTAAACCATTCAGGTCCTTGAGTTCGAGAAGCAAAGGGTACAAGATTTGGGGAATGTTGTTTGATGTTCAAGAAAGAGGAAATGTAAGATTTAAGCGTTCGAGACGGTTCTTTTTAGAAGAAGGAGTAAGGTAAGACAACTTATAACCTTCAGCAGAAGTAGGAAGGTTAGAATCTGAAGGCTCAGAGCTTTTGAACTTATTTTGAAAAATGGCGTTTAACCAAAGTTGAAGGAACCAGAAGGACCACATAGATTTCGAACAGGGTCTTTAGCTTAATAGTACCCACAGCTTCAGAAAGCATGTCATATACATGAGCTAAAAGACACCTATTTAGATCAATTCTAATTCCTTTGGCTAACATTTGAGCCATAGGAAGGACGGATTTTGGAATCTGATTGGATCTGGAACAAAAAACAAAGGCAGATAACCAATACAAAAGAAAGGCAACATGTTCATTTTCAGGAAAACTTTGCCAGATTTGGCATTATTCTGAATGAAATGAGAATAGGTAAGTTTGTCAAAATTAGGTTCAATAAGTGGTTCGGGAACTTTCAAAAAAGGGAGAATCAGTTGGCCTTCAGGTCGAAAACCAGTTATGGCAGAAGAGAAGAAACATCAAAAAGAGTAGGTGTTATCATACCATAAGGTAGATGAAAAGAATTTGTTGATCTTTCCCAAAAGAGAAGGGAAAAAAAGATCAGAGCAGGATCGAAACTGAGATCGAATTTACTCAGTTGAATAAGATCGAAAATACCAAGTTGTTTCCATAAGGCCTCCATGGTATTTTCGACCCTGTTCAACCACATGACATAGGAGTCCTTTCGAGCAGGGGGAGTCGCTCGAAAAGCATCACTAACATTTTCGAGATGGTCCGTCCGAATCAGAGAACCAAAAATTCGAATCTTTTCCTTTTTCAGACTTGGAAAAAATTCGTTATATTGATCAAGAGAAGAAGGGGAAGTGAACGGACCTAAGAAAGCAAAGTTCTTTTTTCTAATGGAAAAGGGAATGAGTACCTGGGAATTCCAGATAGCATTTTTTCTTCAATGTTTTCAGGCTCAGGGACATAACTTATCATCCCTAGCAAGGAAGTCACCTTTCACGATTGCAAGAGGTACAGGGTTAGAACCTTCAGAAGCCATTAATGGAGGTATGACAGTTCTTGAGAGAGAAAAAAGAAAGCAAGACAACGGTGCAAATGAGCTGAAAATGCATCAAAGAAGATAGAATCAGAAACTTTGATGTATTTAATTGGTGAAAATCAAGGTTAATAAACATTAAAAACTGATCAAAAGAAAGTAAAGATCATACCTTGAATGAGAAGAAAAGACGTCGTAGGAAGAGAGAAAGCTGAGTTCTTGAGGTTGAAGATGAAAAGTGAAAACTGAAAGATCTTCACTTAATATTTATACAAGAAAGAGAAACAACATGATTATAAATAAATTTAAAATTAATCATGATTACACGTTTCTTGGAATGTGAGCTAGTATCCCAAAAATGTGGGAAAGTCAGTTAACTTTCAAAAGTAACTGAAATATTAATTTAATTGGAAAATGAAAGGTTTATTTGGAACAGATGTTAAATTTTCTTTTTAAATTTTGAATAATTATTATAAGGAATACCAAAAGTTTGTTCCAAAAATATCTCTTTTTGCAAAAAATTATATTATTTACTTAAAAGAGACTATTTTTGGGGGGGCATCTGTTGGGATTTGATTTTCAATTGTTTCGAATTCCACAAGTGACAAAGATATGTTGCCATTTCGAATTTACAGAAAAGGTTAAAATTACCTTATTTCGAAATTTGATAATAAGTCTGTTAAATTAGAGAATTCTTGAGTGAAGTTAACACAAAAAGACTTTAGAATTTCGAAAAGAAGAAAAGTGTAAATTCGAGAAATAATACATTACAGGTATTCCAAAAGGGTAAATGATAGTTCTTTTATTCATGATCCAAATTCGAATTACATTAGTTCGAATACATTGGGAAATACATTAGAAAGGAAACTATCCTAAACTAGAATGAGTACTTGACTCATGCCTAACATGCCTCTTTATCCTCATCCTCCTCCACAAGCTTTAATAGAGCAAACACAAAGAAGAATTCTTTCTTCAATCTGTTGAAATATCTTCGATTTGGGGAAGAAATCAAGGTCAGCATGGTAACTAATAAATAGATTCATTCATTAAGTAAATGAACCTATATTTGGCTATCACGTACAATCCAAAAGAAAACCTTCAAAGACAAAGGTTAGAAAAGCCAATAGCTTTGGCTATTCCGTCAATCCTATCAAAAATGAAATCATTCCAGATTGGATTGAACGCAATAGCCAAAGAAATTAACTTCTTCATATTCTTTGAAAAGTTTTTTCGAAGAATTTAGAAGAAAAGAGAAGAAGAGGGAATGAAGGATTGAGAAAAGAATATATAAAAGACTCCTATTTATAGGAGTAAGAAGAGGCAAGTGCCATTAATAACATCGTTTTAACGTCCAATGAAAAGAATTCTCATAATGAAGTTGAATGGACGGTGGCCAGTGATATTCATGACCTTTAAATTGGCCAAATGAAAATTAACACATGGCACAAAGAAGAATGTAATCAAATCTCGAAATGAGAAGAGCTTCATTGAGTTCAAGTATCAAGAAAAGACTAAGTCTTAAGGTTAAAGATGTTCTCGAATCCATGAAACTAAAATTCCAGAAAGAAGATTTCGAGAGAAACCAGAGAGAAGATTCGAGAAAGCAGAAATAAGATTTTCGAGAATTATAAGTCAGAATTCTAGAAAGAAGATTTCGAGAACTTGAACAGCAAAATCTCGAAGTGACATAAAGCAGAATGTGTGAAGACTTAGTAGATTTTTGAATCTCAAAGTGACTTTTCGAGGAAACAGAAGATACCATAAAAGCAATTATTGGAAGTTTGCTGATCAAGGACAGGTGGCAACATCTTAATGGAAGCATTTTGAAAAAGTGCAAAGATCAGAAGCACTTTTCTGGTTAGCAGAAAACGTGGCAAAGCATGCATGTTGCCAACACATAGGGCTAGATGACGTGTCACACGTACATTAGTTAGCCGTTAGGATTAGGAAACTATAAATAGGTGAACTTTTGATGTAAAAAAGGTGGGCATTTCATTACACTCATACCCTTAAAACACTTTCACGTCCGATCACACTGCGACCAACGGGTTTACAAGGATTGACTGTATGTGATGAACCCATCCACTTTTATCTTTATGCAATTTTATCTTTCAATTCATTTATTTTCTGCATTCTACAATTGAATTTTATCTTTCAAGCAATTTTCTTTCTCTATTCTGAACTTTGTGTTCATATTTCTGTGAATTTAAAAGAAGTCAAGTGAAAATTTAGAACTTTGATAAAATTCTGAATCAAGTAGTTCTAACTCTTTGTGAAAGATAAGTTTTTTTTTTATAAAACTCTGAATCAAACTCTTTGAAATTCATTATTTCTGGATTTGTGAACATACAATTGACTTGGTGAAATTCTGTACCAATCAACCATTTTTCTTCCAGAACACGTGAACTTTTGAAAGTCTTTGATAAATCAGAAACACCATAAATCTACTTTTTAAAAAGAGTCCCGTAAGAGGATCTGATTCTAATCCCCAGATTGTTCTTAGAATCAAAGTGATAAAGTTTAATTTTCGAATTAGATTTTTCACCACAAACAGTTGGTTCTTTCTAAACTTTCCCTTGTTCTGCAGCATCCTCTTGATTTTCCTGCTGAGAAGAGCAAGATCATCATCTTCTGAACTATCTTCAGATTCAGTATCGTTTTCTGAAGTATCCTGTGCTTGCCATAGCTTTCATGCTGCCATGCCTATGCTGTTTGGCTTTGGAGTTTAATGCCAGTGATTCTTCTTGATGTCATCTTCCCCAAGTTCAAGCTCATGAACTTTGAGAGATCCCAACAGTTCTTCCATTCTAAGAGAGTTTTAAGTCTCTGGCCTCTTGAATGACAGTAACTTTGGGTCTCCAGGACTTTGGAAAACTTCTTAGAATATTTCTATTATTGTCTCCAAATTCAAAAGTCCTACCTAAAGACCTAAGTCCATTAGTTTATAGTCTGAAACCTCCCAAACATTTGATCTATGGTTTCAGATTCTTCCATCTTGAACATCTCATATTGATGTATAAGCATGCTGATTTTGGATTGCTTGACAGTCTCAGTCCCTTCATGGGCGGCCGCAAGTGTATCCCAAATCTCCTTGGCAGATGAACATCCATGAACCTTCTCATACTCTGATTTATTCAGAGAACATATCAGATAGAGTTTGGCTTTAGCATTTAACTGAACTCTAGCCTTCTGCTCTAAGGTCCATTCAGCCTTAGGTATTGGCACTCCGTTATGCATAGGCACATAGTCTCCATCAGTGACCACATCCTAAACATCAATGTTGTTGCTCTCAATGAACAAATTCATACGATCCCTCCAATAGTGGTAGTCCACTCCATTGAATGCTGGGGGTCTTGTGATAGAGGCTCCTTCAGTGATGTACTGTCTGTTGTTGGAAGCTTCCATCTGGATCTTTAGTCCTCAACACTTGTAAGGTGCTCAATCCTGAGTTGAGCTCTGATACCAACTGTAGAAACACAGGGAAACACTAGAAGGGGGGTTGAATAGTGTTTCTGAATAATTTATGGAAGCTTTTCGCAAATGGCTTAAGTTTAAAACAGTTTCAGACATGTTTAAGAGACTGTCTGAAGTTTCTTAAGAAGGGTTCTGAAAAAATCTTTTAAAGGTTTCTTGCTTTTAAAATTATCAGAACAGTTTTTCAACACCCTTCGATTAGTATAAATAAATTGACAAGAGATAAGGGAAAGAAAACTTAGCCAAGGAAATTATCCTGGTTCACTCACTACCACTGTGAGCTACGTCCAGTCCCAATGCCAACTAGCACTTGGATTTTCTCTTAATCTTCACCAAGATTACAAGTATTCTTTTCAGTCAAGCCTCTTCAGGCTCTACAACCAAGTATTCTTTTACAGACAAGCCTCTCCAGGCTCAACAACCAAGTATTCTTTTACAGACAAGCCTCTCCAGGCTCAAAGACAATTTTTACAAAGAGATATGTCTAAGCTTTTAAACTACACAGTTTGAAGCTTAAACAGATACAATGTACAATAAAAATGAGGTATGCTCAGGATATACAAATGATGTACAGAGAGAGTAATATCAGAGTGTTTTTACAGAGTAAAAACTTGCAGCGTAATGTTTCTCTTAGGCTTTCTTGTATTTGTGATCACTAACTCTTGATGGTCTTCATGAAGGGGTATTTATAACCAATCTTCAATCCGTTGAAATACCACCGTTTAGAGATAACATCAAATGCTATTTAATCCGTTGTGAGACATGCTTCTGAGAGATCTGATTTCTCTGACACGGTACAAGGTTGCTGCTGACAAAAAGCTGCCACTGTTGTTGCTGCAAAGACTGCGTTGCAGAGATTTCCTCAGCGGTGTATGAAATTCAAAATACCAGGAAAGGTCTCTGTGTTCCTTGCCATAAATATTGTTGAAAAGGTACGTGCAGCAGAGAACGCTTGACTCAGCAGAATTTCAGAGATGTCTTCACACACTTTAGCAAGAGTGCCACGTCCTATATGAGACTTCAGACGGCTTCAACACTTCAGACGGGTTGTGCACTTCAGACGGCTTCAACACTTCAGACAGGTTGATCCTTCAGAAGGCTTAATACTTTAGATAGGTTGAAAGCACTTCAGTCAGTCTTTATATAAGTTCAGAATGGCTTGCTGAAATCATAGATAAATCATTAAACGTTTATGTATCTATGATAAGTATTTTAACCCAAATTTGTTAAGCATTAAAACTTGGGAAGTGAGCTATCTAAAACATCATAATTTACCTTATGATATTTTTAAGACTCAACACAATCAAACATTCCTTTTTACTCTTACATTAATTCCTCTTGGTCAAAGGACCTATAATTTTCTTTCATACAAATGTATGCATTTAACTCATAATGTAAGAGCATTGAAATTCATTTTTGTTTCTTCCAAAAATTCAAACTAAAGTGGTTCATGAGGATAAACATGAGTACATGCGTAATATATTTCCCAAAAAAGCACAAAATTCCCAAAACCCTAGAACACAATCAAGTCAACCATGGACATCAAACTTCATCAATCATAGTTTAACAATGCACAAGCATAAAGGGAAAGGAATGAAGGAAAGGGATCATGTAGGGTTTACACGCAAATGAGAGTGAGTGGGTGAATCACACTAATCTCTAGAGTAGTCAAGAATGAGGTTGAGGAGATAGGATGGCCTTATTCCTCCTTCATCCACCTTGGGTGAGCTTCCTCTCTTCTCCTCTTCTCTTATTCTCTGTCAGGTCTCTGCTAAGGCAAGGAATAGGGGTTGGGGAAAAGTTTTAGAATGGTTCAAATGACCCTAGGATTCTGTTTTTAAAGCTAATTCGCGCATTCTCGCTCAAGCAAAACATTTTCGCTTGAGCGAGAATCTGGTTTTCGTTTGAGTGAGCTCTGTTTCGCTTGAGCGAAAACTAAGCAGAATCAACCCTGCTATCTGCCTCATTTTCGCTTGAGCGAGAATCCCTCGCTCAAGAGAAAAATATCTTAAAGGTTTACCCTAAATTGTCTGATATTTTCGCTCAAACGAAAATTCCCTCGCTTGAATGAAAATCTCACAGACTGGAAACTCCAAATTTCCATCTCCACTCGCTCAAGCGAGGCATTTCTCAATTGAGTGAAAAGGGGACAATGTTATGTCCTTTTTAACCGTTTAAGCCCTTTGCAACTTAATTTTTTTTCCACAAAATCTCTTTTATGTAAATTCACTCATGAATTAAGCTCATCCCCTTTATTTCCTCACTCCCATAAACTTCATTCTAACATCCTAGCTTTATTTCCTCTAGGTTCCTCGATGATTGGTAGTTGAGACCTAATACTTGATTCTACCTTGACCCTTAAACTCCGACTTTCTATTAATACCCAACCTTCTATCTTAACAGAGTTATTAGCCTATGATTTTTGTTATACTTCCTAAAGCCCTAATTTTTGGGATGTTACATTCATCACTGCTGAAGAGTTTTCATCATGCAAGGCAAGCTTTGAAACTTTGTTGCTTTGACTCAATGATGTTTTCTGAACAGTGTGTCGTGCTTATAATTTGCTTCTAAATGTATGAAATGTTCATGTACTTTCTCAAGTATTCTCAAGACTAACATTAGTAGGATTTTCACTTAGAACACTTAAAATTTGAGAATGAAAGCTTGTTGTCGTTAAAACATTAAGTAGGAGGGTCTTGGTGTTTTTGACTTAACAATAAGTTGGTTAAAACATGATGGTGAAGTGAATATGAGTTAGAATCATGATTTTTAACATAAACTGATAAATGGTAGCTAAATATTGACACTTATCATACCACTGACTAACAAGTCTATGTTAATTACTAATACAACCGTTTTCGTCAATGGAAACATACCATCTTAAGTTAGAACCTTACATATGCGTGTTTAATAGTCTTGAATTAAATTTTTAGACTCCAAGTAGCTTTTTGGTTGATCATCTAACTTTCTTTAGCTTTGATCCTTTCTCATTATTTTTCATCAAAATGTCACCAAATAATGCAAAAGTTATTCACAACTCCTTATCCTCCACTTTGTAACAAAATAAGGGAAATTGGATCAAAATTAATCACATAGTTATGAAAATTATAGAAAAATACTCCAAATTTCCCATAGATAAGTCGATAGAATGGATGTTTTTCATTAGGATCTAGTTTCGTCTTTAAGAGCCTCCTTAATTATCTTTGGTTCAATTTTAAACAAAAGTGCTAAGATGTTATGTTCTCCAATTGTGAGAAATGATATGTCCTAATTCTCATATTAGAGAGAAACACCCATTGGAGGCATTTCTATATAATACTCAAATTAAAATATGTGGCATTATGCATATCAAACATCCCATAAAATAATATCTCTAAGAATAAGAGAAAACTTATTCTAAAGCTTATGTAAAGCTGCAAAGTTTAAATGGCCAACTAAAATCAAATATTGAGACAAAGCTTCGGTACTAATGTTTACATTTGAGAATGCTTGAAAGAATACAAGAAAAGTTAAAGAAGGAAGGTACAAAGATCAAAAGCATCATTTAACATCAGAACATGTGTCCAAAAATGTGACACCCTTCTACCCCATACTCTTATACAATTAATAATTCGAAATATAGAAGGAATAGTATTCCACAACGGGTAAAAAGGTTCACATTTCTCATCGTTTAAAACGTCATTTATTTCAAAGTCAACTAATTTAAAATAGAAATAGCAGTCAACGGTTTTCCAAAATACTTAAGAAGCGGAATCTCAAGTATCAACATCAAAATATACTACTGGCCATGTAAGGCACTTAAAACAGTTTACAAAATCTTTTCCTAACTAGAAACATAAAGTAAAATCCCCCAATAATATGCCCTGATGTCACATGTATCAGAGCGACACTCCCTTCATTCAATACTCGACACCAGTCGTGTCATCATCATCACCTGTAAAATTAACCACAGTATAACGGTGAGGAAAAGAATACCACTCATACATACACATAGGAGGCTACCCCTATCCTCACCCACATATAATCATCATTATCATCAAGTAATCGCATACTCATATCATATTACATCTCTTTATCATTAAATAAATTACCTCATCACAGTTATATAAATCACTCTTTACATTTATCAAAGCACAATCTCGGACACTCAACATATACTAATCGTATCGTTAATAATTCACCATATAACAAATCATCAATATCCTCCTCATAATATATATAAATCACACATCATAATTCACCAAGAAAACCCATTCTCTATTCTCAACACATAATACTCATTTCATCAATAATACTCATATCATCATAATTCTCATAACGTCATAATATAATTCGTCATCATCATTAAATACAATGTATATTCATCTATCATCATGCACAACCAAAACATCATCAACATCATCCCAAGGATCATGACTTGGAACTCCACACAATGGCGCACCTCGTCAATCCCCTTAGTTGTTACCGATGATGGCCCTACCGGTAAGTTACACCTCACCCCACTCTAGGTTTGTGCACGAATGTCCCCCACCATGGTTATGCACTCCGCCCCTATTTAGGCTTGTACAGTTCACCTCCCTGAGTTGCACTCCACCCCACTCTAGGCTTGTGCATCCCAAGTACGACATCTCTACACCCCCCTCTAATGGGTCCGCGCAGTTCAACTCCCTGAGTTGCACTTCACCCCTCTCTGGGCTTGTGCATCTCAAGTACCCCATCTCATATGCTCACGACATAGACAACATCATGAAGTTAAATACATCATATCATCATCGTTACAAAATCATCATCAATCGTCATCATCATAAATCATCATAAAAGTACAATCACCTCCCTGAGTTACACTCCACCCTCTCTGGGCTTGTGCATCTCAAGTACCACACCTCCCTGAGTTGCACTCCACCCCTCTCTAGGCCTGTGCATCTCAAGTACAACACCTCATATGCTCAATGCATAATCATCATCACACTACATCTCATATGCTCAATGCATAATCGTCATCATAACACACCTCAGATGCTCAATGCATCATTACATAATCATTTCACATAGCTCTTATGTTCAACGCATTAATATATCATCATCATCATTATAACACACATCATCAATCATCATCGATCATCATCATCATCATCATCATCATCATCGTTAAACATCATATTTATCATCATCATTATCATCATCATATAAGCATCATAATCATCATCATCATTATCATCCTCACATAAGCATCATAATCATTATCATCATTATCATCATTCACATAAGCATCATTAATCATCATCATCATAGTTCATAATCATATAAGCATCATTAATCATCATCATCATAGTCATAATCATATAAGCAATCATTAATCATCATCATCATCATAATCATCATACCATCATCCTCATATGTTCATTACATCAATATATTATCATCCCACACCACATACCTCATTACACTCAATACATCAATACATCGTCATCATACATCTTAACAATATGGACATCTAACATCAAGGGAGATATTAATATTATCATACTCAAACCACAATCAATACTCCTTTAATCAATCCATTTAAATCTCTCAATTCTGCAAAATAACACTTATATTAAATACATATCAATCTCAATTTCATGTGTTAAGGAAAACCATACTCACTCTAAAAGAACTCATCACAATCACATCAAAAACAGAATTCTGCGAGCTGCGCTTCAACCTGCGCTGCAGCGCAACCTGTAGCGCAGATTCCAGAGCAGCGCAAGTTGCAGGGCAAGTGTCGCAGAACGCGACTGTACTGCGTTTTTGCCCCTTTTTGATCCCTTCCTTCGATCCCTACTCAATCCTCATTGTTTATACTTCGATCCAAGACGTTTTTATCAAACAAATTCAATGAAATAATCAATCTTTAACACCGATTATACAGTTATTCAATCAAACCCCAAATCATCAAACCCTTATTTACCCCTTTTCGCTATTTTCGCTATCCTCTTCAATCTCATTCAAGAACTCATCAAGATTCATAAACAATTCAACAATCAACATGTTTTCATCATCCATACTCAATATAAACATATATCAATCCGAACTCAAAGTCTTAGAACTACCCAAGCACCCCCCACATGCACATACAAGCGGCACCCTCTCCCCCACCGTACCTTAATTCAAGATCGATCAACAGCAAGGAAGACTCTTTCTTGGTTCTTGATGATTACTCTCCAGCAACCTCCTCTTGAGACTCGGTTTCTCCCCCCTCCTTAGCATTTCGCTCTCTGACGATTTGAAGAATAAGGATTAAGGTGAACTAAGAACCCCCTCCTTAAATAAATACTTAATTGGGCTAGGCCACTTTCAACCCACTTATCCTCTTATTGAATTTGAAATAGCATTATTGATAAAATAACTAATACTACTAATACTATTATTTATTTACTTTTCTTATTTTATTAATTTTATTTTATTTAATAAAATTTGGGATGATACAAAAAACATGTTACACAGAGATTGATTTCAAGTCAAAAGTGATGAAAACAAACTCAAGAAGTATCTTTTAAGCTTTATGAAGGTCAAGACAATTTATCTAAGATCCTATAAACATAAACCGAGTTTTATCAAGCTTCAAAAGAAAATGTGAAGCTTTAAAAGGATCATTCAAGACCACTAGAAGCATGAGAAAAAGCTTTTAATGAAATCTAACACCTTATGAATGTGAAAAGATTACTTAAGAATTTCAAGCATCTTGATTCGAAGTGATAATGATGCAAACAAAGCAATTGGAGAAAGCCAATATAAATAGAAACATAATTTTGGCTTTAGAAGCAGAACCTATTGTAACGCCCTAATTTCTAGAACTCAGGAATAATGCCCGTTGGAGACACTACCCCTGAAATTCTTGAAATTCATTTCGTTAAATATCAGATATCGTCATACATTCGCTCAAACTTTCCAACGATTAGCTTAAGCCATTTCAATACAACATCGAATTACCTAAGTGAAAGTAAACCTTACTTAAACTTGGGGAAGGATCCACACTTGGACAAGTGAGATTCGAAGAACTCATACCGGAAATCCGGCGGAGTCTCCCCTAAAATCGGATAATTACCAATTTCAAGGTCAACCTGAAACTCAGTAAAAACCAATACATTTCAAGATCATGAATAATCCACATCTCCAAATAAAACCTCCATGGCCAAGATACATATACATACATCTATACTACATTAATCAACTATCTACAAATTCTAATGAACTACTCTCTATTACAAGAAGTTTCCATTATGAAGTACAACTCAGCTTCACCACCGCCCTTCCGGCCATATATACTTGGAACTTCCTGCACCACTAAGGTAAATCCCCGAAACGTGGGGGAGATAATAATCTCAGTGAATAAAACTCAATGCATGTATGCGGGGGACATTTATCTATGACAATTATATCGATATGAACTCAAACATTTATTTCATACACAATAAACCATATGCATCATGATGCACTAAATGCTTTGCCCGAAGGCCATGTTCACATCACGTTATAGAGTTAGACCCGAGCTTAGACTACGGGGGATATCTCCCCCGGGGACGAATCCCACCCTCACATTTGACCGAAGTCCTTAAGGTGACCGAAGTCCTTTAATCATTGAACTTGATCGAATAACTAATTTAGATATTCAGAATTGATAAATATCGTAATCTCATTAGTTTCGACAATTTCGATATTTGAACCGTTCGAAACCAAGGAGACTCGGTGCACGAACGACACCCATAACATATATTCATCAATTCCTATATCGTAATCAATTACCGATCCTTAAATTTCCATTTCGGAACAATTTTAATCGAAGGGAACGAGGCGTTTCGACGTTTCGATAGTTTCGAAACTTTCGAGAGTTTCGAAAGTTTCAAAACTAAAGAATATCAAGAATCGATTCGTTCTAACCGATTAAAATCATTACCCATTGGTCAAACAACAAGCAGAATCACAATCAATCATCAATAATCAAGTATATTCAGAGAAAGGGAGAGGGAGAAGTGGGGAACATGCATTTGAGACCAATCTCTAATCTACTCAAACAAGTGAGGATTACTCACTAAGTGAAGAAATCCAAGCAATTAGATGAAGTGGAGATGATTCCTAGCTTCGATCCGTTGTTCCTACTTCGTTTCGACACTTCCTCTCTCTAGAACCCGCTCCCTCTCTCTCTAGAATAGGTTTTTCTCTCAAAATTCTGATTTTAAAAACGTGCTGGGTATATATATATCGCTCAGTAATCGATTACTGAGAGCAAAATACGCCTAAAAACCCATTCTGGGAACCTGGTAATCGATTACCACCTTTGGTAATCGATTACTAAGAACCCAGGTTGCTGGTAATCGATTACAGGGTTAAGTAATCGATTACTAGGGGCCAGACTCTCTGGTAATCGATTACTAGCTCTTGGTAATCGATTACCAGTGACCAAATACTCCTAAATTTTGTTCTATCAAGTTACCAAACTATAACTTACCCCTTTCCACCTATTTTTCTCATACCTCAAAGAACATACTAGCTCTTGTAATCGATTACCAATGACCAACTTAGATTTTATCCTTTTCTACCTATTAATCTCACAAGTTATTTTAACCGAGCAATGGCTCCTAGATTCTACTTATTTCAAGAACCCCAACCTTAGATTTTATTCCCTAATCTTCTACTTCCAGTTTTCAACTAAACATACAGTTTACCCTTTAAGTCTTATAAAATATAATAACTTAATATGTGGACCTAATCTTTAATTAGATATCCTTAAGTTAAACCCTAAACTTGGTTTAAAATAGGGTTTTAACTCATAGCTTCTTAATTTTACCTTTCCTTACTTACTAATACCTAATTTTTTGTTTGCAATCTGATGAATTATTTAAGCTCCTAATTTGCGGAATGTTACATTCTACCCCCTTAAAGTAATTTTGTCCTCAAAATTGCTTAAGTAAAATAAAACTTAAAGGCTAACTCAACAAAAAGGCTTAGGGATGTAAGTCTAATGAAGTGCATTCTAGAACCTAAGAGAGAACCTAGGGTTCCTATCTGACATAATGTTAGAGGGAATGCCATAGAATCTGACAATCATCCTAACATACAGACCTGTTAACTTGCTAAGGGAATAGGTACTCCTAACTGGTAGAAAGTGGGCTGACTTGGTCCGTCGGTCCTCAATCACTCAGGTGGCCTCAAGTCTAGTTTGGATTCGAGGTAATCCCACCACAAGGGTCATAACTATATTCTCCCACTCTCACTCAGAGGTTTCTAAAGGAAAAAGGACTCTAGATAGTTTGATGTTCTATACTAGCCCGCTGACACCCTAAATACTTAGAAGCATCATCTACTATAACTCTCTTCAAATCCTGATACACCTTGGTATAGTCAGGATGCACAGAAAACTTATTTCTGATGACTTCCTCTAATACTGGTTGCTTGCGAATGCCCCCCTTAGGGACACAGACTCCCCCTTGGAAAAGAATCATCCCATCTCCTATATCAGAAACTCCAACTGCTGCCCTCTCTCATGGAGACTTGAGTCCAAACTCTAAGCCTCTTTGTTTAGAGCTCTCAGCTCACTAGTGGTCTCATTAATAGAAGTTGACACTATGCCCCCCCCAGATGCTACATCCAAACTTGGGTTTCTAAACTTCCTTAACAAACTCCTTTCATGTATCAACACGAAAGACTTCAAGAAAAGACTTTCCACTCTTTTCGAGTGTACTTGATCGACTTGGTTAAACAACACTAGAAATTCTGGTCATAAGAAGAGACTTCATGCTACAACTAATTAAGAGTTCTAACTCCATATAAACCCCTTACCCACTCATTGGTTTTTAAGTCTTATATTCTCAGTGATCTAACTAAGTTTGAGAAATTCCAGAAATTTTCATGTGTATATTCTAAGTTTTTACCATGTTACTAACACTAAGTCATGTGCACATAATTTACTCAATCCCTCGAACCACTAAGTTTGCGTTGGTGAAACCGTCCAACCCTCACGTCGTATTCGAGAAATTGAGTTCACATAATCACATAGACAAACACTTCACCCAAGAAAAAAAAATTCATTCATCCTTTGAAGAAAAATAAAAGAGTCTTAATAACATTCATACCACAACCGTAGGTGTAATACCTCCCGATTACAGTATGAACACGGTGATCCCTCCTAGTCTCCTATCGTCCTATAATGGGATTTATCTCTATCCCACCTTACCGATCAGGCTGTACTTAATTGGTTTTAAGTTCTTCTAAAGAGGAGAGTGACATAATGTCGTTCGCACTTTGGTTCCCCTATAAGTTAGGACTTCCACTTGCTTAAAATTTAACCAATGGAGTGAACCTAACAATCTCCCAATCCTTCCTAACACTCAGGCCAAGTCTAACTACATAATCAAGTCTAACTTTCAGGTGGAGTGCGACCTAGTAGCGCTCAAGCGCCGAGTGCCTTCTATGGACTCTCTTGGTTTGTCTATAACTACCATATTAAGGATTTAGGATATTCCTAATATTTCTCAGCGTCTTAAATCTTAATTTCTCTTTTTGAGGCATCAAGTCTATCTAGGTACCTAACTGATTGGTTCCCCCTTCCCCTAAGCTCTAGAGTTATTACTATCATGGAGTGAAAAGAATTTTCCTATTTCTGTTTGGAAAGTGAACATATGTAAACATGGTCAAGACTACACATAAAGATATAAGGTTTAAAGTTCTAGAATTTCGCTCCTGGAATACCTGGAAAAGGTTGAATATCTAGACTGGGAGGTATTGCCTTCTCGGAACAACTTACTCGATAGGTAGGGTGCAATGACGTTACTAATTGTAACTCCTGGAAATGTAATAGCATTAGATAACAGAGAACTCCCTACCTTTATTATGAATTTCTATCTTGTCATCTCCTAAACATGTTCCCAACTCCTAGTAGTTAACAATAGATGTTGCTATCTTAAGGTATAGGTATAGTGTTCTCTCCTAAGGGTCTCTAGAATGCCAGGGGCACAAGTCACTGCTTCTAAGGCTGCTAGGTGTTCTCTAAATGTGAGATGAAAGGTGATGACAACTGTCAGTGGACCTCTGGACTGACAATGGCTAGGACCAATTTGGAGCTACTTGAAGTGCTTGGAGCTGAACCAAGCATGAGTCTTCCTTCATGAGGGTCAACCCTAAGTCACATGCAAGACTCAACTTAAGTAGGATTTTGTGATGTAATTAGGACTTTATGATGTAATTAGGATATATTTGTCTTTTCTTTAATTAGGGGCGCCTATATAGGGGTTTTATTGGTTTAGTAGGTTGCCTTGCTACAAGGTGTAGGAGGTCATGGGGTCTAATCCCACATAGGATAGAAAATTAGCTCTCTTTTCTTTCCTATGTAGCTTTGGGCGCATTTTTGTGGGATTAGTGGCTAAAAGCTTAGCTTAGCCAAATACCATTAGGAGCATGGGTTCAAACCCCCATTGTGGATGAGTTTTCACTCATCTTTTATTTTCTCCCCCACTCCCTCATGTAAGTGGCCGCCCCCCCACACTCCCCTCTCCTATATAATGGGCCCTCCTCTCTTGTATTTTCACACATCATTTTTAGAGTAAAGGCATTATGCCAAATTTTCTCCTCTCTTGAGAGTTGAGTGAGGCTTGGTGGTTGTTGCTTAAACCATGGTGAGACTTATCTAATTCTCCTGAAATAGTGGCGTCTGGCGATTGGACTTATCTGCTGCAGGAGGATTCTTGCTTCAGTGGCGTCCGTCCATTTCTTTCCTCTTCACTTTTTCTTTCATTTTCTCTCATTTTCCTTCATTTTCTCACGTGGAATAGCTGCTGTTCCAGCACCTATTTTCGTGATTTAATTGCCTAATTTTGGTTCTAATTGGTTTGTTTTGCTCAATTCTAGATCCTGTGCAATTCCTGTCATCATTTGGTATCAAGAGCTTGTTGAATTTGAGCAAATTGGAGCAAATTTGGTGGCTGTTTGGGGCGTGCAACCTGCACCTATTTAGTGCAGAATTCTTCTCTTTTTAGTGTAATTCCATCCCCTTTTTCAATTGTAATTTGGACTTGGACTGTTTCCCGGGCCCGAGGTGCTTTTCTGCTACTATTTGCACTTGTCTGCTTGATTGAATTGGGTGATTATCTTGCTAGTTGGGGGATGTTTTGGGCCGCTAATTCCCACCCCTAGGTGTTTGTTTAAATGCCTCTTAATTGCTCATACTTGTTCTTGAGTGATTTCTACATATAATTGCTATAAACTGCTTGTTTGTTGGTGAAGTGTGGTAAGAGGAGGCATTGTTGTCTTCATTTTTCCAAAGATCGTTCACCTACATTTTCTCCCAATCACCATTACATTGTCATCCCCCATATATCATCTCTTTACTTTCCGCTTTAATTTCCGCCATTTAATTTCCGCTTCTCCCATCCCATTTAATTTTAGCTTTCCCCCTTTTACTTTAGTCATTTAATTTTCAGTCCTCCCCATCCTTTTAATTTCCGCTTCCCCCTTTACATTTCAGTCATTTACATTCTTGTCCTCCCCATCCTTTTAATTTCAGTTTCCCCCTTTACTTTCTTGCAATTTATTTTGCGCAATTTTCTCCTTCTTTTTGCCATTTTATGCGCAATTTTTGGGCTTATGTTTGTTCATATTCTACTCTTGTTATGTCTGTTTGATTGGCATTCTGATTGCAAATTTGGATTGATTGCTATCTCTACCTAGAACTTTCCCTGTTTGATTGTGCAAAACGCTCACCTATAGGATCTTTTTTTGGTTCATAGTATTGGAAGAAGATCAACAAATTCTAATTGTTGATTTTCCTTCAAATTTAATTCCAAACTTAAAATTGAACCAAGCGCGTTTTTGTGACCACACTGGTCTTGTATAATCAACAAGGAAGTGCTAAGCAATTTTTTTGGCCATTTTTGAAATCAAGTTGCTATCACGTTTTACAGTTTTTAGAAATCAGTTTATTCATTTTTGCTTTTCTGGGCCACTTGGACCAGTTTACTGTCAGAAAATTCCAAAAATATTACAGTAGGTTTAGTATATTTTCTTTTCATTGTGTACAAATTTCTGTAATTTTCTGTTGGGGAGAAAGTCAAAAAAAAGAAAAAGAAGACAAAAAAATATAAAGAGTACGTACGTGCCAAAAATAGAAAAGAGGTGTAAAAAGCAAAAAAAAGGGTGCAAATGAAGAAAAAGACAAAAGACACCCAAAAAGAGTCAAAATTCAAAAAAATTCAAAAAATTCAGAAAAACTTAAAAACAATGGGTAGTAGGAACTCACCACCTCCTTCTCCTAGAACTTTGAAGTATAGGTCCGAGTTGCAACGTGTAATTCATGATATGACTCGAATGATGAGGCATGAGATGAGTGAACTTAGGAAAGAGCTAAGTGGGAGTAGGAGGGAGAGAAGACATTCTTCTCAAGAAGGAGGAAGTGAGGATAGGTATAGTGTGGTTAGGAGTGAAGATAGGTACAATCTAGAAAGTGGTGAGGGAGAAGACACTCTAGCCATACCTATAGGAGAAGGGAAAATAGGAGGCCTAGGAGGCGTGAGGAACATAGAGGGTTTAGAGAAGAGTATTATGAGGAAAACCCTAGGAGAGGAAGAGAAGAGTACTATGAGGAAAACCCTAGGAGGAATAGAAGGGAACATAGGAGAGAAGAGGAACCTAGAAGGGAACAAGGGTTTAGAGGGGTAAAGATAGAAGTCGCAACCTTTAATGGAAGAAATGATGTAGAACAATACCTATAATGGGAACTTAAAATTGAACAAATCTTTAGTTGCCATAGGTATGGGGAAGAAGAAAAAGTTAAAATTGCCTCTCTTGAGTTTAAGAATTATGCCTTAGTTTGGTGGCATCAGATTCAAGCTGATAGAAGAAGGTGCAATGCTCCTTTAGTTTCCTCTTGGGAGGAAATGAAATCCATCATGAGAAAGAGGTTCATACCCCAACATTACACTAGGGAGTTGCATATTAAACTCCAAACTCTTAAGCAAGGGTCTAAAAGTGTAGATGAATATTTTAAGGAAATGGAACTTGCTTTAATTAGGGCAAACATAGTTGAGGATAGTGAAGCAACTATGGCTAGGTTTATCAATGGCCTAAATTTCGACATAAGGGACATAGTAGAGTTACATCCTTATGTTGAAATAGAGGACTTGGTACATCAAGCCATTAAAAATGAAACTCAACTTAAAAGAAAGGGAAACTATAAAGAGGAAACACTAGTTTTACAACTAGGAACAAGGAAACCTTAAGAGAAGATAAGGGAAAGAGCCAAGAGAAGGAAGAGCCTAAGGGTTCTAGGGTTACCTCTAACCCCATTCCTTCTACTAAAAAGGAAGAGCCTTCTACGTCCACAAGAAACATCAAGTGTGATGGAAAGGGACACATAGCTTCCCAATGCCCAAATAGAAGGGCAATGTTGGTTAAGGAAAATGGTGAATACACTAGTGAAAGTGAGAATGAACATAGTGAGGATGATAAACAAGAAACTAGTGAAGAAGATAAAAATGAAGTTAAGAAAAAGTGTATAGGGTCGAAGGCAAACTTTGCATGGTTAGGAGAGTTAGGAAATCAAATGATTAGAGAAGATGAACAAAGGCAAACTGTCTTCCACACTAGATGTATGATAGAGGGACGCATTTGTTCCTAATTGTTGATAGTGGAAGTTGCACTAACATTGCAAGTTCAAGAATGGTAGCAAACCTGGTTTATCTACCACACCCCACCCAGACCATACAAGTTATCTTGGATATGTGATGATGGGGAAAGGGAAGTAAATAGGCAAACTCTCATCTTTATTTCCATAGGTGATTATGATGATAATATTCTTTGTGATGTTGTACCTATGGATGACACACATATTCTTTTGGGTCGACCTTGGCAATTTGATAAGAGGGCCATTCATGATGGTTACTCTAATCAAATCACTTTCAAACAAGATGGAACAAAAATCACTTTGATGCCAATGTCAATTCAAGAAATATGTGAGGATCAAGCCCACATGAAGAGAGAAATATAGCTTGAAAGAATAAAAAGGCTTAAGATAGAGAGTGAGGATAAAAAGAAAAAGAAAGAAGAAGCATCAAAAGTGATGGTAGAAAAGGTGAAAAACAAGGAAAAACAAAAAAATAAAAGGGAAGCTATGCTAATACTCCACCAATTTAAAACTGCTGACCTTGATTGTTTTGAAGGGATTCAAGAAAAGGAGCTACTGGATTTGGAAGGAGGAAGTGGCTACACTACAAGGGAATTTCCTCTAACCTTTTCCCCTCTTTCTTCATCTCTTCTTCTACTCCTCTTTCTTTCACTAAAACTCCCTACATGATTCCTAAGTATTTGTTATGAGCATTAGAGGTTATATGCTTAGGAATAATGAGTCTCCTTTCTAGGGCTGCTAGGTGTTCTCTAAATGTGAGATGAAAGGTGATGACAACCTGTCAGTGGACCTCTGGACTGACAATGGCTAGGACCAATTTGGAGCTACTTGAAGTGCTTGGAGCTGAACCAAGCATGAGTCTTCCTTCATGAGGGTCAACCCTAAGTCACATGCAAGACTCAACTTAAGTAGGATTTTGTGATGTAATTAGGACTTTATGATGTAATTAGGATATATTTGTCTTTTCTTTAATTAGGGGTGCCTATATAGGGGTTTTATTGGTTTAGTAGGTTGCCTTGCTACAAGGTGTAGGAGGTCATGGGGTCTAATCCCACATAGGATAGAAAATTAGCTCATCTTTTCTTTCCTATGTAGCTTTGGGCGCATTTTTGTGGGATTAGTGACTAAAAGCTTAGCTTAGCCAAATACCATTAGGAGCATGGGTTCAAACCCCCATTGTGGATGAGTTTTCACTCATCTTTTTATTTTCTCCCCCACTCCCTCATGTAAGTGGCCGCCCCCCACACTCCCCTCTCCTATATAATGGGCCCTCCTCTCTTGTATTTTCACACATCATTTTTAGAGTAAAGGCATTATGCCAAATTTTCTCCTCTCTTGAGAGTTGAGTGAGGCTTGGTGGTTGTTGCTTAAACCATGGTGAGACTTATCTAATTCTCCTGAATTAGTGGCGTCTGGCGATTGGACTTATCTGCTGCAGGAGGATTCTTGCTTCAGTGGCGTCCGTCCATTTCTTTCCTCTTCACTTTTTCTTTCATTTTCTCTCATTTTCCTTCATTTTCTCACGTGGAATAGCTGCTGTTCCAGCACATATTTTCGTGATTTAATTGCCTAATTTTGGTTCTAATTGGTTTGTTTTGCTCAATTCTAGATCCTGTGCAATTCCTGTCATCAAAAGGGGAGGAGATGGTAGCTGCCGTGACCACCCACCCATCTAGTAAGGCGTAAAGATCTTGTCCATGTAATCTATGGAAAAGGCAAAGAGCAAGGTAGCTAGAAGAATCATCACTCACTAGATAATCTCCTGACTACCCTCAAAGTGGCCTAGGGAAAACATCTATTCTTACATTACCTCAAAAGGAACCCCAATCTCCTAACACTTCTAAGTTTGGGTCCACATGTCTATACGTCCCTACAGGATTTGCTAGTTTTTAGGTAAGGTCTTAAGCCTACTTAGGTCACAACTCTCTACACGCTTTCCCGATGGTTGGAGTCCCCATGTGTGCCTAAGTAAGCTCTGGTTCACTCTAAGTAGGGTAGCTATCCCAGTATGAACTAACATTCCCATATCCCCTCTAATGTGATCTTTTAACTAATGTTTGCATAAAAGAATTTTTAACTATATGAACTGCTTCCTAACAAGCACACTACGCTAAAATACCATGCCATAAAGCCATCCAAACCAAACAACATTACAAATCAATAGCAGGACACACAAAACATTCGAATTATATAAGTTACACACAATCAAGAACACATATAAAGCAAACAACAATTCAATCTCCACAAGGAAAGAATCTATCTCAACTAACTACCTCAAAGGTGCCTAATACTCACTAGAACTCTAGAGTCATATTCTATAAGGCTTCTATGGCGAACACACTATTCTTAGGAATAAACTTAGGTTACTCTCTTTCTAATACAAGATGGGTGGCTCTACCCTTGTTAAGGAGGTATTCTAACTCCTTGACCAAGGTAACCTAATCACATAACTAACCATAATCTCCGCGTACAATGCACATACTATAGGGGTGATCAGTCCCTAGAATAAGTACACATACTAGAAGATCATAGTGAGTCACAGGCAACTAACCTAATCACAGTCCAATTGGATTGAACTGCTCTGATACCAAAATGTAACGCCCTAATTTCTAGAACTCAGGAATAATACCCGTTGGAGACACTACCCCTGAAATTCTTGAAATTCATTTCGTTAAATTTCAGATATCGTCATACATTCGCTCAAACTTTCCAACGATTAGCTTAAGCCATTTCAATACAACATCGAATTACCTAAGTGAAAGTAAACCTTACTTAAACTTGGGGAAGGATCCACACTTGGACAAGTGAGATTCGAAGAACTCATACCGGAAATCCGGCGGAGTCTCCCCTAAAACCGGATAATTACCAATTTCAAGGTCAACCTGAAACTCAGTAAAAACCAATACATTTCAAGATCATGAATAATCCACATCTCCAAATAAAACCTCCATGGCCAGAGACATATACATACATCTATACTACATTAATCAACTATCTACAAATTCTAATGAACTACTCTCTATTACAAGAAGTTTTCATTATGAAGTACAACTCAACTTCACCACCGCCCTTCCGGCCATATATACTTGGAACTTCCTGCACCACTAAGGTAAATCCCCGAAACATGGGGTGAGATAATAATCTCAGTGAATAAATCTCAATGCATGTATGCAGGGGACATTTATCTATGACAATTATATCGATATGAACTTAAACATTTATTTCATACACAATAAACCATATGCATCATGATGCACTAAATGCTTTGCCCGAAGGCCATGTTCACATCACGTTATAGAGTTAGACCCGAGCTCAGACTACGGGGGATATCTCCCTGGGGACGAATCCCACCCTCACATTTGACCGAAGTCCTTAAGGTGACCGAAGTCCTTTAATCATTGAACTTGATCGAATAACTAATTCAGATATTCGGAATTGATAAATATCGTAATCTCGTTAGTTTCGACAATTTCGATATTTTGAACCTTTCGAAACCAAGGAGACTCGGTGCACGAACGACACCCATAACATATATTCATCAATTCCTATATCATAATCAATTACCGATCCTTAAATTTCCATTTCGGAACAATTTTAATCGAAGGGAACGAGGCGTTCGACGTTTCGATAGTTTCGAAACTTTCGAGAGTTTCGAAAGTTTCGAAACTAAAGAATATCAAGAATCGATTCGTTCTAACTGATTAAAATCATTACCCATTGGTCAAACAACAAGCACAATCACAATCAATCATCAATAATCAAGTATATTCAGAGAAAGGGAGAGGGAGAAGTGGGGAACATACATTTCAGACCAATCTCTAATCTACTCAAACAAGTGAGGATTACTCACTAAGTGAAGAAGAATCCAAGCAATTAGATGAAGTGGAGATGATTCCTAGCTTCGATCCGTTGTTCCTACTTCGTTTCGACACTTCCTCTCTCTAGAACCCGCTCCCTCTCTCTCTAAAATAGGTTTTTCTCTCAAAATTCTGATTTTAAAAACGTTCTGGGTATATATATATTCTCTCAGTAATCGATTACCAAACCCTGGTAATCGATTACTGAGAGCAAAATACGCCTAAAAACCCATTCTGGGAACCTGGTAATCGATTACCACCTTTGGTAATCGATTACTAAGAACTCAGGTTGCTGGTAATCGATTACAGGGTTAAGTAATCGATTACTAGGGGCCAGACTCTCTGGTAATCGATTACTAGCTCTTGGTAATCAATTACCAGTGACCAAATACTCCTAAATTTTGTTCTATCAAGTTACCAAACTATAACTTACCCCTTTCCACCTATTTTTCTCATACCTCAAAGAACATACTAGCTCTTGTAATCGATTACCAATGACCAACTTAGATTTTATCCTTTTCTACCTATTAATCTCACAAGTTATTTTAACCGAGCAATGGCTCCTAGATTCTACTTATTTCAAGAACCCAACCTTAGATTTTATTCCCTAATCTTCATTACTTCCAGTTTTCAACTAAACATACCCGTTTACCCTTTAAGTCTTATAAAATATAACTTAATAAATCTGGACCTAATCTTTAATTAGATATCCTTAAGTTAAACCCTAAACTTGGTTTAAAATAGGTTTTAACTCATAGCTTCTTAATTTTACCTTTCCTTACTTACTAATACCTAATTCTTTTGTTTGCAATCTGATGAATTATTTAAGCTCCTAATTTGCGGAATGTTACACCTATAGTTTATGCAGTAAAGTTATCACTCTGCAGAAGCATTATATTCGAATTTCAAGTTGTAAGTATGTTTAGAAGCATTGAACAAGTTCCCGCACTCCTCAAGCTATTATCCTTGAATATTTCAAGTTGAAGGACACTCAGAAAGTCCTAGAAGCATAATTACTTTTGTTACAATTGTTAGCTGATGCAAAAACACAAAAGCAAAAGGTTGGAAGCTTTATGAGAATGTTTAAAGCTTCAGAAGCAGAAAGCAGAATTTTTGCATACATCCAGAAGCATCAGTTTTCTCCATAAAAAGGAAAAACGCCATGGATTCTTTTTTCCAGAAGCTTATTCTTGTTATTTATCAAGGTTTTGGATGTTTTATTTACATGTCCAGAAGGAAAATTTCGTGTGAAAGAACAAAAGAAAACCTTCAGAAGCATTGATTGCTCAAAGAATAAGATAGCAAAAGTTGTCCTATGATAGTGATAACTCCTACAAGGCCAACAAAGAGCTTGACCAAACTTTGAACAACTCCAACAACTAGTTTGACAACCAAAATTCTATAGATACATGCCTTTGGTTGAACAAAAGCAAGGAGAAGAAATCCAAAGAGCCATAATGCATAAAATTACCTTCTGAAGTGAGGTTCTCCTTCTAAACACTCTAAAATATAGAGTTATTGTTGTTAAATCTTAGAGCGTTTCTTAGCTCATATTTCTTAGAGCGTTTCTAAACACTCTTGTTGAAGAGTCTTTGTGATCTCGTAAGTTAACTAAAAAGTTAGTGCTGGTTGAGAGTGTGAGAAGGAGCGTTAAGAGGCTGTAGAAGATTACTTGGCAAAGAACCTGAGGAGGTTGTGGGAGAAAAGAATACCTTGTAATCAAGATTGATTAGTGGAACATTCTTCTGAGGTAGGTAACGGACGTAGCCCAAAGATTGTGAGAGTGAACCAATATAAAAATATTGTGCAACATCTCTTACCCTTGCTCTCTTTATTTTTCTACATTTATATTGATTGATTTTCTAGTGATTGTTCATTCCTTATTGATTGATATTTCCACACAAATCACATCCATATCAGTTGAAATACTAATAAAGGTTTATTAAAATATGATAATGTTTGATGCTTCAGAAGCACAATTCTTGAAATATGTTCATAGACGTCCTGGACATAAAAAACCAGATCTAGGAAAACATTTTTGAACTTTTATTTTAAAATAAATCACATCCACATCCGTTCCAATACTGATGAGGAAAGTTTCACTAAATTATGAAACTGTTTGGTGCTCCAGAAGCACATTTCTTGAAATATGTTATTCATAGACTTGGACATAAAAACCCGATCCGTGAAAACTTGTTTTAAACCTTTTTTTTTTGCATAAATCACATCCATATTAGCACAAATATTAATTTGAAAAGTTCATTAAATTGTGAAATAGTTTGGTGCTCCAGAAGCACATTTCTTGAAATCTATTCATTATCTAACATTGAAACTTGGGGTGCAAACTACTATATCTTTATAGACTTGGTTTTAATTTGACTTAACTATATTCTGATTGTTTATTATTTAAATATCTGATTTGGAAAGTTTCATCAAGTTTCAAGTCTATTTGATAGAAGCATCATTTATCAGATCTCACTGTGTAACTTGTTTTAAAATATTAGATTGTAAGCTTGGTTCTGAATAACTTTTCAGTCTTTTCTCATATAATATTATTAGTTATTGGTTAAAAATAAGTATCCCAGAAAGTTTTACTAAAATATAAACTCATTTAACCTTTCAGAAGCATGTTTTAAAGTGTCAAATTCACTGTTTTGCTTCTATATAACTGCAGAAACATTATATCATTCTTCTGAACCTTACTTAAGTTGTTTTTGTATTAAATACACTGTTTTAAAGGATAAAATCTAGTGATGTTAATCCATGTGATATTGCTTTCCTTTAAGAAAATAGTTTTAATCGACTTAGTTGACATACTACACTAACCACTATCTTCTAGAAGTAACTTCTAATAGCCAAGATATTCCTTGAGCTAAGATCAATAAGTTTTTCAAAGTACTTATTGGTTGGACCAAAGTTTTCAAGGGTCACAATTCTACCCCCTTCTTGTGACTCTCTGAACCGCTTCAAACTTAAAAAACATATGCAAAAAATCTAAGCCAATAAATACTATGCTTTACATTAAAGCAACCTAATAGTAGTCTCATACTAAAACAAGGATGATAATATATTCTCTTAATTGTGACCAACTTGGTTAATATCGTTTCCTAAGTCATGGGTAAATTCTCATTTTTGCTCTTGCAAACCTAGATTGTAAACCACATGAGACCGGCGTCCTAATGAGTATAATCATACATGCTTTATAGGAAATTTGGTTTACGACTCTATGGGGTTCAATTGTTCCCTTCTCTATGCACAATCGACTCTTTAACCTGATTTGGTTTACGTAGATCACATATTTGGGTTTTCCAATTTTCCACTAGTAAATTTAGTTTGGAATCCATTTTCCTTTTAAAATTTCTTATTTTTTGGCCCGTTACAAGCACCATTGAAGATAGTCACCAATGAGGGAAAAAACCAAATCTCATCATGCAAGTATATTGTGAGCATTGTAGATTTTTAGGTCACAAGGCTGAAGGTTTTCTAACCGACAAAGCAACGTAAGAGGTAAACTTATTTAAAAGCCTACTCCCTATTGTAACGACCTAATTTCGAATTCCGGAAATATGCCTATTGGGAGCACATTCCCGGTATTACACAAATTAACACACGCATTACGAATATTACAACACCTACTTCAAGCTTAATAGTCCAATAATTCAAGATTAAGCTTTTAGTAATTGACTTTATACAAAAGGAGATAAAACTCCATCAAGGCTGGATACAGAGATTGCTAAATTCATTTACATCTCAAGGAACTCTAATTAAATAACAACATCATTTCAAAAGAAAACAAAGAACAAGGACAAAAGAATCCACAAGTCCTTCAGCCAAAGTCCTTCATAGATCCTGCTGAGTATCCTGCACAACTAGAGAATTCCACATATCGTGTGGTGAGAATAAATCTCAGTGAGAAGGTTGTGCAAGTGTGCCAATGTTCAGAAAAACAATCAACATAAAGTAACTCATACAAGTAAAATTGTCAATTTATAATATCCGGTGAGAACACAGAATTACATTTCATTACTTTTAACCTTTGGTGTATTACCCAACACCCGTGGGTTCTATCACTTTCACCTTATGCCTGGAATTGAGCTCAAAACCATACAAGGAATGTCTCCCTTGTGGCCACTTAACCTTCTGTTTAATTAAACATACAATCCATACTTTAATATTCAACAGTCAATTTGAGCATATAGCTCCCTCATTGGACCGGAGTCCCTTTTTAGGCATAATTAGCACATCAATTATATACATGAATAGAAACTTAGAAATTTGGTTCATCACCTCAACACTATCAATTCACAAGAACACATTTTATAAGCATAATTATCACATCAATTATATACATGAATAGAAACTTGGAAATTGGTTCATCACCTCAACACTATCAATTCACAAGAACACATTCTCATAGTTAAATTTCCTTCTAACCCTAAGTCTCCATAATCCTAGGGTTCAAGCATAATAGGCAATTTCTATCAAAATCAACCTATCCTACCAATAATTATACTCATATAATATAGAAAGGGAAAACGGATTAGGGTTCATGCAAGGAAGCTCAATCAATCAAGGGAAGTGAGTAGAGAAACCAACTCACTTATAGGAGTGACCAAAAGCTCTAGGGAGGTACAGAAATGGTTGGGGAAAGAAGAATTTGAAGTGAGAGACCTTGAAATGGTGAGAAATCTTCTCCTTCACCAAATGAAAACCCTAGCACACCCTCTCCCTCTCTCTAAGATGCTCTCCCTCTCTCTAGAATGTAAAGGAATGGAAGAAGATTGATGGACAATGAAGAAAAACCTCAGTTTTTAGTGTTTTTACAGTAAAAGACGCGTCGCTGCGCATCAGTTGCGCTCAGCGCAGCTCCTCCCCAAAGCTCTCTGTTTTCTGCGCTTCAGCTGCGCTCAGCGCAACTTTGCGCAGAGAGAAAACAGAGAGGGATTGAGGATATTCCGCTGTTTCTCGACAGCTTTCTTTCCTGATCAAGAATGTGTCTGTTTGGGGTGCAACGAGCTTGGAATACTATCGTATAGCATATCAAACTGAAGCGCAGAATCTTAGCTTTCCAATCCAAGTGGAATAACCTCAATTGGATACCTACAACTCTAGATATATCCAAATTAGTGCACCAAGGTCATTAACCTTAAAACCCGAAATTAGGAAACAACCTTGGTTTTTGTCCCTCTTTGATTCCAAATCAAATCTCTCCTTCTCAAACCTATTTCCTCTCCATAAATCCTCCTCCTAGCTTAGTCCTTATCACCCAAATCTGTTCCCACTCTAATTCTTGATAAATCAATTCTCTTGACCTTAAGGCCTATTCTTTCACAATTAATGGCTAAGTTCTAGGATGTGTTCCTCCCTAACCCCTTCTTGTGACACTTCCTTCCAACTTAGCCTTCCTTACCTAACCACATTTCCTTATTCTTAAACCGTTATACTTCTTTCTAATACAGGGTGCGGTTTCTCCCAAGTTCGACCATAGTTTGATTGGCTTAACTCTTAGTCCCTCTGCTAAACTCTTTTAAAACTCATAGTTCCTAATGGATTCCCTTTATTTCTTGTCCACCACGCTCTTAACCTCAGAATTCACATCCTACTTTTAACTTCCCTCTCAAGGTTGGGTTCACCACCTAAGGTTCTCTTACATCTCCTAGGCCTAAATTTCCAGGATGTTACATCTATCCCAATAACTATTAAAACAAGAGCAAGTATAGACCATATTAGAATCAAAAACTTACAGACCATTGTTGTTGAAAAATCGGAACTAGAGACGTGAACCAAAGAAGTCTACACTCAATGAGATAGTAATCGATACATATAAGCCATTGAATTAAGATTTAACAACGTTGGGACGCCTAAGGCAAATCCTGGACGCTCCAAGCCAAAGACCGTAAAGACTACTCACAAGTCAATTTGAAACAAATCCAAAGGAACAAACCAAGGTTGCATTCTATGAGGAAGGATTTGATGTTGAACTTGAACTTCTAGCACCAAAACCAATATATATGTTAAGTTAATCTATTTTTGAACCAAAGCTTCAAGATGAATTAATGGCCAAAATTGAACCTAATCATTTGGAGCTTGGCATGCCAAGCTATCACAAGTTCATGCACCTTCACAAACTTGCTTGCAAGATGCATTTTGATGCACCTCGGATGAAGCTTATGACAAAGCAGTAAGGTTCATAAACTTTCTTCATGAGATAGCTAAAAAGGGGAAGAAATTTGACTGGTATCTTAAGTTACCACCAAAAAAAAAAAGATTTTGGTAACTTTTATATCCTTTGCTCTCTATATAGTTAGCATTACAGGAATGTCTTATGTGATTTAGGTTCCAGTATTATAATATAATACCCTTGCATGTATTTAAAGAACATAAATTACCAGAACCTGAAAGGACATCCGCGGTATTAATTAAATCAGCATATGGATCTAAAATTACACCACTAGTAAAATTAGAAAAATTATTTGTTAAGGTTAATAAATTTGTTTTCCTAATGATCTTTCGTCTACAATTCTTAGCTACTTCAAGAGCACTAATTGACATGGCTAAAGGAGAATTGATCTTGAGAACATAATGATAACATGTTTCCTTGAAGACTAACAAGAGGAAGGATGTCATTTTTGTGAAACATAATGTTATGCCAAACTAGAGACCCAAGAATGTCAGGCTCACGACGTTGAACAAGATCTTATGTTTTCACTCTTGACTTATTTCCAATATAAATATTGCTTGTCCCCTTCCTTAGGTTCCCCAGTTTTCCTTTGACGATACCAAATTGTTGCTTAGGGAAAAGCAACAGGAAAAGTATGAGGGAGTCATTAGGATAAAAATAAATATAGTTATTCATAGGTTAATTGGATAATTTTGAAGTTGGTTGAATGTATTTAGAAGGGGGGTTAAATAGAGACTTGAAAATTTTGTACCTGAAATCTCAGATTCAATCTGAGGTAAATCTTAAGTCTACGACTTGGAACTCAAATTGAATCTAACTTAGTAGATTGTTAAGGATTCAAAACATATTAGGTTTGAGATGAATCTTAAGTTCGGAACTTGCAATATAGATAAAATCTTATCTTAACAAAAAAATTAAGTTTTAAAACAGATTCAGTCTTAGGTAAATCTCAAATCTGGAACTTAGAACTTAGATTGTGTTAGGAATATGCACTAGAGACTTATATGTTTATGAACATTCATCACTTGTATCATGTTTTTTATAAAGTAAAATTATTCTCTTAGAATATAATAAATGTCCTTAGAATAGTAAGCTCAAACTTCATAAGGAATCAAGTAGATGACTTGATCGTGAGATCTTATGAAGAACTATTTTAAAATAGTCCCTAGTCAAGTATCATCTTAGGACTAAGATGCATTTAGACTAGTATGAGAGTTCATTAATGATCACATCTCACGGATCATGGATATGAGATATCATGTGCTCACATAGGTACACATTAAGAGTAATGGTGTACTGGACAAACCCACCTTAAGAACGTTGCATGGATTGTTATATAAGTGTCATGAACGTTTCTTAAATTGATAAATGTTATATGAAGTCCTTTGACCTGAAATCACTACGATTCCTACATAAGGACTTATGTGTTTTAATTATCATCAACGTTGCCTGTAACAAGGTGATCATAAAGTTGGTATTTGGACATATAATAAATTATGTGGAGGAATGTGAGTGCCCTAGATGGAATTTGTCCCTCCTATGTAACGGGAGTTATATCTGTAGGCCTCTTGATAAAGTGAGACTGCAAAATGCATGGCCATGCTCAGGAGGATAAACATGAGATGTTTATTTTCTGTACAGTCTACTTGGGGATCAAGAAAACATAAATTGGACTATACAAGGTTGACACAATCCATGCCCTTGTGTTCAATTAGATATTTGGACAAAGAGACAGATCATATAAATTATCATAAAAAGGGATTTATTAAAATGGTTGATACTCTCAATATTTGGATAGTGATGTATTGATAGATACCGCTCACTATTTATGATATTAAATATAAAAGGGTTTTATTTTAATATCATAACCAAATATTAAAAATCCTATTGGGTCACACGCATACAATAAGCCACTAGGAAAAGATAATAAATCTAATTTAATTAGAATTATAACCTAATGGGCCGGCCCATATGTATTAGGGATAAGTGAGTGAGGGGTAAAACCCTAGACACCACTCTATAAATAGAGCATGAGACGCATTACCCTAGACATATGAGTAGTCGCTCTTACTCTTTAAACACTACTAGTAGAGTTGAGGAGGGTTTCCTATTTCGGCTGTTGGCGTGGACACCACTAGAGATGTGGCTGCTATTGCCTCGTTCGCAATCCTTGAAAGGTACGACCTTTTTGTTTCATAATTTTATGCCTTAATTCGTATTTTCGCATTAACGATCATAACAAGGGGGAATCCATTTATTCCGCTGCACCCTGACCATATGCATGATTCCCTTCAATTGGTATCAAAGTGTTGGTTTGCGAGAAACACGTTTTAGGCTTTTAATCATTTGAATATGTTGATATTCTGGTTTTTCTGTTTAAAACGCAGATCGTTTTTCGAACGTTGTTATCTGCGCTTCATCCGCGCAGGGCGCAGGTGAAGTGCAGCATACAGAATTTTAAATCTGATACCTGCGCTTCACTCACGCTGAGCGCAAGTAAAGCGCAAGTGAAGCGCAAGTGAAGTGCAGATGGAGCGCAAATTACAAAATTTGAAACTGGAACCTGCGCTTCACCCATGTGGGCACAAGTGAAGCGCAGGTGCGCGTTTCAATTATTTTGATTCCTTTATTCATTGTTTTATGTGCGATGTATATATATTTATATGTTCTGGTGTTAGAGGGTCCCATGGAACATGAAGAGTTCATGTCTTGGGCGTCAAAGGGTTCAATTGTTGAAACCTTGTCTCGACTCAAATATTGGCTGCGATAAACATGCCACTTATCAATTTGCTGACAAGAACGTATTCAAATGATACGAGGGACTTACCTGTTTACAGGTTCGTGAAGTATGCGTTTGATGCGAGACACTTATTGATGATTGGTTAAGTGTTTATCAAATCCAATTTTTGTTTCAGGGTGTTGCCCCGATCCCCGCAAGGGACCCCCGTGATACACTGCGTAGTGTGTTTTTCGTATGCGCGTTATGTAACGCCCTAATTTCTAGAACTCAGAAATAATGCCCGTTGGAGACACTACCCCTGAAATCCTTGAAATTCATTTCGTTAAATTTCAGATATCGTCAAACATTCGCTCAAACTTTCCAACGATTAGCTTAAGCCATTTCAATACAACATCGAATTACCTAAATGAAAGTAAACCTTACTTAAACTTGGGGAAGAATCCACACTTGGACAAGTGAGATTCGAAGAACTCATACCGGAAATCCGGCGGAGTCCCCTAAAAACCGTATAATTACCAATTTCAAGGTCAACCTGAAACTCAGTAAAAACCAATACATACATCTATACAACACTAATCAAGTATCTACAAATTCTAATGAACTACTCTCTATTACAAGAAGTTTCCATTATGAAGTACAACTCAGCTTCACCACCGCCCTTCCGGCCATATATACTTGGAACTTCCTGCACCACTAAGGTAAATCCCCGAAACCTGGGGTGAGATAATAATCTCAGTGAATAAAACTCAATGCATGTATGCAGGGGACATTTATCTATGACAATTATATCGATGCATGGATGCAAGTACATATATATTATGACAATTCAGGCCATAGGTACAATATCAAGCCATATCAAACTCAATTCAATATAAATATTAGTATGCTTAAGATGCTTGCCCGACAGGCCATGTACAATCACAGTCTAGAGTTAGACCTGAGCTCAGACTACAGGGGATATCTCCCCAAGGGACGAATCCCACCCTACAGTATTTGACCGAAGTCCAGTATTTGACCGAAGTCCATAATCTTTCCATAACTCGATTGAATAACTAATTTAGATATTCGGAATTGATAAATATCGCGAATCCCATTGTTTTCGACACTTTTGATAGTTCGAACCTTTCGAAACTAATGAGATTCGCCAATCGATCAACACTCGAACCACATATTCATCAATTCCTATACCGAAATCAATTAACAATCCTTAGTTTTACATTTCAGAACAAGTTTAATCGAAGGGAACGAGGCGTTTCGACGTTTCGATAGTTTCGAAGCTTTCGAGACTCGAAAGCTTCGAAACTAAGGAATATCAAGAATCGATTCGTTCTAACCGATTAAAATCATTACCCATTAATCAAACAACAAGCACAACCACAATCAATAACAATAATCAAGTATAATCAGAGAAAGGGAGAGGGAGAAGTGGGGAACATGCATTTGAGACCAATCTCTAATCTACTCAAACAAGTGAGAATTTACTCACCAAGAGAAGGAATCCAAGCAATTAGATGAAAAGAAGATGATTCCTAGCTTCGATCCGTTGTTCCTACGTTGTTTCGACACTTCCTCTCTCTAGAACCCGCTCCCTCTCTCTCTAGAATAGGTTTTCTCCGAAAAATTCTGATTTTAAAACGTGATGGGTATATATATATTCGCTCAGTAATCGATTACCAAACCCTGGTAATCGATTACTGAGAGCAATATACGCCTAAAAACCCATTCTGGGAACCTGGTAATCGATTACCACCTTTGGTAATCGATTACTAAGAACCCAGGTTGCTGGTAATCGATTACAGGGTTAAGTAATCGATTACTAGGGGCCAGACTCTCTGGTAATCGATTACTAGCTCATGGTAATCGATTACCAGTGACCAAATACTCCTAAATTTGTTCTATCAAGTTACCAAACTATAACTTACCCCTTTCCACCTATTTTTCTCATACCTCAAAGAACATACCACATATTTTAACTTATAAATCTCACAAGTTATTTTAACCGAGCAATGGCTCCTAGATTCTACTTATTTCAAGAACCCCAACCTTAGATTTATTCCCTAATCTTCATTACTTCCAGTTTTCAACTAAACATACCCAGTTTACCCTTTAAGTCTTATAAGATATAATAACCTAATAGTGGACCAAATCTTTAATTAGATATTCTTAAGTTAAACCCTAGACTTGGTTTAAAATAGGGTTTTAACTCATAGCTTCTTAATTTTACCCTTCCTTACTTACTAATACCTAATTCTTTTGTTTGCAATCTGATGAATTATTTAAGCTCCTAATTTGCGGGATGTTACACGTTATCAAACCTCGGTCAATATATACGTCTAAATATATCACCTGTTTTACAATCAATATGAATGATTGGTTATGGCCTTAGTTGTTTTATTTAAATACGACCTGCGTGTCGTGCCTTACCTCTTATATTCTATTTGTAATTCTTTTCTCATCTCTATCCCCTCGTATGTTAAACGAGGTTTCTTCTTGTTATGTAATATATCCGGGAAGACATGGAGTGAATGGAGCATGTGGAGACATGTGGATGGATACTTCAAGATTATATGTGATGTAATTTTGTATTGGAATTTAAGGAGGCCATAACCATATTGTTTATCTGTATGAGATGCATGTATGTTAAACAGTTTAACAAACAAAAAAAATTAAAGCGATCAAATCCCTCAAAGAAAAATATTAAGTCATGTTTTGCCTTCCAATGAATGACACTCATCAAGGCTAGAATCGATGAAGAGTGGGTCTGCTAAAGCGGGTACCTTTATCCAACTATCAGTCATTGGGTTTTGACTTAACTAGGTATATTTAATAGGATTGAAAAAACATAGAGGCACTAAGTTGGGAATTAATTCATAAGATGAATTAGAATAAGAGTTATTCCAACTGACTATCCAAGAGTTGTATGAGATGCAATTAGAAGTGTGTTCCTACCTAAATAACCTTTTCTGAAGCGATCAGCTAAAGCTGACTTAAAATTAGGTGAAATATGGATCTTGGCCCACTAGAAAAATGTATTGATGGGAATTTTCTGATTCTTTATATTGAGGGTACGTTATTTGAATCAAAATAGTGGGAGGCAATATTTAATTAAGACCTTGTTAAATATGTTTTATGATACTTACGTGCAATATTTGAACACAACAAAATATCTTTTACCTCGCGATCTGTCCTTGGTAAGGACAAACTGTCTAGAATTAACTTTCTAGACTGGTATATAGAGACCTAAGGATTGTCCTTAGGCATTGAGAAGAGGCTGGCATGTCCTTGGAAGGGCCTATTCCTGAAACACCCGCTACAAATGCTTCGAAAGCTGACAAGGATGCTTTTAGAAAAGCATGCTGATGTTCTGCTCTCGATTGTAGGGTTGCCTTATGCCTTGCCTATCCATGAATGCTGTGAAAATAGCATGAGACATGGAGGCGTACAATATGATTGTAACATTTAAAGAGGGACTTGATCAAGGGCAAGCTAGGCAAATGAACGATTTAAAGTCTCAAAGGCACTTTATCAATGTAGTAGAATGGTAAAAGGGACACCCTATAGGTGAGTCATTTTACTCCAAAGATGATTGGGGTACATTGAAAACCTAGAAAGGCTTGGCTCCCCATTAGGCAAGCGTTGGCCACTGAGTCGTGTCCTGCAATCGTTGCAAGAAAGCCTATAGTTCAATTCATCATGAAACTATAACATGAATGAAATTTGACAAACCACTGCCAGAATTGTTGAACATGTTAAGAACAACTGAGCAAAAACATTAATAAAGATAAAAGGGAAGGCCATATGATGGTCCAACCTGGAAAAGGCAAGGTAAGAAGAAGTTCAAGAAGCTTATTTCAAATCAAAGGACAAGGGCAAGGATAACCCTAGTACCTCTGCTTTGAAGCCTATAAGCGGGACAGCTAAGGAAGGAAATTGTTTCCACTATGGCTAATCAGGACATTGGAAACTGTGTAAAGTACCTGGAGGAGATCAAGACGAAGGGAAGTGAGACTTTCGATTCAGGTATCTATGTTATAGAAGTCAATTACCTACTTCTGCATTTTGGGGTATTGGATATCGGATGTGGATCTCACATTTGTGTGAATGTGTAGGATCTAAAAGGAGTAGGTCATTGGCTAAAGGAGAAGTCGACCTACGTGTGGGAAATGGAGCAAGAGTTGCTGCCTTAGCGTAGGAAACCTATTATTTAACTTTGCCAACTAGACTAGTTTTAAATAATTTTTATTTTGTGCCTGCCATTAGTAAGAAAATTAATTCCGTTTTCTTGTTTAGACAAGAGTGATTTTTCATTCATAGTAAAGAACAATAGTTGTTCAATTTATTTGAATGATATATTTTATGGCTGTGCAAAGTTAAGATGCCTATCTATAACATAAATGCTGAGAGGGTCAAAACAAATGATTTGAACCCGACTTATCTTTGGCATTGTCGTTTAGGCACATAAATGAGAAATGCACATCCAAACTCCACCAAGATGGTTATTTGGACTCATTTGATTTTGAATCAATTGAGACATGTGAAATCTCGTTTATTGGGGAAGATGACCAAAACCCCATTCATCAGAAAAGGTGAAAGGATCAGTGATTTTCTTGGTCTCATACATAGTGATGTATGTGGGCCCATGGGCACAATGGCTAGAGGAGATTTTCAATACTTCATCACTTTTAATGATGATTTTAGTAGATATGGATTTGTGTATCTGATGAAACACAAATCTGAGTCCTTTGAAGAGTTCAAGGAATTTAAGAATGAAGTACAAAAACCAACTTGGCAAGACTATTAAAACACTTCGATGAGATCGAGGTGGAGAATACTTAAGCCAACAATTTGATGACTATCTAAGAGAGTCTGGGATAACATCTCAACTCACTCCTCCTGGAACACCTCAATGGAATGGAGGTTTCATAAAGGAGAGATCGTACTCTATTAGATATGGTTTAATCTACGATGAGTCATACTGATCTCCATGACTCCTTTTGGGGGTCATGCTTTGTTAACAGCAACTTGCATACTAAATTGTGTTCCATCTAAGGCTATCATAAAGACACCATATGAGATATGGACTGGAAACGACCTAGTATGTCTTTTATGAAGATTTGGGGTTGTGAATCTTATATGAAACTCCAAGTTTCAGATAAACTAGGACCCAAATCAGATAAGTGCTTATTTGTGGGATACCCAAAAAAAACTGAGGGTTACTACTTCCATAATCCTAGCAAAGGCAAAGTGTTTGTCGCTAGGACTGCTGTATTCTTAGAGAAGGAATCTGTCTCTAAGAAAATGAGTGGGAGGAAAGTAGAACTTGAAGAAATTCAAGTACCACAGAGTAGCAATAGGCCAATAATGGAACAAGAGCATATACCACAAAGTGTTGTGGAGCCACCTGCTCGAGTAGCGCAAGACTTGTGTAAGTCAGATAGGGTACGTCACCAACCTGAGAGATATGGTTTTCCTTGTGTCTCAGGAAAGGGGATGTATTGCTAATGGATCAAGATGAGCCAGTGACTTACCAAGGAACTCTTTTGAGTCTAGAATATGAGAAATGGCTTGATGCCATGAGATCTGAAATGGATTCCATGTACACTAACAAGGTATGGACATTGGTTGAGCCACCTGAAAGGATAAAACCCATAGGGTGCAAATGGGTTTTCAAAAGGAAAACTGACATGGATGGTAATTACCTTCAAAGCACGGTTTGTGGCTAAATGGTTTCACGCAAATTCATATAGTAGACTATGATGAAACCTTTTTCCCAGTTTCCATGCTTAAATTTGTTCGGATCTTGCTTGCTATTGTGGCCTTCTTGAAAATGTGTATATGATACAACCTGAAGGTTTGTTATACCTGAAAATGATGGAAAGGTATGTAAGTTACAATGATCCGTTTATGGATTAAAGCAAGCCTCCAGAAGCTGGAATGTTCATTTTGATGAAGCTGTAAATCAGTTTGGCTTCATTAAAATGAAGATGAACCTTGTGTCTACAAAATGGTTAATGACAACATAATGGTTTTTCTGGTTTTGTATGTAGATGACATACTCCTCATAGGAAATGACATTCCTACCCTTTAGCCTGTAAAGACTTGGTTAGGAGATTGTTTTTCTATGAAAGATTTGGGCGAAGCGACCTATGTGTTAGGTATAAGGATGTATAGAGATAGATCTCAAAGATTACTCGGCCAAAGTCAAAGTACATACATAGATAAGGTGTTAAAATGGTTTAACATACAAGATTCTGAGAAGGGAATTTTGCCTATGTCACATGGGATAAGCCTATCTAAGGCTCAATCTCCTTCCAGTAAAGAAGAGAGAGGTCGCATGAGTGAGATTCCTTATGCATCTTCTATAGGGTCTATCATGTTTGCCATGTTATGTAGTCGACCAGAAATATCATACGCTTTAAACATGACTAGCAGATACCAGTCTGATCTTGGTGAAGGTCACTAGACAACAGTCAAGAACATCCTTAAGAACTTGAGAAGAACTAATGATTCATTCTTGAAATATGGAGGTGAGGAAGAGCTACTTGTAAAGGGTTACATTGGTGCTAGCTTCCAAACCGACAAAGATGATTCAAGATCGCAATCAAGTTATATGTTTTGTTTGAATGGTGGCGTTGTGAGCTGGAAAAGTTCCAAGTAGGAAAACAGTAGCTGACTCTACCACACTAACAAAAACCCTTGTGCAACAGAAGCATGAAGGGCACACTAGATCATTGGGCATAAGAGTTATGTGTCAATGTCTCTAGTGCAATTGGGAGATTGTTAGGAATATGCACTAGAGACTTATATGTTTATGAACATCCATCACTTGTATCATGTTATTTTATAAAGGCAAATTATTCTTTAGAATATAATAAATGTCCTTATAATAGTAAGCTCAAACCTCATAAGGAATCAAGTAGATGACTTGATCGTGAGATCTTATAAAGAACTATTCTTAAAATAGTCCCTAGTCAAGTATCATCTTAGGACAAAGATGCATTTAGACTAGTATGTGAGTTCATTGATGATCACATCTCACGGATCATGGATATGAGATATCATGTGCTCACATAGGTACACATTAAGAGTAATGGTGTACTGGACAAACCCACCTTAAGAACGTTGCATGGATTGTTATATAAGTGTCATGAACGTTTCTTAAATTGATAAATGTTATATGAAGTCCTTTAACCTGAAATCACTATGATTCCTACATAAGGACTTATGTGTTTTAATTATCATCAAACGTTGCCTGTAACAAGGTGATCATAAAGTTGGTATTTGGACATATAATAAATTATGTGGAGGAATGTGAGTGCCCTAGATGGAATTTGTCCCTCCTATATAACAGAAGTTAGATCTGTAGGCCTCTTGATAAAGTGAGACTGCAAAATGCATGGCCATGCTCAGGATGATACACACGAGATGTTTATTTTCTGTACAATCTACTTGGGGATCAAGAAAACATAAATTGGAATGTACAAGGTTGACACAATCCATGCCCTTGTGTTCAATTAGATATTTGGACAAAGGGATAGATCATATAAATTATCATAAAATAGGATTTATAAAAATTGTTGATAATCTCAATATTTGGATAGTGATGTATTGCTAGATACCGCTCACTATTTATGATATTAAATATAAAAGGGTTTTATTTTAATATCATAACCAAATATTAAAAAACCTATTGGGTCACATGCATACAACAAAGCCACTAGGAAAAGATAATAATTCTAATTTAAATAGAATTATAACCTAATGGGTCAGGCCCATATGTATTAGGGATAAGTGAGTGAGGGGTAAAACCCTAGCCATCACTCTATAGATAGAGCATGAGATGCATTACCCTAGACACATATAAGTAGTCGCTCTTACTCTCTAAACACTACTAGCAGAGTTGAGGAGGGTTTCCTAGTTCGGCTGTTGGCGTGGACACTACTAGAGACGTGGCTGCTATTGCCTCGTTCGCAATCCTTGAAAGGTACGACCTTTTTGTTTCATAATTTTATGCCTTGATTCTTGTTTTCGCATCAATGATCATAACCAGGGGGAATCCATTTATTCCGCTGCACCCTGACCATATGTATGATTCCCTTCAAATTGAATCTTAACTCATAAAATTATGATTCAAAACAAATCTAACCTGAGGTAAGTCTCAAGTCTGAGACTTGGAGCATAGATCGAATGTTAACAGATTGATCAACTCAAATAATCAAGAATGAGAGGCATACTCAGATCTGAGTTATGCATAAACAGATCTAAGTTATGCAGAATCGTCTTAAAAGATTTGATCTTTAAAACATTAATTGCAAAAAACAGTAAAAGATAGATAGAGAGCACTCAGATTTATACTGGTTTAGCTACAACCTTGGGCTACGTCCAGTCCCCACACACTGATATTTTCCACTAACTTCGCAAAGTTACAAGTATTATCAACTTTGCCTCTTTAGGCTTGCTCCCTTGAGTATTTTTCTTACCGAGCCTCTCCAAACGTCTAAGTATTCTTTGTTCTCAATTGCCTCTTCAGGCCACACATGCATTATTCTTTGTTTTCAATTGCCTCTCCAGGAAACTCATGCAATATTATTTGTTTTCAACATGCCTCTCCAAGAAACTCAATAAGTATTCTTTCAATACAGTCGTTCCTAGTTGATCTCATCTCACAAATACTAGCACAACTCGCTAACTCATATAGGGATGTCAAAATAACCCGCGCCCGCGGGTAAAACCCGCTGCGGGTCGGATTTGGGTACTTAAACGGGTACCCGTGGGTTGCTCTAAACGGGTATTTCTAAAACCCGCGTATAAACGGGGCGGGGGCGGGTTTAGTGGTACCCGTGCCCGCGGGTACCCGTATATGTGAAATTACATGAATATCCTTAATATAAATATATATACAAAAAATATGTTGAAATTCTCTAAACCTAACACATCTAAACCTAGCCGTTCCTTTTCCTTCTGCAGTCTGCTCATCTGCTGTGCCGCCGTCCTCTACCTCCGCCGCTTCTGCCGTTTTCGTTCGTCCTCCGCCGTGTCTGCCGTCCTCTGTTCGTCTGCTCCGTTCATCCTCTCGCTGCTGTTCGTCCGCTCCGCGTCTGCCTAGTGAGTTTTGAATCCCTCATTCTGTATTTGAAATGCTTTGCTGGCTGATTGAAGAAACATTCTTGAAATTATAGAGGAAACATTCTTGAAATTAGCAAATCAGATCTGCTTAAAATTTGGTTTGAAAATTGAAAAGATAAAAAAGAATGCGTAGTTGTGTGTGAATTTTCGAGTCAACATGAGCCTGTGAATTTTCACTCATTCAAACACACACTTCGATGGTTTCATGTCTTTGATTTGCCACAATCATTTATAACTTATAAGTATTGAGTAGTTCAACCAGTCACTTTATGCAGAGTATTTTGTAATGAAGCATGTGACTAGGTAGGTTAGGAATTATCTTACACATTCTACCTATATATTTTAGACGAATTAATTAATAAAACACTAGATACTAATCCTACTCAAGCTTCTGGAATTGAATTGATTGTCAATTCCAATCATTCCTTGATAATCACTTGAGAAAGAATGAAATTGATTAATAAGGCACTTGAATACAGAACGTGGCAGGGAGTGGTTGATTATAGATTAGAATATGAAATTGCATAATAATTAACTAACACATGGCGTTCACTTAATTAACTAAATTTAAACTAATTTTATAAATCAAGAAGTATTAAAGAACCGCTTCCACTTCAAATGGTATATTATATATTGAAGATGTTTATATAAATATAAATAGTGCACCAACTCCTGGATTACTTACATTGACATAATAATGTGCATTTTTATATTATAGCTTAGTAAGGGAATTATATTTATATTGGCTTCATTAATTATCATCTGATTCCATATTAAACAATTGATGGACGTATATAACATTACAAGCCAGCTTATTATCATGATGATGATGACTAGCTTAGCTTTTTCCTATTGGATTTATATTTTGTTTAGCTTTTGCCTCTTTCATATTTATATATGGTTTCAAATTTAATTGTAGGATGTCTCATGAGCAAGACAATACTCCTATCCCTATGGGTGATGAGAAAGATCAAGTTCCACACCCAATATGGATGACTCAAATGTGGGTGAATCAAATGTGGGTGGATCCCAAGACATCTCAATGAATATTGAAAATTCTATAATTCCAAATGAGTCTCAAAGCTCAATGCCAAATGAAATGGAGGCTAATCGAAGAAAGCAAACTTCAGATGTTTGGAACCATTTTAAGAGGCAAAAAATAGAGGGAAAATGGAAAGCTATTTGCAATTATTGTGGCTCAAAACTTTTGGGTGAAGCAAAGCAAGGAACAACACACTTGAGAAACCACTTCAAGTCTTGCAAGCTGCGAACAACTCGAGATATAAGGCAAGCATTTCTCAAAACCGAGAAAAAAGGCAGTGAAACGAATCTAGTTGGTTGCTTTGCATTTAATCAAGAGTTAGCAAGGAGTACACTTGCAAAGATGATTGTTGCACATGAGTACCCGATGGCCATGGTTGAGCACAAGTTCTTCAAAGAATTTCTATCAATTGTTGCACCTTTATTTAAAGGAGTTACTCGTAACACTATCAGGAGTGACATCATGAAGATCTATAATGAAGAGAGGGAGAATACAATGAAGCTATTGTCAAGGAATCAAGGTCGGATTGCAATCACCACTGATATGTGGACTTCTAGCAATCAAAATTTAGGCTATATGACAGTCACATCTCACTTCATTGATGATTCATGGACCCTACAAAGTCGACTTGTCAGGTAACTTCCCTATATTCACATTGGTTGTGACAATTCTTATTCTTTATGTTATATATTTAGTGACCTTGTTATTGAATTTTTCACATGATTGTTAGGTTCATTTATGTGCCTGCTCCCCATACAAGTGAAGTTCTTGCTAATGTCTTGATTCAATGCTTGTTGGATTGGAATTTAGATAGAAAGTTGTCCACATTGACTGTTGATAATTGCACCACCAATGATGCTATGATTGAGCTGCTTGTAGATAAGCTTTTGCCTAGGTCACTTATTTTGGGTGGTCAATTGTTTCACATGCGTTGTTGTGCTCATATATTAATCTGATTGTGAAAGATGGTTTGTCCTTAATTTCTGATGCTATAGAAATGGTTAGGGATAGTGTTAATTTTTGGATAGCCACACCTAAAAGGGAAGAGAAATTCAAAGAGACATGTGGGCAAGTGAACATTGTGTATGGTAAAAAGCTTGTTCTTGATTGCAAAACTAGGTGGAATTCTACTTATTTGATGCTTAATGTTGCTATACAATACAAGGATGTTTTTGTTCGATTGTCACAACGGGAGAGTCGATATAAAACCTTGCCTAGTGAAAATGAGTGGAAGATGGCAAGTGAAATTTGTCAAAAGTTGGAAAAATTTTATAATGTGACAAAGTTGTTTTCTGGTACCTCATATCCAACTTCAAATGTGTATTTTCCAAAAATATGTGAGATTGAATTGGCTTTACGTGAGTGGCTTGATTCTCCTAGTCCTGTTATTCATAAAATGGCTTCATGCATGATTGCCAAATTTGACAAATATTGGGGTCTGATCAATGGGGTGATGGCTATAGGCACCGTGTTAGATCCTAGGTATAAGATTCACTTGTTGGATTATTTCTTTCCTCTCATTTATGGAGAGCAATCTGATCATGAAATTGAACGGGTGAAAGCTATTTGCCAAGATTTGGTGAAAGAGTATGATACAAGAGACAAGGGTAAGGAAACTATTTCTTCCACTCCATCTGTTAACCCAAGTGTGGAAAATGTTGGTGATGATACAATGAAAGAAGAGTGGAAGACAAATTTTGCAAAGCATATGGACAAAATTAATAAAACCAAGGTTACTTCTAAGTTAGAGCTAGACTTTTATTTAGAGGAGGATGTATTGCCTGATAAAGGAGAAGAATTTGACATCTTAAATTGGTGGAAGGTAAATGGGTTAAAATACTCAACATTGCAAATGGTTGCAAGAGATTTCCTAGCAATTCCTATCTCCACTGTTGCATCAGAGTCTTCATTTAGCACTAGTGGGCGATTTTTCACTCCCCATCGTAGTAGATTGCGTGCAGATACTTTAGAGGCAATGATGTGTCTCCAAAATTGGATATGGAATGATGTGAAAGGTAACAAAGTTTATTATTTTTAATATTTTGAATAAACTTGTTTCTCTATTCATTCATTTAGTATTTAATATTTTGAATAAACTTGTTTCTCTTTTCATATTTCAGGTTCTTCAAATTCAAAGCTGGAAGACATTGAATTTTGTAATTCAATATTAGCTGATCTTGATGCTGACAGTGTTAGTGAACTTTTTTAAGCTTCATTTCAAATTTCATGAAAAATGGGTGTTTGAATTCTTATTATTCTTATTTTTTGTTTTGTAGGAACCAAGTGAGAAGAGTGTTGTTATAGATATTACTAATCTAGATTGTTAAGGAAAAATGGCAAAAAAAAATGACATATTTAATGTTGTTTGAACATTATTTGGATTTAAATATGTAGTTGTTATTTAGACATTTGGGGACTAAATGTACTAATTTTTTTTTAAGTTTGTATTTCGGTAAATGTACTGAATTTATGTTTTTTAAATTCCCTGGATCATTCACAATCTTCAATTTTTTTTAAGTATTTTGAATTTTTTTAACATTTTTAATAAGTACCCATGGATACCCATGGGTATCCGCGGGTATCTAATACCCGTTAAAAACCCGTTAAACGGGTACCTGCGGCGGGCATGGGGCAGGCACGGGTAGCATTATTGCCCGCGGGGGCGGGTAGCTACTACCCGTGCCCGCGGGGCGGGTAGCGGGTAGCTACTACCCGTGCCCGCCCCGCCCCGTTGACATCCCTAAACTCATATCTCGATCTCTCAAGATCCAATATTACCGTGAGTCTATGATAATGGGTAGCTCTCTAAATCACTCAAAGAGTAGTGTATATAAACCATTACAAATCAAGAGCAAAACCCACTACATGATATTAGCTAGGATAGCATAGGTAGGTAATAAGAATATATGTTAGAAGAGGTAAGATTGGATATTTCTTCTCTAATCTGGTCCAATTCTTCTAACCTTTGATTTTTCCCTTTAGATCCTTTATATAGGCTTAGTAAACTAGTCGTTATGATTTTAAAGTTGGTCTGAAGATTATGGATGCAAACTAGCTGATATTAGCCGGTATTTTGTCTTTTTCAGCGTGTGAGCAAAAGTGACTTCGTAAGTCTGAGTTACGCAAGTCTAAGTCTGAAATCATAATCTAAGCCACCTTTCTGATGTACATTCTGATGTGTAATATGAGGTGTCAATTTTATGTACTAGTCTTAAGTGTTAGTCCGAGGTGCCGGTCTGACCTTCCAATCTAAGGTCTGAGTCTGACAATCATATTTGAGGTCTTCGTCTGACCTTGCACTCTGAGGTTTCAATCTGAGGTACCAATATGATGTATGAATCTGAGTTAGTTGAGTTTTGTTTCATTCTTTCCTTATGCTTGTATTCTTTTGTAAATCTCGAATCCACAAGCAGTGTAGCAGTTTCAAACCATAGAGACAATCTTTCTTTTGAATTAAAAGAATAGAGAAGAATAGTATTTCTCTCTCATTGTTAATTGAAAAATATAGCCGCCAATTTAAAAGGCAGGATTGGTCCTAAAAATGAAACCAATCTGTTGTACATAAAACATAATCAATAAGAAATAACTATCTTATTTCCTAAGATCTCATCAGAAATCAATTTTGACTATAATATGATATTGATAAAGATTTTTTACAAATAAAATCAGAGCATTTATTAAAAATAAAATCAAAGCAAATATTTTGTAATAATCACGACACTCCCCTCAAGTTGGTGCATAGATATCTATCATACCCAACTTGCTTATAAGAAATTCAAAGTTATTTTCGAAGAGTCCTTTAGTAAGAACACCCACCACTTGTTGTGAAGTTAGGACAAAAGGCATGGAAATTGCCCCATTTTCTAGCTTCTCTTTAATGAAATGCTTATCAATCTCCACATGTTTAGTTTTTTCATGTTGAAATGGATTTTGAGCAATGTAAATTGCAGCCTTGTTATCATAGTACAACTTCATGGGTAGATTGATGGGCATTCCTAATTCTTCAAGAACTCCCTTTAGCCAAATCATTTCACAAATTCCCCTTGCCATTGCCATGTACTCTGCTTCAGCATTACTCCTAGCAACCACACTTTGTTTTTTGCTTTGCCAAGTGACAAGGTTTCCCCATACAAAAGTGCAGTAGCCCAAAGTTGATCTCTTATCAATAATTGAACCTACCCAATCAACGCCAATGTAGGCTTCAATTGATTGCTGAGTGTTTTTTTAATAACAGACTTTTACCCGGTGTACTCTTCAAATACCTTAGGATTGTATAAACTAAATCAAGATGTTCCTCATGGGGAGAGTGCATAAAATGACTTACTAAACTTACAGATAAAGCAATATCAGGCCTTACGTGGGACAAGTAAATCAGTTTCCCAACCAGCTTTTGGTAGCGTGCAGTGTCCACAGAGTCCCCTTCCTAGCCATCTCTAAGTTTTTTTATTTGAATCAATGAGTGTGTCAGCCGGTCTACAACCACACATACATGTTTCTTTGAGAAGATCAAATATATACTTCCTTTGTGAAAGAACAATTTCTTTCCTTGACCTTGCTATCTCCAACCCAATAAAATATCTTAAGGATCCTAAATCCTTTATCTCAAATTCTGCAGAGAGAGTTTTTTCAGCCGACTCATTTCTTGTAAATCATCTTTGGTATGGATGATGTCATCCATATAGACAATTAGTATAGCAATTTTCCTTTTAGTTGAATGCCTCACAAACATAGTGTGGTCTGTTTGGCCTTGGGAATATCCTTGTTTCTTGACAAATTGAGTGAATCTTTCAAACTATGCTCTAGGAGACTGCCTTAGTTTATATAAAGCCTTTTTCAGCTTGGAAACCATTGGATAGTGCCCTTGTTCAAAGTCAGGTGGTGCATCCATGTATACTTCCTCTTCCAAATTCCCATTTAGGAAACATTTTTCACATCTAGCCGTTGTAAGGGCCAATCAAGATTTGCAGCTAGAGATAAGAGGGCTCTAATAGTGTGAAGTTTTTGCCACTGGTGCAAAGTCTCAAGTAGTCAACTAAGCGGGCTTTGTATCTTTCAAGTGTACCATGTGAATTGTTCTTGCAACTCATTTTTTTCTTCCCCTTTGGCAGCTCCACCATTTCCCAAGTCTAATTCTTTTCAAGATCTTTCATTTCTTCTAAAACAACCCCCTTCCACTTGAGAACCCTTAGAGCATCATGTATATTATTTGGAATTTCCCTGCATGACAGCTGTGAGGTAAAGGCTCGAAAGAAGGGTGAGAGTTTATCATATGAAACAAATTTAGACAAAGGATGTTTGGTGCAAGAGTATTACCTTGTGGTTCCTCGGATTCTTGGTAATGCAAGGGATGATCTTTGGACTCATCTTCTTCAGCTTTCTTCTTTCTTGAGTACACAACATCAATATGTTTTATGCATCTTTGCTTCTTATTTCCACCCGTTCCTATAGCCTCACTGTCCTCATTATTTGGAACAATGTTGTCTTCACAATCTTTTGAACTTGGAACATCATAGTCCTTGAAATTTTCAAATTCATTTTCAACAAAAATGTAGTCAAATGGCGAGTTATCTACAAGTTCAAAAGATTGTGTCGAATTTTCACAAGTGTTCCCCCTGAAGATGAGTTGTAAAAAAAGGTTGAGACTCAAAGAAGGTGGCATCCATGGTGACAAATATGTTGTTAGAATTAGGGTCAAAGTATTTATATCCCTTTTGTATGGAAGAATAACCAATAAACACACAATTCTTTGCTCTAGGACTTAGTTTATTTCGATTTGGTTAATGATTATGAACGAAAACAGTGCACCCAAAAACCTTTAGAGGTATGGTTGATAGCAACCTATTTTGTGGAAAGATGCTTCAGAAGACCTCCAAAGGAGTTTTAAAATCCAAAACTTTGCTTGGCATCTTGTTGATCAAATAGGCTGCTCTAAGTATAGCATCACCCCAAGGGTATTAAGGTACAAAATTTTGAAAGAGTAAATTTCAAGCAAGTGTTTGTTTTTCCTCTCTGCTACCCTATTTTGTCGGGGTGTATTCACACAAGAGCTTTGATGTACAATTCCATTTCTGTGAAGCAAGTTTTTAATATTTTGTTAAAAAACTCCTTACCATTATCACTTCTAAAAATTTGAACTGTTTTTTGAAATTGTCTCATCACCATTTTGAAAAAATGTTTGACAATAGATTCAACTTCAAATTTTTTTCCTTCATTAAATACACCCAAGATATCCTAGTATGATAATCAATAAAGGTGATAAACCAACGTTTACCCGAAGGTGTTGAATGCCTGCTAGGGCCCCAAACGTGAATAAGGGTAAAGGGGATGGATGATTTATATGGTTGTGATAAATAATGGGAATGGTGATGTTTATCCAATTGACAAGTTTCACAATTTAAAGAGGGCATATTTTTATAAAAAAATTCAGGAAACGAGTGTTTCACATAGTTGAAACTTGGATGGCCTAACCTATAGTGCCATAACATAACTTCACTGGCCTTAGAAACTAGGCCAGAATGGAGACCAGTACTTTGGTTTTGTCTACTCAAGTCATTGTCATCTTCAAATAGATAGAGTCCATCAATCTCTCTAGCATTGCCAATCATCCTCCCCATATTCAATTACTGAAATTTGTAACCAAAGGAATCAAATATGGCATGACGATTTAAGTCAAGAATAATTTTGCTGACAGAGAGTAAATTGCATGATAAATTAGGCACATGAAGAACATTATGTAAGGTTAAAGAAGAAGACAGAGGAGTTGATCCAATTCCAGAAATTTCAGAGAAGGTGTCATTTGCAACTTTTATTTTTTGTTTCTTGCACAAGGACTATAGGAGGAAAAAACTTTTGAACAATTTGTCATATGGTCAATAGCTCCAGATTCTATGATACAAAGAGGTTTTAGATTATTTTTTGAACTACAGAGAGTGGCAATGGGATGAGTACCTTTTTGGGCCAAAGAACAAGAAGGATTTACTGTCATTTTGGGAGAAAAAAAAAACTTGTACAGGTGCTCCAATTGTTCTTTTGTGAATGGAGTTGTTTCAGCAGAAGATGATGGCTCCTTATTTTCCTTAGAGGTGGTTTGGAATGCGCTGCCCTCTCTGTTAGACTTCTTTTTAAAGTTTGTTGGTTTTCCATGAAGCTTCCAGCAGGTTTCTCTTTTGTGCCATGGTTTCTCTTACAATGATCACACCATGATTTTTTCTTTTAGAATCAAACCCCTTTGTTGCCAAGGGTGATCCTTCTATCTGCTAGGTGATTCAGATCCATGCAACATGACCCTCCTTCTAGCTTCCCCACGTCTAACTTCTGAGAATACCTTCTTGAATTGAGGGTAAAGGCCTTTGAGAAAGAATCCTTCCTTTTACTTCATCTAGACTTTTATCCAATCCAGTAAGGAACATGTATACTCTATCACTTTCTTATCTTTATTAAAACGTGTTGCATCCTTGGGGTTTTCCCAATCATCTTCATAGCATTGATCTAACTCCTGCCACAGGGTCAACATCAAATTATAGTAGGTGGTAATATCTTGATCCCCTTGTTTGGATTGCCACAACTGAGTTTTCAAATCATATATCTGAGACGAGTTCTCCAAATTTGAGTAGCATTCACGAGAAGCTTCCCAGACTTCTTCTGTTGTAGATAAAAACAAATATGGCTTCCCAATTGTTGGCTCCATAGAGTTGACCAACCATGACATTATTAGGGAGTTTTCAACCTTCCATTTTTCCCAACAAGGGTCATCCTTTTCTGGTTTCTTCACTTCTCCAATTAAGTATCCCAACCTGCTTCTTCCCTCCCTTGTCAGTTTCACAGATTGAGCCCATTCAAGATAGTTTTTCCCATTGAACTTGTGCACTGTGAGTGGAATATTCAGTTTTGGGGAAATTTTTCATTCGCACATGGTTGAGTCTCCACTTGATCAATTTTTGGTAGTGGAGTCTCCTTCTACCCGTGCTCATCTTCTATGATCAAAGAACGGGTACTAGTTCCAGTCATCGCCGTTTTCACCATGGCGAATTACAAGGTTCAGAGCACGAAGCTCTGGTACCATAAAAGAATAGAGAAGAATAATATTTCTCTCTCATTGTTAATTGAAAAATATAGCCACCAATTTAAAAGGCAGGATTGGACCTAAAAAGGAAACCAATTTGTTGTAAATAAAACATAATCAATCAGAAATAACTATCCTATTTCCTAAGATCTGATCAGAAATCAGATTTCATTCTAGTCTGATACCGATACATATTTTATTACAAATAATATCAGAGCATTTATTACAAATAAAATCAAAACAAATATTTTGTAATAATCACAACATGAATCAACTTAGATTTTGTAAGGTGCTTGATATCTTAGAGTGATTTTGACCTTTCTCATATGATTTTCACGGGTTACTATCTTGAAACTTGACTCCATCAAGCAAATCTTCCATTTACATAATAAAAGATAGGTCTCTTGTTCCATGAGAGTATTTCTTAGGTATACTTCAGATTCATTCTTAAATGTCTTTCTTTGTTGCGCATTCACCTTAGACTCATTCTGATGACTATAATTTCTTATAAAGATCCTTGTTGACTGTAGTTAAGACTACATTTTGATGTGTTGAGATTTCTAATATGCACCATTCTGAACTCAGGTTATCTTAAGATTTAACCATTTTGATCTACTGAAAACTTTCTGATCAAGGATTTGTCTTAGGCTTTCTTCTGAAATTATATTCACCATATAGAACATTTTGAGCTTTGCCTAATATATATGAATCATTCTAAAGTTTGATCCTTCTTAAGATCAGGATTCTGATCTTTTTGAGTTCTTTACGCAGAAAAAGATTCTTTTCTTTCTAAGATCTCACATAAAGAACATTAGTAACTTCAAGAACAAAAAATGTTAAGTTTGATCAACGGGTTTGTTGTCATTAAAACCAAATCACAGAGGGTTTTGTGCCTACAAATTTGTTATACTTTTTATTATTTTTATTAGATAATTGATTTGATTAATTGAAGGAAGAATTGACAAATTAGAGCTAAAAATGGCCTATATTGAAGAGCACAAGTTTTGGAGGCCCAAATAAACCTAGAAATCCACACGTAGATGACTCCATGTGATCCAAGGCACATGTCCGTTTGAATTGATTGACACGCATAGATGAACTCATGACACACGTAGGAGTAATCCAATGTTAGCACACTTGTGCGCTAATGGTGACCAATTAATGAATTCTCTAGAAGCAGGCCTCAAACACAGTTCTTCACCTCATAATTTGTTGCTTAATTGTTAAAAGTTTCCAAAATATTATAGTTAAAAAAATTCCAAAATTAAATAGCATCCCAAATTAATAATTGCCAAATTTCCACAATACTTTAAGAGATATTTGACAAATATAAGGAAGATCCACGCCCAAGACAATGAAGATACTTACCAAGATAATAGAGATCTTTCCCAAGAACACTGTTAAAGATTTGTTGTTAGTTATTGAAAATTATGGACAAGCATATTACCAAGCTATCAGTTAATACCCAACCTGGCCTTGCCTAATGTGAGTAATAGTTTTTTATAAGCGGGGCTAAAAAGCCTGGGAGTTATTAGGACTTCTAAATTAAAGGCTCAAGCCCTACATTTTTTAGAGAAGCCAAAATTTTTAGGGTTTTACAGGCTACTCTGTATTTTTTTGCAGGTTTTGCGGGTAGCTGTCTTTATCGGGTAGGGCTAAAAATTCTGGAAGTTATTCGAGCTTCTAAATTAAAGGCATGAGCCCTATGTTTTTGCGGGGTTTTATGGTTTGGTCCGATCGGGCTAGAGCATTATGTCGATTCTACAGTTAATGAAGAAACTTGCCGTAAAACTCGTACTTGCCAAATAACTCTACTTTATTTTCAAGCTACCTTCATCTAGAAATATTACTTGAAAAAGAGTATCTCAACAATATGAATCCGAGTGATGACACACTGATTGTCCACTTCTTATTGTGATATTTTACTTTCTTTTTAATTTTCTTTGATTTTCATTATGTTTTGTCTGGACAATTGAAAGAGGATTGATAGTGATATTGATATTTGAAATGCTTAGCACACTCCTTGTAGGATTTGACATTTCAAATTCTTAGATAAACTCCACTCTTTTACTTATGGACAAGGTATATTTTTCTTGGGATTTCATTTGTTTACTCTCACCCTTTTGTAGCAGGTGAACACTCTTTAATCCCCAACATAGTATACCAATGCACCTTGTCATTTTTTTATTTGTTGTGCACGAGTTAAAATAAACTTAGCTTTACATTTGAGTTGTATTATGGACATTTGATCATTGAGCTCTAAGAATAGCATTTCTTACATCATATGTTGGCTTCTAAGGATAATTCTCAATTATAACCCACATACCAGTATGCGACGGTAAAATAAAAAGCCTCATCCTATGTACCAATAGTGGTAGTCCTCTTTAATAGTGGTTAGGGGATGAGAAACTAAAGCTCCTTTAACAATATAGACGTTTGTACTTGCATTGGTTCTAGGACCTACCATTTCTTATATGAATCTACTCCTCTTCAATTACTAAGCACCCAACTCAAAGTTAAGCGGTTAAGCTACCATTTGAAATAAATAGAAGGAAATGAGTCAATGTTTAATCTAGCTTTCCACAATAAACAAGTTCTTTTCTTTTTAAAAGTGAGGTTAATAGCTTTAGGCACATAATTAAGTTTCTTATTATCATACCTTTTTTTAGTTGTTATGCACTGAGTTTGCCCTTGATGCCATCATATTTACTTTTGCAACATCCTTCTTGTTTGTGTCCTTAAATATAATGTAAACGATCAAATCTGCAATAAAATGTTATTTATTTTTGTATGAGTTGTTACTTGTAATCCTTCCAAAATCTAGCAATAATTTAATAAGGGGACTAACAACTATAGGAGTCCTAACTACTTAGATTTCCTTATCCCATCTTATCTAGCTAACCTCTTCTGTTAGTGAATCAAATATGTAGCTTATCTCTTCTGTTTAAACTTGTAATTTTAAATTTCTGTTACAGCAAAGCTTATCCTCTGCATCCTGTAGTGTATCTATAAAAGGCATGTACTGTATCAAATTGAATTAAGGAAAATCATTCACCCAAATCTGTTTCTATATGGTATCAAGAGCTTAATTGCTTTCACAAGCTTTTTTTTACGATCCTATGGCTTCTGACACCACCACTTCCGTCACCACCACAACTCCCTCTTCCTCTTCCCAACCTCCTCTGATTGAGTTTAATTTTGCTGCCAATCTTCCTATCAAACTCTCTGCATCAAACTATCCCACATGGTACAAACAAATCATGTCTCTCCTTCAGGCAAACAATCTTTCAGGCTATGTTACTGGTGAAACTCCATGTCCTATTGCTAAACTTGGTTCTGGAGATAATGCCACTACCAATCCTGCCTGCCTTCACTGGTGTCGCCAAGACAACCATGTCTCCCTTGCCTTGCTTGGTTCCTGCAGTCCAGAGGCTCAAACTGTTATGTCCTCTGCCATCTCCTCTGCTGATGCATGGGCTAAGTTGCAAAAAGCGTTTGCTAATCGTTCTCGTGCCAAGGTCATGTCTCTCAAGGAGCGCCTTGCTTCCATCACAAAGGGGACTTCCAGTGCCCAAGATTATCTCCGTACCATTCGTTCCATTGGTGATGAGTTACCCCTTATTGGGAACCCTATTGATGACATTGATTGGTAATTGCTACACTTAATGGTCTTGGTCCTTCCTTTAGAGAATTCAGTGCTTCCATCTGCACTCGTGACACTCCTCTTCCGTTCGATGAGTTGTTTGATAAGCTGGTCGACTTTGAAATCTTTTTGCAACGAGATGAACAACGCTCTCCTGTGGTGCCTATCACTGCTAATTATGCTCATCGCAGCTTCAATACCAACCACAACAAGTCCTTTGCTCAGCGGAAATCCACCTTTGCTAATTCTTCTGTGCCCATTCCAATTTACCAATATTGTGATAAGCGTGGTCATAGTGCAAAAACTTGCTACAAACTACATGGCTACCCTTACCAGAATTCACGCAAACCAGTAGAAAATCATGTGCAACATCAGTTTTCTACTGATAACTCTTGGCTCCTTGATTCAGGTGCATCCCATCATGTCACACATGACATTTCCAACCTCACCCTTTCTCAGGAACCAACCTCCTCTGATCAACTCTTTGTTGCTGATGGTAAGCCTCTACATATAAAAGCTACTGGCTCGGCCATTTTAAAAACACTTCAGTCACAACTTCACCTCTCTGATGTATTACATGTTCCTCAAATTAATCAGAACCTTGTTTCTGTATCTCAATTATGCCATACTAATAAAGTTTCTATTGAATTTTTTCCATGGTACTTTGAGATCAAGGACCTGAGAACGAGGGAGCCCCTGCTGCGAGGAAGAAATGAAGATCATCTCTACAAATTCCCGTCATCCAGCCCTCACCTTCATCTTACCACAAAATCACCCTCCACTGCACTTTGGCATCACCGTTTGGGACAATCCAGATCAAAGAATTCTCCATCATGCTCCTAGAGAAAATAAAATAACCTTTGTTTCTTCTAATAAAAAGTGTCTAGACTGTCTTGCAAATAAGAGTCACAAACTCTCATTCCATAAGTCTACATTGTCTAGTACCAAACCTCTGGAGCTCATTTACACTGATGTATGGGGACCATCTCCAGTAAAATCAATTAATGGCTTTTGTTACTATGTCATCTTTATTGATCACTACTCGAGATAGGTTGGCTTTATCCTATTAAATTTAAATCCGATGTCTCAAGTATTTTTCCAGTGTTTAAGTCACTTGTTGAAAAACAATTAAACACACAAATCAAGACCCTATACTCTGACAATGGTGGAGAATATATTAAACTTCGTCCCTTCCTTCAAAACCATGGCATTACACACCTTACCACACCACCCTATACCCCAGAACATAATGGACTCTCTGAAAGGAAACACAGACATCTAGTTGAAACAGCTCGTTGCTTGCTAAATCATGCCTCCCTTCCCCCAACATTCTGGTGTTATTCTCTCCAACTGCAGCCCACTTAATCAACCGGCTTCCCACTCCTAGTTTGAACATGCAATCTCCTCTTCAAAAATTATTTCCACCACCAACAGCCCAATTATTCAAAACTCAGAACCTTCGGCTGTCTTTGTTATCCTTGGTTGTCTCCATATGTCAACAACAAACTTGAACCTAAATCTCAGCCTTGTGGTGTTCCTTGGGTACAAGCTCATCTCAAAGTGCCTACCTATGTCTAAATCCTATAAACTAAGAAGGTTTATACCTCACGACATGTAACAGTTTGTCGAAGATATTTTCCTTACTTAACTCTGACAGCTCAAAAAACAATCACCATCAGTTCTCAATCCAAATGACCAAATATTAACAACCAGCCTAGCACCAACCAACTTTGACCTTTTCAAACCCATCTCCCCTCTCCTACTATTCCAAGCCACCAACCTCGCCCCACTGAACATCTCACTTTAACTCACACATCTACACCAGATTCCCAACCAGCACCTATAACATCTCCCTCACCCTCTCACCCAAACCCAAACCCAACGCCACCTTCACCACCCCTCCAACCACCTTATCTAGTGATGATCTTCATCTTCCAAACAATAACTCAGATGCAATAGGCCCTCCCTCGGTCTCTCTCCCCTCCCTCATCGTCATCCCATGGTTACAAGATCTAAGAATGGCATTTACAAGCCCAAGAAGGTTCACACAGTCAGCAAATTCCCTCTTGCACCATCCGTGGAGCCCTCTTGCGCATCTCAAGCTCTAAAATTTCCTGAATGGAAATCAGCCGTGAGTGAGGAATTCAATGCTCTTCTAGCCAATGGTACTTGGGTTCTTGGTGCTCCACGAGCTCACTACAATGTCATTAGATGTAGTGGGTCTTTAGGCTCAAAAGAAATCCTGATGGTTCTGTTGCAGAGACACAAAGCACGCCTTGTAGCTAAAGGCTTTCATTCAGCACAGCCCATGATTGACTACAAAGAAACGTTTGAGTCCTGTTGTCAAGCCAACAGACAATCAAGCTTGTCTTATGTATTGCTCTCTATCAAGGTTGGTCGTTAACTCATATGGATGTAAACAATGCATTTTGAATGGTACTATTACATAGGATATCTACATGTCTCAACCTTATGGTTTTTGCTCATCCTCAGCATTCTATTATGTCTGTAAATTGCACAAATCTCTCTAACGGCCTCAAACAAGCCCCACGGGCTTGGGTACCATGCCTTAAAGGAATTTGTTGTTGAGCTATGGCTTCACAATGCTAAATCTGACACTCTTCTCTGTTTGTCTACAAAAGTGATCACACATTGGCCTACTTTCTAGTATATGTTGATGACTTGCTCCTCACAGGGGAATGATCAAAGGTTTGTTACAAACGACTTTCAACAGGCCCTGTCTCGGAAGTTCCCTCTTAAAAACCTTGGCACACCTAGTCATTTTCTTGGCATTGAATTTCTTCCTACAGATCAAGGTTTATTTCTCACACATACATTACATTAGATCTCTCCTCACTGACTTCCACATGGAGGATGCAAAGCCTACTTCCACCACCCATGTCGACCAGCACTTCCCTCATTGCCCCTGCTGATTGTTCCACCTGTGACACCACTGCATATAGGCGTCTTGTTGGATCCCTTCAATATTTGTCCCTTACCAGACCTGACATTTCCTTCTCAGTAAACCGACTATCACAACACATGGCACGCCCTACTGACATTCACTTGCAGGCTGCTAAACGTGTCTTAAGATATCTCAAAGGGACAATTGACCATGGTCTTCATCTTAGGCGTGACACCTCCTTATCTCTTCATGCCTACTGTGACTCTGATTGGGCTGGAGACTCCACGGATTTCAAGTCAACTGGTGCATACATTATTTACTTTGGAAACAATCTTGTCTCATGGTCTTGTAGAAAATAAAGAACAGTTGCCAAGTCTTCAACTGAAGCTGAGTACAGAACAATCTCTTCTACTGCCACTGAGATTCGATGGCTGCAGCAACTTCTTCAAGAACTCCATTTTTCTCTGATGACTGCACCATTGATTCATTCTGACAACCTTGGAGCTACTTATCTCTGTGCCAATCCAGTATTCCACTCTAGAATGAAGCATCTTGCAATAGATTATCATTTTGTTCGTGATCTTGTCTCCAACAAAGAACTTCGGGTGTTGCACATTCCTCTAATCTTCAGCTTGCAGACCTTCTGACTAAAGCTCTTCCGGCGCCAGATTTTCCTTTCTCAAATCCAAGATTGGTGTCGTCAGTCCCTCCACCATCTTGCAGGGGCGTATAGGAGTCCTAACTACTTAGATTTCCTTATCCCATCATATCTAGCTAACATCTTATGTTAGTGATTCAAATATGTAGCTTATCTCTTCTGTTACTAATTTAAACTTGTAATTTTAAATTTCTGTTACAGTAGAGCTTATCCTCTGCATCCTGTATCTATAAAGGCATGTACTGTATCAAATTGAATTAAGGAAAATCATTCACCCAAACCTGTTTCTATAATAACAAATTGGTTCAATTATGTTTTTGGTCCCTAAATTATCACAATTTTCCATTTGGTCGCCAATTTTTTTTCTAAAATAGTCCTCCAAAAATAATTTTTTGCTAAATGGTCCTCTGCTTTTTACAATTATTTCTTCCCAAATGATTTCTAAAAAATATCACGATTTTCAAACTAATCCCCCAAAATATAAACATTTTTCCAAATGATCCCCCTGTTTTTTGTGCCACGTCAGCACTTTATGGTAAAAATAATCACGGGGACCATTTGAAAAAAATCATTTTTAGATGATCACTTTGAAAAAAATTATAAAAAGGGATCAAATGAAAAAATCGAGATATTTTAGAATAAAAACTTAATTAAACCTAACAAATTTGTCTGAAAAGGTGATGTTCTTAGCTATCAAATCCTTAAGCAAGATAACCATTGATTTGCATCTTAAAATCCTTTGTCATCTATCATCTCATATTTGTAGTAATTTCCACTCATGAATTTTGCTTCCAGTTTTAGTTGAGGTTCTTGGAATCCTAAATCTCCTTGGCTTGTTTGTAGGAGCACTAAACATCAAACAAACTGTTGGATAGGGTGTTCATAATTGTGTGCCCACATACCTTATTCATCAACCCAAGTCTCCACCATTTGTATTTCACAGATGTTTAGGATAACATGGGTTTGGAATGGTTAAAGGCCACAACACACCGCATATTAAAAATTGAAATGATGCGCTAGTCCTTCCATCTCCCATAGTTCTGGTCTCTGAATACCTAAAACTTGGAGATGTCTAGAAAGAATTGTGCATAGGCAACAGCAGCAGTAGGTACAGGAGTAATAACGAATAGCAGCAGCACCATCGTTAGGAGGAGAATTGTTGGTAATGTTCATAATAAATCATTAAGACTGTTAAGAACACTCATTAAAAATTTAATCGCCCACAAAAGTGTAATTGATATTGCGAAAACCGCCCCGAAATTAGTGTACCCTTCCAAATCAAATCCAAGCGCATAGAACCAAAAAAAAAAATTATTAACCAAGAAAATATTGCAAATGAAATAAGAGTAGGAGGAAGAGGCACTAGATAATGTTAATCTAAAAAATATAAATTGATTTCGCAAGAGTAAAGCAGATTGTGAGATTCGCCATTATTGTGCAAGTAAGGGGGAAAATATTTAAGGAGGGCAAATAATGGGAGAGCAAGCTCATTCCTCTCACAGAACTATTTAACAATAGCCACACATAAATTAGCTATAAACTCCTAAGGATGCCCCTTACCCAGACAATGTAGGACATAGCCCCAGAAATACCTTCAAATACACCCAACAATATACCTCCTTGTAGTAAAGGAGGTATATTGCTGTGAAAACAGAGTACAAACCCCATGAATGTCATTACATGCATACAACTACAAGTTTTTAATTGCTGTAAAACAATATATCATCCAAAAATGGCTCTGCCATGTCTAAATCATCAATATATCAAACAGATCTTGAGCTGAACAAGAATCCTGGGAATCTTCTACAAATGTTATTGTTCTCCCTAAAAGGAGAGATTACTCCGTGTAATGATCAACTTGTTCTCTTAATTATGTGGACTCCACTGTCAGTATCCACAATGTCACTAATCTCACCAACTTTAAGAGCAAAAGTTGCTTCTTCAAAAGGCTTCTGCATCTGGCCACGACCAAAAGGACCTACATCGAAGAAATTGAATATTTCAGTTTGATTGATAAATTATGTTTTAAGTTAAGGAAAAAAAATTTAGGCATATATTTCACTCCAGATATGTGTGATGACTGAATGTAGAACCTATCCTTTAGGATTATGTAAAAATGAATTCAATCAATGAAAGATCAGAGGTTTGAATAACTGCATTCATGAAGACATCATTACCTTCATAACCAGATAAAGCATATTAGTCAGTTTTACATAGATTGAAAGATCAGTTGTCTTGATAGCCACTTGAATAATAGTTCTTTAATTTGCATTCTAGCAATATTTGTTTGCCCACTACAGCTTAGCTAAAGCTAACTTCAATAAGACAAATAGCAATATCAAGCCCATGAAATATACCATCACTACACCACATCAAAAAGCCATTTACACAAACTAGAAACAGAGTTTCTCATACAATCAGCAGCCTTCAGTTCTTCCAAATTATATTAAATTAAATACCCTTGACTAGAATACAATGTTTTTATGTGCGAAATAAAAAAAATAATTACTTAAAAAACATTTGAGGGATGCTTTAAAAACATGTGAGGAAGCCCCCCTGGGGTTAACATTGTTCTTTCCACCACTATTTGTAGAAAAGATCAGACAAAATTATTTTGACAAATTGGTGAAAATCACATTGACTTTATACTCAATTCAGAACTGTGTGATATAAATTCAGTAAATTAAGCAAAATGGAGAATTTTCATAGAAAAGACAAGAAAGTACGAGTTTGATATCTCTGTGTACTCATGCATGTATGAGAGAGAGATGTAATACAGAGCGTTCCTATGGAGCTACCACTGTCATAACAGCAGCAGAAAGAATGTCATTGAAAGTTAAATTTGAAGCGCTGTTAAAACACTTGCAAGTTTTGATAAAATAAATAGAAAATCAGGTAGCATCACAAGTTCAAAACTGCAGCCAAAGTAAAATTCTTAGATAATCATAATTATGGACATATTCTTCTTACTCTATTCTTTTAGGATGGGAGCAGCAAAACTGAAATTAGCGCTAGTGAATGAGAAGGCAGAGTAATAACTTATCAGCGTTACTGTTGTTCTGTTTGTTATAGTAACAGAGGATCGTGATTTATGATTTTGGTTACCAATCTCACTTGACTAGCTTAGAGAAAGATTCCAATAACAACTTACAATCAACAAATTGATCAACGACAGTAACTCAGTAAGTATTAACTCACTCGATAGTCCTAGGGTTCACAGTTCACACCATTGTCCCAAATTCGAGTTCAAAATCATCACCATCGAACCCTCAGAGACACTAATTTGAAGAATTACACTACTCTTAATTTCATATTTTTCATCAGAGGAGGGAAAAAAAAAGGAATTACCTAAACAACCGTCAAATTAATAAACAATTTTAACAGCAACCAACCAGATGATTAATATAAAATATCAAATAAATATTTCAGAAAAAAGACAATAAAATCCAAAAGCAATTATTTTATATTAGAAGAAAGAAGTTACTGACCAAGATCGCCGCCGCGCTTGGCAGAGCTGCAATCGGAGACGCGAGACGCAACGTCCTCGAAGTTGGCCTTGCCAGAAACGATGTCGTCACGGAGGGCCTTGAGCTGAGCAACAGCACTTTCTCTGGTGGTGTTCTTGATGACACGGCCTTCTGGATCCTTCCACGAAGCCTTCCTTCTAGAACCTTCATGCTTTATCAATATATGCGATGCCCTAACCTCACCACCACCCTGTCTGTTCGAGGACGACATCTTCGCCTTCTTGTCCTTCTTCTTCTGGATTTCCTTCTCCGCTCGATCCGACGCCGAGATCGACGCTTTCTTCCTCTTCCGATCGGACTCTATCTTCGCCGTCCTTGCTCACCCTAGTTGCAGTGAGAGAGAGAAAGGAGAAAACTGTATTAACTCACAGAACTTCGGTATTTATAGACTGGTCTAGGATCAACGGTGCGAATGTTTCTGCGCATCTGAAACGTCCGTTCAAATTGAATCGTGCGGTTCAGATTCAATGTAGTTCCTGTATTGCTTGAAGAACCCAACCGCCTAACTCCCTTTTCGCCACGTGTCACTTAATTGGCCTCCATGCTAATTAATTACAAGAGGATCTTCAAAACATTCTACCATTTTATGTCATCGTACTTGTGTTTGTATGGACCTCATGCAAACATTCGTAGACGTTACATTTATGGTTATGAAGGATAACGATAAAAAAAGTACTTGTGGATTTTTCATAAATTATGGCGTCTCATTTTCGATTAATGTCCAGGTTTAGGGTTTAAGAAAGATAAAAAGTGAAAAATTTAGGGCATGTTTGGTTTACATTTTCATTTCATGTTTCAATTTCCTGTTTTTTGTTTCTTGTTATCTTGTTTCCAGCATTTCTAGTTTTTCCTTTGTAAAAATTCAGAAAACAGAATAAAAGCAAAGAATGAAAACAGGAAATGAAAACGTAAACCAAACAATGATTCTTTTATTTGTTTACATTAAAAGTCTGTAACGTTTTAGAAAATGTTAATGGCGCCTCTGGCCTTTCCCTTTGGTGTGATTGATTTCACTAGAAGTGTAATTCAGTCATCTTTAGATTGGATTTCTGAGAGACAAGAATACAAATTAATTAAAAATTTTGGGGTGAGTTGGTTCAATTTCATTGAAATTTTCTTTATTAAGCTGAACATAATCAACCCAATTCATAATGTAAAATGCTAACTGATACAAAGCTTTATAGAACGAAAATGCATGTGCAGCGACCCAAAAAAATTAATTAGAAATTTGGGAGTGCCAATTTAAAAATTAAGGTAGGTTAGAAAATTGTTGTATATGGAAAACGATGGACACTAAACCCCGTTGTACCCAAACACACTTAACGTAAGACATTATTCAAATTGATTGTGCAAATCATAAAAATTTATTTGACCTCTTTTTCTATAAATGAGATGAAAAAATTAAATTAAACAAGAATAAATAAAATAAAATTAATTTTGACTTGATAGGCAAGGTTGGGTCCTACATCTCCTAGTGCAATGAGAAATTTAAAATCACGTACTTTTTATAGAAAATAACTATGGGTTGTTTAATTTTAATTTGTAACTTTTTTTGTTAATTCTAAAATTCAAATCAAGTTAGAAATAACATGCAAAGAATTTAAATAATCAAAAAAAATGAAAAAGAGATGATTACTTACTTTGAAGCAAACCACTCTTAATGTCCCCACTAATGCATAATTATGATCACAGTTCCTATGTTGTGCACTTGGTCCACATATCCATTGGATCATAAAAAAAATTGAACTAAAACGCATGCACTATACATTGTATTATATCGACGTCTCAAATACTTGGTAGTCTACTTTTTCTATAGGAGAAATAGAAGTTGAAATAAAATACTCTACTCAATGTAGGACTTGAAATGTAAGGTGAAGAGAGTATGCTCATTCCAACGTGGGACTTCGAATATCTTATTTCTCACGTCATGACTTTTTGCTACTTAGGAGGTATTGTTGGTTGTCCTAACATTGGAAATTTGGTCTCAGGCTCCTAATAACCATCGTAGACATCAATTTTATCTTTCAAATAGTACAAATTTCACACTAAAATTATATCTACAACTCTCTAGATATGGCCCAACGTTTACATAGTCCTCAGTATCTTCTAACTACATCTCTATTTTGACTTCTAAACCTAATAAAATTTAGTAGGCGTTTAATTCAACTTCTAGGCTCTTCAATAAAGTTGTAGAGCTTTGTCTTAACTTTTTAAACCAGTAACTTTGCCTAAATTGACCTTACGAGTTTTCAATTTAGTGGGCTTTTCTTTCTTCTCTCTCTTTTACTTTGTGCCCTCTTTGCCTAGACTGCCTTCGCGAGTTTTCTATTTAGTAGACTTTTCTTTTTTTCTTTTTCATCATCCCCTAGCTTTTTTGGACCGTGAGCATGAGTTTTTAATTCAATGGGCTCCCTTTTCTTTTCTTTCCTTCTTTCTTCTTGCAATAGGATTTGTGCTAATAAACTTTCCTTGTTTCCCCACACAATTTTAAGTTATTGAGCCTACCAACTAAAAGTTGTTGAGTCTCAAAAATATCATAAGGAAAATTATGATGTTTTAGATAACTCACTTCCCAAGTTTTAATGTTTAACAAATTTGGGTTAAAATATTTATCATAGATACATATATGTTTAATGATTTATCTATGATTTCAGCAAGCCACTATGAACTTATATAAAGACTGTTTGAAGTGCTTTCAACCTATCTGAGGTATTAAGCCTTCTGAAGGATCAACCTGTCTGAAATGTTGAAGCCGTTTGAAGTGCATCAACCTGTCTGAAGTGTTGAAGCCGTCTGAATTGCATCAACCTATCTGAAGTGTTGAAGTCGTCTGAAGTCTCATTAATGACGTGGCACCCTTTACTGAAGTTTATGAAGACATCTCTGAAATTCTTCTGAGTCAAGCGTTCTCTGCTGCACGTACCTTTTCAACAACATTTATGGCAAGGAACACAGAGACCTTTCCTGGTATATTTGAATTTCATACACCACTGAGGAAATCTCTGCAACGCAGCCTCTGCAACAACAATAGTAGCAGCTTTATGGCAGCACCAACCTTGTACAGTGTCAGAGATATCAGTGCTCTCAGAAGCATGTCTCACAACAGATTAAATAGCATTTAATGCTATCTCTAAACGGTGGTTTTTCAACGGATTGAAGTTTCAACGGATTAAAGTTTCAACAGATTGAAGATTGGCTATAAATACCACTTCATGAAGACCATCAATAGTTAGTGATTCATTATACAAGAAAGTCTAAGAAAAAATCACGCTGCAAGTTTTACTCTGTAAAAACACTTTGAAATTATTTTCATTGTACACAATTTGTATATCCTGAACGTACCTTAGTTATATTGTACATTGTCTCTGTTTAAGCTTCAAACTGGTATAGTTTAAAAGCTTAGACTTTTTTCTTTGTAAAAATCGTTTTTGAGCCTGGAGAGGCTTGTCTGTAAAAGAATACTTGGTTGTAGAGCCTGAAGAGGCTTGACTGTAAAAGAATACTTGGTTGTAGAGCCTGAAGAGGCTTGACTGCAAAAGAATACTTGTAATCTTGGTGAAGATTAAGAGAAAATCCAAGTGCTAGTTGGCATTGGGACTGGACGTAGCTCACAGTGGTAGTGAGTGAACCAGGATAAATTTCTTGGCTAAGTTTTCTTACCCTTATCTCTTGTCAATTTATTTATACTAATTAAAGGGTGTTGAAAAACTGTTCTGATATTTTAAAAGCAAGAAACCTTTTAAAAGATATTTTCAGAAGCCGTCTTAAGAAACTTCAGACAGGCCCTTAAACCTGTCTGAAACTGTTTTAAAACTCACTATTTGCGAAAAGCTTCCATAAAATATTAAGAAAACACTATTCAACCCCCCTTCTAGTGTTTCCCTGTGTTTCTACAGTTGGTATCAGAGCTCAACTCAGGGTTGAGCACCTAACAAGTTTGAGGACTAAAGATCCAGATGGAAGCTTCCAACAACAGGCAATACATTACTGAAGGAGCCTCTATCACAAGTCCCCCAACATTCAATGGAGTGGACTACCACTATTGGAGGGATCGTATGAAGTTGTTCATTGAGAGCAACAACATTGATGTTTGGGATGTGGTCACTGATGGAGACTATATGCCTATGCATAATGGAGTGCCAATACCTAAGGCTGAATGGACCTTAGAGCAGAAGGCTAGAGTTCAAATGAATGCTAAAGCCAAACTCTATCTATATGTTCTTTGAATAAATTAGAGTATGAGAAGGTTCATGGATGTTCATCTGCCAAGGAGATTTGGGATACTCTTGCAGCTGCCCATGAAGGGATTGAGACTGTCAAGCAATCCAAAATCAACATGCTTATACATCAATATGAGATGTTCAAGATGGAAGAATATGAAACCATAGATCAAATGTTTGGGAGGTTTCAGACTATATGAAAGCATATGAAAGCATCAAGGCTATTGTTCTAGGGATTCCAGTGTTTGTTGATGAAGGGATCCTCTCCACAATCACCAGTGTCAAGGCTGAAGGTGCAACCTTCACTCCTGGGTGGGAGTTGAAGAATGGTGGGCAAAAGTTGTATACAAAGATGCTGTATGGCACAGAAGAACCTAAGACCCTTGATTCTAAGTATTTGCTGGAAAAGGTCAGAGTTCTACATCCCATCTTAGGGTGTGCAATAATCCCTAAGAGTGGAAGCAGAAACCATGTGTCTAAGTTGGAGAGATTCTGTATGATTCACTTGCTGCAGAAAAAGAAGGTTAATCTTCCAAGCATCATCATGTTCCACATGCATAAGAAGATTCGAGACTCTGCTGGAAGTCTTCCTCACAACACTCTCATCATGAAAGTACTCATGCACTTTAAGGTACCTGTTGAAAGACTATGTGATCATAAATCTCCTATTTTCTTTGGTGAGGCAAATCTGAAGAGCATGAAGATCACGCTCACTCCAAGGACTCCATCTCCTACTCTGAAGGAGAGTGTTCTTATGGAGAAGGCCTCAAGAAGAGGAAGCACCATTGAAATTCTTGAGCAAGAGCTTCAGGGGGACATTAGAAAAGGAGAGTTCAAGCCCTCCAAGCCATCCCCTCAACTGAAACTGAAGAAGCTCCCTGTCAGGAGTTCAGCAAAGGTATCTTTAGAAGCTACAAATTTGCATGCTCAGACATCTGAACCTGTTCAGAAGGCTTTGCAAAATCCATCTGAAATTGTGGGTCAGGGTTCTGAAATGTGAACACTCCTACTCCTAAGCCTACTTCTGAAATAGAAGGAAAGGCTCATGAGGAAGAGATAGTTGTGATTGATGATCCTGAAGCTTTGGCAGCAGCACCTCTGGCTGCATGCCCTTCTGATCCTGAGCTTATTCAAGTAGCAGCACTTGCTACTGCTTTGGAGAATGAAGAGATGGAAAGAAGGCTGAGCAGGAAAAGACTGACTATGCCATTGCTGTAGCCTCTCAGCTAGCCTTGGCTGAAGATGAAAGGCTGGCTTCCATTGCTCAAGGAACCAAGAAGAGAAAGAGATCAAGTGCACAACGAAGGAGGAGAACAAAAAGCATGATATTTTAGACAGCTCCTGAACCTGCGGTTAGAGTTACAAGAACCATTGCTAGTCAACTTGAGGCAATGGATGAGGCTAGCAAGTATCAAAATTTTGTCAAGGCAAATTTGTTTTTCAAGAAAAGAAAAGAAGAAAAGTAAGCTGAAAGGGAGAAGGAGAAGGAATCTGAACCAGCTAAACCTCCTCAGAAAGGGTGAGGGTAAGGTTTGATAATGTAACTCCATCACCACCTTCATCACCTGAGAAGAAACCGGTAGAAGAGAAGAAAATAGAGAGAAAGAAGAAGAGAGATAGAAGAGAAAGAGAAAGAAGAAGAAGAAAAGAAACATCACCACCATCACACCATCATATCTCAGAATCCACACAGTCTGAAGATCCACAGTTGAGCTTCAGCATGGAGAAAGCTCTAAAGTCTGGAAGGGAGGAAGTTGCCTGAGCACATAAGGCTAGGACCAAGCGTAGGGACTTCTTCACAAAAACCTACATTTGATCTTATGCCTTTCCTTACACTCAGCACCAATATGATGAAGAGGCTGAAGTACCCACAAAAGGTTATGAGGGACCTTTCTTTGAGAGGGAAAGAGTTCCCAAGTTCCCCAACCTTTATGAAGAGCTCCAGTATTTCAGAAATTCTCCCCCCATCTCTCTTCATCATGGGCTATCAAGCACACCTCAGATGCAGAGAAAGGGAAAAGTATCAAGGAAGTTCAGATCAGATGTCTCAGGGCAGATTGATAAGATCAGAAAGGGTGTAGTTCCACCTGCTCATAAGTGGGCTCCACTTGACCCCTTCTCTGATGACTCTCTCAAGATGTCAAATGAAGAAATTTTGTTTTGTAAGGCATCTCTGTACAGAAGCTGAACTCTTTCAGAGGGACTACATGAAGACTGTGGTATGAGAGGCTATAGGCCACCTAGAACAATCTCCATCAGGCCCAACACAAGATTCTGGTGCAACTTGATAGAATTGTTCCTAGGTATCCTCTGAAAGAAGGCCCTGATGATAAGTTCAAAGCAACCCAAGACTTATCCATCTTTCCTACACAACTCTGAACCTTCACTCCACGAGAATGGAAGGAGGCTACATCTAGGATCAAAAGGCAAGGCGGTGGCTTAGATCACAACTTCAAAGATAGGGTGTGGTCATCCTATTGGAAGATCAGGAGAGGATGCTGGATCCTCTTCTGGATCTATTGGACCAGATGTTGACTCCCTCATAGACTATGCTAGATCCATGAATGTGCAGTATATGTATATCAGAGGCAGATTCCCCTGTCTGAACCTTCCATGAAGATTGGGAGATGATCAACCCCATCTGGAACCTTGTTTTTGCCCGTGTATCGTCCACAAGACTATGGTTTGCATCCCGGATTTGATGTGCTCAGATTTGTTTGTAGGCATATTTAGCTATTTTTTATGAAGCAAAACCAAATCTGAGAAGAAAATAGAAGGCTGAGGCTGAAGATTATAAAAATTGGAGAAAAGAATGCTGATCTTATTTGTAAACAAGATCAAATTCTCAAGAGCAACAACAGATCAAGAGTGGGCAAGAAGATATGAAGATGCTCTCTTCTCTCAGATGACAAGGCCAAGGATGAGTTGATCTCTTTATGAAAGAAGCATTGCTGAAGAAGATGGGTAGCCATGATGTCTAGCCATGTCTGATGTAACTTCTTTCTAAGTGATTAATTATGTTTGTCTTGAACAACTTCTATTTTGATTAATCTATATTCAGTTTCTCTCATGAATGCTGTTTGATTGTTCTGTGAATACTTTTAACTCCATGTTTTTTACTGTGATTATTTCGACAGTTATTCTCTGAAATTCCCTTTTGATTGATGACAAAAGGGGCGGAGTATTAAACTAACAAATCTGAAGCAATTACAGGTTCTCAGGGGGAGTAGTATTTGATCAGAATTGAGATCATTATCTGAGGGGAGTTATCTCTTTTTATATTTAAACTCTTTTCAGATTTATGTATTTTAAACAAATTTGTCATCATTAAAAAGGGGGAGAATGTTGAGTTTCAAAAATATCATAAGGAAAATTATGATGTTTTAGATAACTCACTTCCCAAGTTTTAATGCTTAACAAATTTGGGTTAAAATCTTATCATAGCATACATATATGTTTAATGATTATCTATGATTTCAGCAAGCCACTATGAACTTATATAAAGACTGTTTGAATTGCTTTCAACCTATCTGAGGCCTATTAAGCCTTCTGAAGGATCAACCTGTCTGAAGTGTTGATAGCCGTCTGAAGTGCATCAACCTATCTAAAGTGTTGAAGCATCTGAAGTGCATCAACCCTGTCTGAAGTGTTGAAGCCGTCTGAAGTCTCATTAATAACGTGACAACCTTTGCTGAAGTTTGTGAAGACATCTCTGAAATTCTCCGAGGTCAAGCGTTCTCTGTTGCACGTACCTTTCAACAACATTTATGGCAAGGAACACAGAGGACCTTTCCTGGTATATTTGAATTTTCATACACCACTGAGGAAATCTCTGCAACGCAGCCTCTGCAGCAACAATAGTAGCAGCTTTATGGCAGCACCAACCTTGTACAGTGTCAGAGATATCAGTGCTCTCAGAAGCATGTCTCACAACGGATTTAAATAGCAATTATATGCTATCTCTAAACGGTGGGTTTTTCAACGGATTGAAGTTTCACGATTTAAGTTTCAACAGATGAAGATTGGCTATAAATACCACTCTATGAAGACCATCAATAGTAGTGATTCATTATACAAGAAAGTCTAAGAGAAAAATCACGCTGCAAGTTTTTACTCTGTAAAAACAGTTTGAAAATTATTTTCATTGTACACAATTTGTATATCCTAAACGTACCTCAGTTATATTGTACATTGTCTCTGTTTAAGCTTCAAACTGGTATAGTTTAAAAGCTTAGACATTTTTTCTTTGTTAAAATCGTTTTTTGAGCCTGGAGAGGCTTGTCTGTAAAAGAATACTTGGTTGTAGAGCCTGAGAAGAGGCTTGACTGTAAAAGAATATTTGGTTGTAGAGCCTGAAGAGGCTTGACCTGCAAAAGAATACTTGTAATCTTGGTGAAGATTAAGAGAAAATCCAAGTGCTAGTTGGCATTGGGACTGGACGTAGCTCACAGTGGTAGTGAGTGAACTAGGATAAATTTCTTGGCTAAGTTTTCTTACCCTTATCTCTTGTCAATTTATTTATACTAATTAAAGTGTGTTGAAAAACCGTTCTATTATTTTAGAAGTAAGAAACCTTTTAAAAGATATTTTCAGAAGCCGTCCTAAGAAACTTCAGACAGCACCTTAAACTTGTCTGAAACTGTTTTAAAACTCACTGTTTGCGAAAAGCTTCCATAAAATATTAAGAACACTTTTCAACCCCCCTTCTAGTGTTTCCCTGTGTTTCTACAAATTTACTCTCACAAAGATTGATCATGTAGTACTTTGAAACAAAGTCAATTTTACTTAACACACTACTTAATGAATAAACATGGACTTGTAAAAGTGAAAGAAATTTATTAGATAAACAATTAAACCTCTTTAATGAAAAAGATTTGAATACACAAAATACATTTCAAGGAAATGAACAAATACAAGGTTATGAAAGATAAGAGAAAACAACACAATGGAAACTTGTCCTAGTATTAGCTTTTCTAACTCATGTTAACTTGTGGCCTTTTGAGGGGACAACCAATTTCTCATAAATTTCCTTTTTAAATCACATATCCTTCCTTCTTCCTTAGTAGAGAACCGTTCAATAAAGGAAACTTCATCTTGCCTTCCTCCTTATTATGCTCATTGGTTTACCTTGATTTTCACCCTCATTGCCCTTATGGATTTTTAATCTAGCAGACTTTAATGCCCTAACTGTAACATCCCAAGACTTTAAATCCATTTTGTGAATTAAGTGTGTAATATATAGTGTGGTAAAAAGAAATAAGGATTAGGTGGGGAGGATTGAGTCAGAATAAGAAAATAAGAGAAATCAGAATTTTGAGTTCTGATGTTCTAGCTCAAGCGAGAATGACTCACTTGAGCGAGTATATCAGTAAAAGAGGCAAAATCCTTTTCTGGTTTTCTCTCTTGAGCGAGAAGGCTCTCGCTCAAGCGAGAGACAGGGGAGCAATTGGAGTGCTCTCTGGAAGAATAGCGAAATTCAACCAGAATTGAGGGTCTCTCTGGACGTTTTTCGCTTGAGCAAGCAGGATCTCGCTCAAGCGAGAACGCGAAGAGAGGAATGTCCCAGCCCTCTCGCTCGCATGAGCGAGAATACGCATAACAGGTTAAAAACATTAATTAGGGCACCAAATTATTTATTTCTATCTTCATCCATTTTCATCCTAGAGTGAGAAAAAGAGATTCTGGAGAGACAAATGCACCTTGGGAGCTAGAGGAAGCTTGAGGCATCTTCAACTCCACCTTCCCCTACCTCATTTCCCTTTCTTTGGAGCTCCTTTGAGGTGAGTAAAGCTCACACACACTCACTTCAACTTGTGTATGCTTTCCACAATGAACCTTACCTCTTGTTTTCCCTTTCTAGAGCTTGTATGTAATTGATTATGTGATTGATTTTGTTTATATTTAATGTATTAGGTTTTGATTGGGTATATGCTTAGAAGATTGTCATTAGGGCTTGATTTGGGGGTTTCCTTGTCATAGACCTAATTTTAATATTCATGTATATTATGGTTTATGTTGTGCATATACTGAGAATACATAAAACACTTGGGCTTTAGCCCCCAGAGATTAATAAAAAGATAATGGACTTCGGTCCCTAGAGTAAGACTTGGACTTCGGTTCCGATAGTAAAACTTGGACTTCGGTCCCCAGAGTAATGGCGGATAACACCCCAAGGGAGACGTTCCTTGTAGTCTGAGCTCAGGTCTAGCCCCAGAGATGGAGATAAGACCTCGTCCTGCTGGGAAATGCAGAACATGCATAATTTCATAAGAGTATATAGAGAGTTAATATGCTAGAGCTTGGGCATATAAATGTTTATCTTGTGTTGTTACATTGAATCTGCCTGTTTACCTACACTGCTTGTTGCATGCTTTACTCATTGAGACTCTAGTCTCACCACACGTTTTGTGGTTATATTATAGATGAACAAATTCCACCCCGGTCAGGGCAGTGAGCTGGAGGTTTGCAGGAGCTTTAGTCTTTTGATGTATTTGGATATTTATATATTCAGTGGATCATTCTGATGACTAGAATTGTATTTGTATTATTTTAGGGATATGATTGTACATGTGCTGCCCTCGGGCCTTCTATTTTTCTTAGCGCACATGTATGGGGGTATCCTAGTGGATGTATACAGATTAGGTTTATTTGAGCCCTTGAGGCATTATGTATTTAGTTTATGATTCCATATATTGTTCAAGTTATCGTTGGAAGCTTAAACAATTGTATGGTTATTGTATTGCGATATTTAAAATGACGTGAAATAATTTCAGAAATTTGGGAATTTCGCTTCCAACGAGCCTTATTCTCGAATTTAGAAATTAGGACGTTACATTTTGGTATCAGAGTAGTTCAATCTAATTGGACCGTGGACTAGTTAGTTCCTGAAGTTAGTTTTTATCCTCTTATGCATTATTATGAAATTGAGAGACTGATCACCTCGATGTTTGCTTAATGATGTGTAGAGGACTATGGCTGGAGGCAGGAAAGGTCGTCCCCGGACCAACCCACCTTCTCCACCACGGATTCCCCTCCGGATCTTGTGCAGCGACCCTTCAGATGCTCACTCAGATGATGGGGGAGCAGGTGGTGTCCAACCTGGTGCAAGTGGAGGCCAACCGCCAACATGATGAGGCGGCACGGGAGCAGGCAGCTGCTAACGCTGTCGTCTTACAAGAGTTGGTCCGAAGGCCAACGGGGACACCTCCTCCTCCTACGGTGGACCCGTTTGCCCAAGGGCTAGTGGAGTTTCAGAAACATAGCCATCCCCAGTTCAACGGGGTTTATGATCCGGATGTGGCGGCCAACTGGCTTCGCGACCTCAACCGCATCTTTGAGGTGATGAGGTGCACTGATGACTCTAGAGTGGGTTATGCGGTGTACTGAAGTTGAAATTCCAATCACAAGAAGGGGGGGTTGAATTGTGATTTCTTAAAATTTTCTGCAGATTTCTTCTAATACTATTTTTACTCAAGTGTAATTTGGCTTAGTATTAGAAGATAACACTCAAGAAGATGGAGGTTATGAAATATGTGTAATGCAGAAGATATGATTCCTTACAGGAACTCTTGTTTGTATCACTTACTTAGGTATTATATAGATTCTAAAATAATTTTATGCACATGTAAATAATATAAAATAAGGAGTGTAAGGGTAAGAAGATTGCACACACAGATTTTATACTGGTTCACCTCTTCCAACCTGAGTCTACGTCCAGTCCATACCTCAAGTATGATTTTCTTGATCACCTTTTCAGTTTACAGTTTCTTTGGGTACACCTTATCCCTAGTATTCTTCTGCAGCCTCTGTAGGCTCTTTACAGGTTCCTTCTTTTGACACCTAAGGCTTTACACCAACTGCAGCTTCTTCTGCAGAAGATGCAAACACCAAAATACTCCAGAAAGTTATCTGCAGACAACTCAGTAGTACTCTCAGTTTACAAGTACAACACACTTTCTCAAGAGGCACTAACAAACTTAAACCTCCTTGAGAACTAACAGAAGATATAAGTAGTGGAAAGTAAAATACAAGGCTCAAAACTGAATACAATTTATGCACAACAGAGAATATAATGAGCCAGCTCTCTCTCAAAGACTTTTAGAAGCAAAGACTCGGAAAATTTAGGAGAGAGAAATTCTTCCAAAAGATTCAGATTGTAATTTTGAAGGTTTGAGACTTCTTCTGAAGATTGGTGTGCTTCAACTTGAAGAGAACTCCTCTTTTATAGGAGATTTGAGGAAATAGTCGTTGGAGAGGTTGCTTGCACCTCCATCTAAGTTTGTATGCACTGTCCCTTTCAAGTTGCAGTTGTCCTTTTCAGTTACAACTGTCCTTTTGACTGGTTGCATCTTCTGGGACCTTCCTTCTGCATAGTTGGAAACTTGAGGACTTTGCAGCCTGTTCTTTTGTGAGCATGTTGAGAGCCTTAATTTATTTGACATAAATTATTTGAACTTTATTTAACTAAGTTGCAGCCTCAGAAATGAGAAAAATTAGATTTGGGTAGACTTTGCTTCTTCTTCATCATTTCTGACAGCGAGTTTTCTTCTGCAGAGCAATCTTCTTTCTTTTGTAGAAGATTGTAGAGATCTTCTGAGATAAAATTTGTTGGTTGTATGATTGAGAAGCTGAGGAAGTCATGAATCTGAGGTGAAATGCTTCTTATGCAGCCCTTTTAAGAGTAAATCTTCCTTCTAATATGTTGTGGAATTCTTCTAGGCCAATACCATTGTTTGTAAGGACTGAACCAAGTTGGTCTATCAACTTTTTTCCTAGATTTACTTTTCTTGTTCTTTGATTTGCCCTGTATGTCTTTTGTTAAGATTCTTCTTCAAGAATTGTTTCTTTTGTAGACAATGTTTCTTCTGCAGACCCTATTTGACTTGCAATTCTTTTGACAGAGGAGTTTTCTTGTTTATTCTCAACAGATTTCTTGCTTTCTCATACTTTCAATATTCCAAAATTGTTGAAAGCATCTTTCACAGCTTGTCATGGTGAAAAATGTTGAGGTCTTTCTTCTGGTCTTTATATGTATCTTCTAAAGATTTCTGTTTGTATCTTCTTGACAAATAATCAAGTGAAATCATTAGTTTCTTTTTAATCAGAATTATGACAAGTGAATTTTGCTAGTTTTTCATCATTAAAACCTTATAGGAGGATTTTTGGACCTCACATGTACATGCTGAGGGGAGAGGCCGAAGACTGGTGGAAGTCGACAAGTATGAGGGCTACTGTTGCGGACACCCCACTCACTTGGGGTCTTTCTAGACCACCTTCCTGGAGAAATACTTCCCGGCTTTAGTGCGGAGGCAGAAGGAGGCAGAGTTTCTCCAACTCAAGCAGGGAACCATGACCGTGGGCCAATATGTGGCCAAATTTAAAGAGCTCACCAAGTACTCCAGATATCTACAGACTTTTCCTGATGAGGAGTAAAGGTGTACTCAGTTTAAGGGAGGCTTTAGATTGGAGATCCTAGACCGGGTCGGGACACTTGAGATTAGGGATTTCTCTACCCTGATCAACAAGTGTTGTATTGCTGAGAAGAATTTGAAGGGAATTGCACCCACCCCCACAGCCAGACAACAAGGGAAAGAGGAAGCTAGAAGAGCCCAGCCAGGGCAAGGGCTCTGGGCCCAAGTGGCAAGGCAACCCTGCTTTGGTCACTCGGCCAGCTCAACACTAAGGGGGCACTCCCAAGTGCCCCAAGTGCAGGAAGGAGCACAAAGGGGAATTTCTCTTCGATCAGAAGGTTTGCTACTGGTGCAAGGAGCCCAGTCACATGAATCACGAATGCCCGAAGAAGCGGGATGCTCCAAAACCCCAAACCACCGGGAAAGTCTTCACCCTCAATGGTGAAGTGGAAGCTTCTGCAAATAATCTGATGCGAGGTACGTGCACCCTAGTAGGAAAAACCTTAACTGTATTGTTTGATTTGGGGGCAACCCATTCTTTTGTTGCTTTTGATTCGGTGAAAGCAATTAGATCTACATGTAATCCCTTTACCCTATAGTTTAAATGTAATAACCCCAGCCAATGAGGCATTCCCCACTTCCCTTGTGTGTTCTAAATGCCCTAATGTTATACAAGGGAGGGCCTTTGAGGTTGATTTGATTTGTTTGCCATTGAGGGGCATAGATGTAATCCTCGGCATGAACTGGTTATCTCAAAACCAGGTCATGCTCGATTGTTTCAACAGAGAGGTTGTTTTTCCGGTTCTCCCTTCTCTTCCGGGGGTGAAGGCACCTATACTTTTGTCCAGTGTCACCCAAGTTTCCAAATGCCTGCATGACGGGAGCAGTTGTTTTATTTTGTTACTTTCCTCAATTCTAGGTTCTAATATTGATTTGAACAGTGTCGCCACGGTTAGGGAGTTTCAAGACGTTTTCCCTAGTAAGGTAACTACTTTACCTCCGGACCGAGAGATAAAGTTTACCATTGACTTGGTACCAGGCACAAGGCCCATTCCAAGGCACCCTATAGGATGTCCCCATTAGAGCTTAGTGAACTTAAGACCCAATTAGAAGACCTGATAGCCAAGATGTTCATTAGGCCTAGTGTGTCACCCTGGGGAGCGTCAGTGCTCTTAGTGAAGAAGAAAAACGGGAGTATGAGGTTATATGTAGACTTTAGGCAGCTAAACAAGGTCACCATTAAGAACAAATATCCTTTACCCAGAATAGATGACCTTCTTAACCAACTTAGAGGGGCTTCGGTCTTCTCTAAGATAGATCTGAGATTTGGTTACCACCATATCAAGGTTAGGGGTGAAGACATACCCAAACTACCTTTAGGACTAGATATGGCACTATGAGTAGTTGGTGATGCATTTGGCTTAACCAATGCTCCTTCCGTGTTCATGGACTACATGAACCGAATTTTCTGGCCCTACCTCGATCAGTTTGTTGTCATGTTCATCGATGACATCCTGATCTACTCCCAGACCTTAGAAGAGCATGAGTAGCACCTTAGGGTTGTCTTAGGGATTTTAAGAGAGTTGTTTGCCAACCCGAAGAAGTGTGAGTTTTGGATGGACATGGTCCAATTCCTAATACATGTAATTTCTAGAGAGGGCGTGTCAGTTGACCCTAGCAAGATAGAAGCCGTCTTTGAGTGGGAAAGGCCTAAGACCATCACGGAAATTAGGAGCTTCCTAGGATTGGCCGGCTACTATCGGAGATTCATCAAAGGATTCTCCCAGCTAGTCTTTCCCCTTACTAGACTGACCCGTAAAGGTTAAGCCTTTGTGTGCGACGAGAAGTGTGAGCGGAGCTTCTTGGAGCTCAAGGAGAGGTTGACCACCGCCCCGGTACTTGTGTTTCTGGATTTGTCCAAGACCTTCGAGGTCTATAGTGATGCCTCTGGGAAGGGGCTAGGTTTGTGTTTTGATGCAGGAGAATAGAGTGGTGGCCTATGCCTCTAGGCAGTTAAGGCCCCCTGAGGAGAACTACCCTACCCATGACTTAGAATTAGCGGCTGTGGTATTTGCCCTCAAGATTTGGAGGCATTACTTGTGTGGTGTGAGGTTTGAAGTCTTTAGTGATCACAAGAGTCTTAAATACCTCTTTGATCAAAAGGAACTCAATATGAGGCAGAAGAAGTGGATGGAGTTTTTAAAGGATTATGATTTTGAGTTAAGATACCACCCGAGCAAGGCTAATGTAGTGGCTGACGCCCTCAGTAGGAAATCCATGCATGTTTCATCCATGATGGTGCATGAGATGGGGTTGTTGGAAGAGTTTAGGAACCTGGGCTTGAATGTTGAGGTTGGAGAGAGTAGTTTGAGACTGTAGATTAGAAGTCACCAGTGAGCTTCGGGCTCTAATTGCGACACCCTTAGTTACACCACTAAGAATATCACATTGCAAATGTAACCGTCGAACTTACTATTTTAGAACTTGGAAAATACGGGGATATTTTTTTTTTGAAAGGGCTTAGTCATTATCAACTTATCACTTTCTAATTCCATTTTAAGTATTTATGAAAATGTCCTTTTCGTAAGTCCGAAGTTTGTTTTCCGAAAACATTTAGACAATTATTACTCCGCATACATACACAACATACACACAGCCATGAGACCGATTATAAGAAGGGAACATCACAAATATATATATACAATGTCAGAGTATCAAGTGCTCCTCGAGCTAACAAGGTAACTATACAAAACATGAATTCTAGTAGTAGACTAAGTGCATAAAACCTTAAACCAAAATACACAGAAAAGAGATTCCTAAACCAGAGCTGTACTACTAGACTCAAAATGACACTAAACTACTCGTCAGTTCCGACTTAGTAGAGACAATCCTACCACTCCTCCGCCCAGCGTCTGGAAAGGTAATCATCCTAAAATCCTCTGAGGGAACGTCACTAGAAGAATCTTCTTCTGGTTCCTCTCCCTCAGAGTCCTTCTTCGGATCCTCCTCCGGCTCTTCCTCCTCGTCCGAGGTATCACTGATCACGATAAAATTTGGCTCGCTCGGGAGAGGACGACCATGCGTATCAGGACACGTATACTGAGGAGCTGGAACCTCGGGAGAAGGGGAGTATCTGGGAGAATCTGGTCCGACCAAGTCAGCTATCTGGGATGACTGCGGTGATGAAGAGGAAGCTGGACGACGACGTGAAAGACGGAATACAGTATGCCTCACCAAGTTAGGTGGCGTCGGAAACTCGAGAGTCATTGGTACGATGAAGTCCATCTCAGGTACAAGCGGAAGTCCGGGGTGCGTGATAACGACACGGACTTTCCCCATGAACTCACATCTGCGCGGAACATTCGTCACCCTCCAGGCGCCTCTCGGCATCCACCTTAGCCGTACTTGCATAGACGTCATGACAGAAGTCCTTGATACCGACTATCAACGTGACGAGAAGAGCATAGAAAGAAGAGATAGAAAGGAAGGGTGAGAACATCGCATGAACTCACAGCATGTAGGATGCAATAACTAGAGCGTACACGGGACATTCATATAATCACAATCACAATCACAATCACAATCATAAGGATATAATTTATGCTGTCATGATGCATATAAACTAATGCATGCGGGACCAGGGAAACCTCACCAACAGCAGAGCACACAGCAACTGCTCAACCATATATGGACAATGTCTCAAGAGTTTGTCTGTACTAGCAAATAAAACAGTACTTAGGAGCATTGCTCAATCTCTGGCCAAGACGATTTTCCATGTCTTCCAGACAACTCGACTGATTCATGAAAACTTGAGAGCGATAGGATAGTCAAGCCTGTACCCCGTTTGCCCGACAGTAGGGGGCGAGCCTACGTCACCTGAGCCATTCCGGGACTTGACTTATCCTCAGGGCTGGCGTCCCTCTTTCAGGACCCGGCTGGTGTTCTTTGCAAAACCCAGTGCACCCGTCCCATCCAGTTTCACACCGTACTGCAGTGTTATTGTCATATAGGTCCCAAGGTTTTTTAACCTCAATATCATCATTTATGCCTTATGATGCATGTCACACAGCAAGATATCAAGATAACCACTTTCTTATCACAGCAACTGCTCGACCATATATGCGCAATATATCATGAGTATAGTCTGTACTAGCGAGTAGTACGAGGAGCATTGCTCAATCTCCGGCCAAGACGATTTTCCGACTTCCAGACAGACTCACTGATTATGAAAACTTGAGAGCGACAGGATAGTCAAGCCTGTACCCCGTTTGCACGACAGTAGGGGGCGAGCCTACGCCACTTATGCCATTCCGGGACCTGACTCATCCTCAGGGCTGGTTTCCTGGACCGCTGGTGTTCTTTGCAAAACCCAGTGCACCCGTCCCATCCAGTACTAGAGTGGTATTGCCATATAGGTCGTAAGGCTTTTGAACCTTAATCCTTATCGATGCATATGATGTATGTCACACCGCAAACGCTTACAACATTACATCCTTACATACGAGCTAATCGAGCTCTTTCTACGTTGCCACTTTACCGTGGTGCAACCTTGTAGATTCAATGCCTTTCTCTTAAGGATACTAGATCACACTCTCTTGCCCAGCTTCTCAAGTTTTATGCAAAGAGAAAGTGTTGGTTATAATCTTTTAAGATAGTTATGCTAGCTTTATTGATGATCATATTCACTTAAGTCCACAATTTTACTAAGACTTATGAATGTGTTTTATGAAAGGCATTATTAATCCTATTCTTATTTGTATGGCAAATTAAGGTTAGGTTTAACCTTTTATTATGACTAGTTCCCATTAATTGAATTTCAATTAATCTTGACTTTCTTTAATTAAGTTTTAATCCTTACTTAAGATCCTAATTAATTTATAATTATCCCTTAATCTCTTTGTTAATCTGGGGTTAGGATTTTTAATTACGTTTGATCAAGGTTAATCATAATTAATTAGTCTTTAACCATCATTAGGGATTAATTACTTAATTAATGCTCATATTAGGATTAATTATATTTAGGCTTAATTAATCTTTAATTAACTTAAATAAATTAGATTAGTCAACTTAAGTAATTAAATTAATTAAATTCGTTAATTAATTCTAAGCTTAATCTTAACAACTTAGATTAATTATTTTTAATTATCTTTTAAATTGAGTTTTTACTTTCTTTAAAAATACTTTTAGACTTAAAATAAAAAGCCTAGAAGTTATTGGGCCCATGAGAACCCATTTTTACTCTTAATAAATTAAAAACATGACCTTTAAATGGACTTTCATTTTAATTAATTTAGAAATCCGAAAATAATAATTTAATTTAAAAACTTAACTTATTTGCATTTTAGCCCTTTTTGTTACAATTTTATCTTTTAGTCCTTTTGAGCCAATTTAGCCCAAAAACATGTTTTAAACATCCTTTTGATCTTTTTAGGATCAAAAGGACATTCTTGATGAGTTTCATCAAGAACACTCATGAACATCAAGAACAACCTTGAATGTTCATCCACAACTTCAAACTTTTTCCAGCATTTCCAGCCACCATACAATCATTTCAAAACCACAAAGATCACACCAAATCATGCCAAAATCACCAATGCACACATTCAAGTTCAACTTCATTTTTAAGCTAAAAATAGCACTTTCTCAAGCATCAACCAACAAGACAATTTTGTCATTCCATCCAATCACATGCATGTTCATCAAATCATCATTTAAACACATTTCCAACATCAACTAAAATTTTAGAAACATGCAGCCACACAAACACATTAACAAGCAAGTTTTTCTTTTTCAATAAAATTTCAAACAAACAGCCACTGTGCAGATCGAATATCTCCCAGCCTAGACATCATATCAACGATCCGACCGTTCAAAACGAAGATTCAAGTGTTATAAACCAGCCACTAAAATTTCAGCCCGATCCAACGGTGAACGAATTCGCAGTCGCCATTTTATGGTCGATGCTCTATGTAAAAACGGGAAAATTTTCTTTCCAACAAGTTTCACAATTTGCATGCATCATCAACCACAATCCAAACATATTTCAAGCATCAAACAACACATGCAAACATAAATCTCAACCCAGCTCAAAGGATCCAAAACATTTGCTCAAAGAAAAGCTCAAAAGATGATTTTTTTCAAGGAAAAACAAGAGAAAAGACAAGGATTCAAGGGCAAATCCTTGACTCTAGTTACAAATCCTACTAGAGTTCAAGTTCTCCCCCCTTACCTCAATCTCTCAAGAGAAAATGTGCAGAATTTCTGCTCCAAAACAGCCCCTCAAAGGTCCTCCTTTTAGTCACCAACAAGGATTTTTCAAGGCTAGAAGGCTTAAAAATGGAAGCTTTGGTTCAAAGATGGAACCTTGGCTTGATTGTGTTTATGGAAAGGATGAAGATCTTGGAGAGGATTTGATGAGAAGCTCTCGGCCAAGAAGGAAGAGAAGAGAGAAAATGAGAGAGTTCTCCTAAGCTTTGCATGTAACAAATGAATAAAGAAAGGAGAAAAAGTGCTTTTATATGTAATAACTCACCTTTTTAGCCATTGGTGGGATGAAAAGTAGGGTCTTGTCACTCTTTAATGCTGCACATGCGCAGCTTCTAGAAGGAAGAGAGAGGTTTGTGCACTTTTTTTCTGGCCCGGATCAAGAGTATTCGGGCCCGGGTCAAGGTACGGGAGGGGCAAAAAGGTCATTTTTCACAGAAAAATCCCAAAAATTCCCAGAAAATTCCTAAAAATAGGAAATTCAATTCTAAATCCAAAAATATAAATTTTGATGATTAAAAATAGATTTTAGTCATTCAAAATCCAATAAAACACTCAAGACGACAAAAATGGCAAAAACGGTAAAACGCGGGTGTTACACTAATTAGGGAGGCACAAAATTCAGACCCCGACCTGTAGGATAGGAAAGGACAGCCGAGTTTCTCTGAGTCGGGTGATGGGATGATTCTCTTCCAAGGGAGAGTCTGTGTCCCGAAGGGGGGTAGTCTAAGGCAATGAACAAATACAAGGTTATGAAAGATAAGAGAAAACAGCACAATGAAAACTTGCCCTAGTATTAACTTTTCTAACTCATGTTAACTTGTGGCCTTTTGAGAGGACAACCATCTTCTCACAAATTTCCGTTTTAAATCACATATCCTTCCTTCTTCCTTAGTAGAGAACCATTCAATAAAGGAAACTTTATCTTGCTTCCTCGTTATTATGCTAATTGGATTACCCTAATTTTCACCCTCATTGCCCTTATGGATTTTTAATCTAGCAGACTTTAATGTCCTAACTGTAACATCCCAATAATTTAAATCCATTTTGTGAATTAAGTGTGTAATATAATAGTATGGTAAAAAGAAATAATGATTAGGTGGGGAGGATTGAGTTAAAATAAGAAAAGAAGAGAAATCAGAAATTTGAGTTCGAATGTTCTCGCTCAAGCAAGAATGGCTCGCTTAAGCGACTATATTAGTAAAAGTTGCAAAATCCTTTTCTGGTTTTCTCGCTTGAGTGAGAAGGTTCTCGCTCAAGCGAGAAACAGGGGAGCAATTGGAGTGCTCTCTGGAAGAATAGCGAACTTTCAACAAGAATTTAGGGGCTCTCTGGACATTTTTTACTTGAGCGAGCAGGATCTCGCTCAAGCGAGAATCTTCTAGAGAGGGGGATACTCTCTGGAGTATTCCCGCTCAAGCGAGAAGCTTCTCGCTTGAGCGAGAACGTGAAGAGAGGAATTTCCCATCCCTCTCGCTCAAGCGAGAATCTCTCGCTTGAGCGACATTAATTAGGGCACCAAACCATTTATTTATTTCTTCTTCCATTTTCATCCTAGAGTGAGAAAGAGAGATTCTAGAGAGAGAAATGCACCTTGGGAGCTAGAGGAAGCTTTAGGCGACCAAGGATCTTCAACTCCACCTTCCCCTCACTCCAACTTGTGTATGCTCTCCCTAATGAACCCTACCTCTTGTTTTTCCTTTCTAGAGCTTGTATGTAATTGTTTATGTGATTGATTTTGTTTATATCTAATGTATAAGGTTTTGATTGGGTATATCCTTAGAAGATTGTCATTAGGGCTTGATTTGGTGTTTTCCTTGTCATAGACCTAATTTTAATATTCATGTATATTATGGTTTATGTTGTGCATATAATGAGAATACATAAAACACTTGGGCTTTAGACCCCAGAGATTAATAAAGAGATAATGGACTTCGTCCCCAGAGTAAGACTTGGACTTCGGTCCCCAGAGTAAAACTTGGACTTCAGTCCCCAGAGTAATGGCGGGTAACACCCCAAGGGAGACGTTCCTTGTTGTCTGAGCTAAGGTCTAGCCCCAGAGGTAGAGATAAGACCCCGTCTTGCCGGGAAATGCAGAACATGCACAATTTCATAAGAGTCTATAGAGAGTTAATATGCTAGAGCTTGGGTATATACATGTTTATATTGTGTTGTTTTATTGCATCTGCCTGTTTACCTACACTGCTTGTTGCATGCTTTACTCACTGAGACTCTAGTCTCACCATACGTTTTGTGGTTATATTATAAATGCACAGGTTCCACCCCAGCTAGGGCAGTGAGCTCGAGGCTTACAAGAGCTTTAGTCTTTTGATGTATTTGGATATTTATGTATTCAGTGGATCATTCTAATGACTAGAATTGTATTTGTATTATTTTGGGGATATGACGGTACATGTGCTGCCTTCGGGCCTTTTATTTTGCTTAGGGCACATGTATGGGGGTATCCTAGTGGATGTATACATATTAGGTATATTTGAGCTCTCGAGGCATTATGTATTTAGTTTATGATTTCATATATTGTTGAAGTTGTCGTTGGATGGTTAAACAATTGTATGGTTATTGTATTGCGATATTTAAAATGACACGAAATAATTTCAGAAATTTGGGAATTTGGCTTCTAACGAGCCTTATTCTCGAATTTAGAACTTAGGACGTTACACTAAGTTTTTCCTGGACCACCCTTGTGCGTTTTTCATTTAGCAGACTTTTTGTGTGTCCCCTAATTTTAAAGTTAAGAGAGTAAAAAATGTGAGTATTTCAATCTCTAAAGTGAAGTCTTAAAAATTAATATACAGAAAGTTAATATATAATATATAAATACATACTTTTGTAATAACTAATAAATATATAAAAAAATATAAATACATATATATATAAATATATTAATAAAAAATAAATAATTAATATTATAATACAATATACATACATATATAATAAATTTTGAATTTATTAAAGTTATAACTTGTTATTTTTATTAATAATTATAGTTTAGAATGAAAAGCATTATTGTTGTAAAATGGGTATAATTGTTTCCGCAACAAAAACTTGGTTCTGTTTATTTTCATAAAACTTTTTCTGTTTTCATTTCCCGTTTTTTAGTTTTAATGAAAAACAATGTCAACTTTTTTTTTTCATTTTATTTCATATTTCAAAGTTTTGTACAAAAAATAGAGAAACTAATACAAAATTATTTTCACTATTTCCTTTACAAAACTTTAAAAATAAGAAATAAAATGATGTTTTTATAATCAAAACTAAAAATATTTTAATAATTAAAACTAAAAAAATAAGAGATGAAAATGAAAACATTTTCTCAAATGACTCCTAATTTTCTTTCTTTTCACTTTCTATCCTACTAAGTGGAGAGCGAACTTCATATTTCTTTCTCTTGACTTTATTAAATAATCCTTTAAAATGCACTTTTTTAACCACTTTCTTTCCATCAAAATTGTTTTTATCTATTTTTTCTTTCCATTTTATTTCTCAAATCAAATAAAGTGCAAGTGAGAGGAAGATATTATAGATAGGAAGAAAAAAATATAAAATAGCAAATCCAGCAAGAAATTGGTAATAACCTAACCAGTGATGCACTGAGCAAATGGAACAGCATAATCAAGATGAGGTTGAGCACAACATAGATGGCAACAATTCAATTTCAAGATAGGTTTCAACTTTGCCTTTGAATATTAAAAATATATATTTAGTTATTGTTGATTTTACCAAAAATAAATTGTTGACTAGGAATTTTCCTAGTTAGTATTCATCTATTTTTTTTAGTGGAAACTTTAGAATAAGGAGATGGGATATTATAATCTAAGAGGAAAAGCTTTCGGCTCAAAAACTCTTACAAATAACCTATCAGGTGCAAGATGTGAGAGTAATAATACTTACACATGTTTTTTTTGTTACATTAACAAAAACTAAATTTATACACTACAAACAAAAGAAGCTCCAGAAAAGTCTAGAAGTAGATTTTAAATTGAACGGTGGGTGATTCAACATATGCAACCCAGGAGTCAAATCTAAACCATGATAGCAAGCCAATCCAGCAAAAAAGGTGAAAGTATCCATTTCCTTGCATGCTTCTAAATCAGGGAATAATAAATTGTATTTGTTGAACTGTCTGATGAATTTGAGGTATAGGGAGAGTTCTTCCATTTCATATCACTTGAATGAATTTTAAGGGCTCCTAGATCAGTTATCAGGAATGGGTATCAAATTTGATGATGAAGTTTTGGGATTGTGGCTATTGAACACTTTACCTGAGTCTTGGGAGACATTTCGGGTTTGTATTACCAACTCAGCCCCTAATGGTGTTGTTTCTTTGCAAGCGGCAAAGAGTGGTGCTCTTGATGAAGAGATGAGAAGGAAGGCACAAGGTTCTTCATCTCAGTCTGAGGTGCTTGTCTCTGAAAACAGGGGGAGAAGTCAGAAAAAGGAACCGAAGGGTGGTAGAGAGAAGAGCAGGAGTAAGTCCAGGTCCAGATACAAGAATATGGAGTATCATTATTGTCATAAAACAGGGCACATACAGAAGTATTGTTTTCTGTGGAAAAAGGAGAACAAAGGCAAGAAGGGTAAGCAGAAAGAGAAGGATCATGATGATGATGATCGTGTTGCTACTGCTACCTGTGGTGATCTTGTTATTCCCAGTGACCATGGGTCAGTTAATCTAGTATCAGATGAGAGCATGTGAATTGTTGATAGTGGTGCTACACTGCATGTTACACCAAGGAAGGAGTTCTTCACATCTTACACTTCTGGTGATTTTGGAGTGTTGAAGATGGATAATGATGGTGTGTCTAAGGTGATTGGTGTTGGCGATGTTTGCCTGCAAACCAACATGGGAATGCAATTGTTGCTTAGAGGAGTCAAACATGCTCCAGATGTCCATTTTAATTTGATCTCTGTGCAGATGCTTGATGATGGTGGTTATGATAACCACTTTGGTTCTGGAAAGTGGAAACTCACCAAAGGTAACTTGGTCGTGGCTAGAGGGGAGAAATCATCAAAACTGTATTGGACAAAAGCTTTGGTTGCTAAAGACAGTGTGAATGCCGTGGATATGGAGGCATCTTTGTGGCACCGAAGGCTTAGTCATATCAGTGAAAAGGGGTTGAATTGCTTAGCTAAAAAGGATGTTCTTCAAGGGTTAAAGAATGCAGAATTGGAGAAATGTTCTCATTGCATAGCTGGCAAGCTAGCAAACCAGAGTATCCTTCAAGAAGTATCCTCCCTCAAGGAAGTCAGAGTTGTTGTAATTGGTACATTCTGATGTTTGTGGTCCATTGAAGGTAAAATCCTTTAGTGGTGCACTTTACTTTGTTACCTTTATTGGTGATTGTTCCAGGAAACTATGGGTCTGTGCTTTGCAGAGAAAAGACCAGGTGTTGGAGAATTTCAAACAATTTCATGCCTTGGTTGAAAGATAGTCAGGTAAGAAGCTGAAACGCATTCGCACTGACAATGGTGGTGAGTATTGTGGAACCTTTGATGTTTATTGCAAGCAGCATGGTATTTCACATGAGAAGACTCCTCCCAAAACTCCTCAAATGAATGGTTTAGTAGAGAGGATGAACATGACATTACTTGAGAGAGTGAGATGTATGCTCTCAGATGCTAAATTACCCAAGCATTTCTAGGGTGAAGCATTATACGCAACGGTGCATGTTATCAATCTCACTCCTACTGTTATTCTTGACAGTGAAGTTCCAAATAAAATTTGGTTTGGCAAGAATGTGAGCTATGATTATTTGTGTGTCTTCGGTTGCAAGGCATTTGTTCATATTCCAAGGGATGAAAGATCCAAGTTGGATGTGAAGACAGGGCAGTGCATCTTTATTGGTTATGGTGAAGATGAATTTGGCTACAGGTTTTATGATCCTGTTGAGAAGAAGCTTGCAAGAAGTCGTGATGTGCAGTTCATGGAAGACCAAACCATTGAGGACATTGATAAGGTGGAGAAGACTACACCAGAGAAAGATAGAAATCTGACTGATGTTGATCCTATACGATTGCCCATTCACAATCTGGATAATGTTGAGGGTAGTGTTCAACATGGTGAACAACATGATGATGTTGATGATCAGCAGCTTGGAGGTGGATTTGATGTTCCTATTGATGATGACCGGGAGGAACATGATATGTCACATGATGAGAATGTTGATGATGCACCTGAACCACCTCAAGTCGAACTCAGGAGATCTAACAGACAGAGACAACCTTCTATCAGGTATTCTTCTGATGAGTATGTGACCTTGACTGATGGTGGAGAACCTAAGTGTATTGAAGAGGCTTTGGAAAGTGAAGAAAAGAAACAATGGTGGATGCAATGCAAGATGAGATGAAATCCTTGCTTGATAATCACACTTATGACTTGGTGAAATTGCCTAAGGGCAAGAGGGCCTTAGAAAACAGGTGGATATTCAGGGGGAAGCATGAGAGTAATTATGTGTCTCCAAGGTACAAAGCCAGATTAGTGGTGAAATGCTTCAGATAGAGAAAGGGTGTTGATTTCAATGAGATTTTCTCACCTGTGGTGAAGATGTCATCCATTAGAGCAATTTTGAGTTTGGCTGCTACTCTTGATTTGGAGGTAGAGCAAATGGATGTGAAAACTGCTTTCCTTTATAGTGATTTGGAGGAAGAGATTTATATGAAGCAACCTGATGGATTTCAGGTTAAAGGCAAGGAAGACCATGTGTGTAGGCTGAGAAAGAGCCTATATGGTTTAAAGCAGGCTCCGAGGCAGTGGTATAAGAAGTTTGAGTCTTTTATTTTTGAGCAAGGCTACAAGAAGACTACTTCTGATCATTGTGTCTTTGTTAAAAAGTTTTCCGATGATGACTTTATTATCCTGTTATTGTATGTTGATGACATGCTTATTGTTGGGAAAGATGTTTCCAGGATTGACAGGTTGAAGAAGCAATTGGGCGAGTCATTTGCCATGAAAGACATGGGAGCTGCTAAACAAGTTTGTTGTGAGATCGCTGGTTTGGCGGTTATCTCAACATAGTTGTGTGGGGGGGGGGGAGATATGTTGGGTATTAGGATCCCTTCCTATGTGGAGAAAAGGCCCAAATTGAGAAGCCCACTTGATATCTCACTTAAGTAATTGGAGAGGGGCTTGAAGTAAGCAAGAGGAAAGTGTGAAGGTCTCAAGTCAGAGAGAACACCAAACACTGAGAGAAAGGAAGAGAGAAAGTCATTCTCGTTTCTACACAGAGCTGTGACTGTAAAACAGCCACTGCAGATTCTTTCACCGTTGGATCGAGCTGAAAATTTAACAGCTGGTTCAGAACATCTGGTTCTTCATTCTGAACGGTTGGATCGTTGATACGAAGTCTGGGTTGGGAGATATTCAGTTCGCACTGTAGCTGTGTATTTGGGGTTTTTTATCAACCTTGTTCTCTATTTATAAGCTTTATTGCTTTGTTGTTTGGCTGGGTGTTAGCACTGTTTTGTGCACTTGATTGAGACTCCTCTGTACCCTTTGTTGATCACAGTGGAGCTATTTCTTTGGTCTGGACGACACGTGGTTTTTACCCTTGCTTTGAGGGATTTTTCACGTTAAAATCTTGGTATCTTTGTTTGTGATTTTGGTGATTTGTTTTTGTTGTTCATTAGCTGTTGCTCCTTCCTATTTTCTGTTTTCTGAAATTTTACAAAGGAAAAACTGAAAATGCTGCAAACAAAAAATCGTCGTTTCTAGCATTTCCAATTTTTATTTTATAAAATTTCAGAAAACAGGAAACAGAAAATGGAAACAGGAAATAAAAATGCAAACCAAACTTACCCTAGTTTCCCTGTTATCGTCATATTGCTAAACGGAAATGTAAGACCACAAGTATAAAGGCTTCTTTTTAGAGGGGTGACTTTGATGGCAATTATATAATTACAAAACAGTCTAATCAGCGAGCATCATATTCTTGGTTCTCTTTTTGATATTTCGAGCCCTGCAACTGGTACAAGCTATAGAACCAAACCTGTAGATACACTGAAGCGAAGCATGTAGCTAAAGAATGACAAACCGAGCAACTTCCCCTAAGGTCGATTACAATTCCCTTAAAATGGGCCAACCCGTTTTTATAATCTCATTGATCTTTGCATCAATATGACTCTGGATATTTGGAGGACAAAGCTCCGCAACATATCCATTCAATTTTGTTGCCAGGCTTGACCTCTCAAGCTCATCTGCAGGCAGATTCCCAATTAACTGAAGAAGGAAGGTATTTTGCTTGAGTTCAAATTTCTGCATATTTAGAACAGAACAAGGTATTGTCAGTCAGTAATTTACTTATTTAATGGGATGGAACTTTGACAGGAACTTTCCTAAAACGGACTCAATTTCCAACGGTATGTATGTTTTTGGCCACAATGACAACTATAGTAACCAATGCTTGCATGCATTCTATTTACAATTATGTAAATGTATCAATGGTGGGCAGCTCAAAGTAGAATGTAGGGCTTATATGTTTAAGCTTAAAGAAAAAGTGACGATACAACATTTTTTTGAGTTGTTGCAAAAACTATTATTGAGTATTTTACTTTTTTCAAGAAAACATAATTATTATAATTTTTTAAACAGATCTTTAATTAAAAAACATTTTTTATTTATAAAAAGCACAAAGAAATGGATCCTTAATCCTCATGTTTCATATATTCTTTTAAGAAAAATGAGCACTTGCATACCTAAAAAATCCTAGTAGCCCTACTCTTGAATTGTTCAACACAAACAGGTGGATTTATGAAATGAAACTAAAATAGCCCCCAACCACCCAGTACAAAGAATTTGGATAAGCAATTACATCTTTATGATGCACATATATGCCAACATTGGTGGCGTATTCATATTGAATTCATATCCAATACCAATACTCATATGATACTTCTGCATCCATATTTTTGGTATATCCCTATACTTTTGAGTGGATGCCCACTTCCCTCAAAGTATTGCTACTCGGAAAAACTGAAACACAGATTGAAGTCCTGTTCTCACTTCTCATTGATTATCTCCCTCAAAGCATATCCTCACTCTTGCAATCTTGAGCTCCCCAAAATCATTACACAGTATAGCAGATTTTCATCCTCACCAAAAAGGCTAGAGAACACAAGGGAATTTAATATTTTATTTAACATGAATTGTCATACCTATATCTTAATTTTTTTAAAAAAAATCATTATTTATTTTGGAATAACAAACCTGGTGCTCTGGCTCTGCCGGGTAAAATGTTCCAAGTTGTAAAATTTGAGTAGTCACAATGCTGCTCCTTGACCTTGTTTGTTCCTGTTCTTTGCTGACAGCCGCCATTCTTGATTCTTCAGTTCCATTAACAAAAATAATAGATCTGTCAGAATGTAAGTATAGTTCAGTACATAGCACTTAGCATGAGGTTGGATCTGGAGGAAGATCACAAGAAATTGCAGCTGCCATCAATACTCCTCCTACCTGTACTGATTACCCACATCAGGACCCTGGCCATACACTTGCCTGGAATCATGGCTTGACCAAAAAACATCAAGGAGTTCCCTAAAACTAATCAGCCGTGGATCATACTCAACCTGCATTGTATTAGCAAACCATTCAATAAAATCATTCAAGTTCAATTCAGCGTATTAATAAACCAACAATATTTATATTTGGATTTCAAGATGAAGGATGGATTGACTAATCTTGTTCTGTTCAAGGTTATGGAAAATTATCAAGATTCATGACAACCAGACTTTAGTAAAGCAAGTGGCACTGTTATCTTTACCGACCAAATAATTAAATAAAACATGGACTCTTCATGGACTATGATTCCAAATTATTCAACAAATTTCACAGTCCTTGCCACCCACAACTTGAACTGCTAACCATAAATTCTTCCAAAAAATTGACTATTCCATCTCCATGTTTCATAAAAGCATGGGGAAATTATATATATCATGTCAAACCAAGTGACCAAAGAAACTAATCCAGCCGTGACTTTTGGAGACTTCTAAGAAGTGTGCAAAATTTCTCTCAAGCATTGGGGTTTTCACAAGCCTAACCATGGCACCCTTTTCTTGGAGCCTTTACTAGAAGTTTTTAGCACTTGGCATTTCTTTGAAAACAGCAGACCTTGGGCTGTTAGCCTGTTACTAAGATTGGATTCTTTAGATGTTTAGTTTTATTTCAGTGTTTAATTATTACCTAGGCAGCTCAAATGCAAATATACAATCCAAGAACCCTGCAATGTCAATGTCTGAATCCTGAAATTAGGGGAGGGCTTCACCTAAACACCACTAGTGACAATTCCAGCTCAAATGCCAAAAAAATACAATCCTAGAACAAGAATCACCAAATTTACTATCAAATTAGAGTAACTACTTACTAATCCTAATAATCATAGGCATTATAAGATGGTAAGGTGCTGTTTGGAATAAATCAACCAATAATTCGATAGCTAAGAATAGACAGAAGATATTGATGTTTTGGCAAATTTGCCAAGAAATTGAAGAAACTGAGAACCTGAACGGACTCGGCGTGGTCACCCAAGCTTCGATATTCAGGGTTGGGCTTGGATCCGCCGGCGTAGCCAACGGTGGTTCGAATGACGCCGGGCAAGCACCCGAAAACCGCTTCGGATCTCCAGAAGCTTCCGAGAGCGAAGACGGCAGTTTGCAAGTGCTGTTGACCGGGTGGGTCTCGGGTGGGTTGGGGGACCCGATCCGGGAACCTGATGCAGAGGGCATTGTCGACGATGAACGCAAAGAAGATGATGAATGCTGAGAAAAGATGATAGTGGTTCCTCTTTGAAACTGCCATTTTGTCCGAGGCGTTGCGTTTTGTTCTGCTTAAAAATGAAAACCAAGGCGAGGGAATAAGTTTCAGTTGTCGTTTTTACGATATCGATGTGCGAATGGCCGAACGCGGCACCCTCCACCAATGTGTCGTTTTAACCGCATCTCTTCATAAAATATGATATATGATACAAATTCAACAGAGGAGGAGTTTCAAGGAAAAAGAAAAGGACTATAATTTTTTTCCAAAAAAAGAGATTATTGGAATTTTAAATAATAAATTTTATTTCAAAACACTTTAATTAATTATTAAAATGTTTACTCTGTAAACTGCTTTTTTTAAGCATACCTTTAAAATGATATACTTTAAAGAAAAAAAGTTAATATTAATAAAAAAATAATTTTTTTAAAATATAAACATGATAATTGATAAATTTTATGAATATATACGAATTTAATTTCTCCCTACATTTTTTATCAATAATATTATCAGCACATTATTCTTTAAGTATATAGGGGGTGTATCATATGAGAACACATGACTATTATTATGAGAAATGAGAACAACTTATAATAACCATTAGATTTAATGAAAGGTCCTGATTAAATTTTGAATTTAAAAAATTTCAAAATTTCATGTGACCTGATGATATTCTTTTCTCCCAAACCGCCACCGCCCTCATCTTCGTGTTCTTCTTCTTTTGTTATCTCCCCAGCAACCATTGCGCCCATCAATCTCTTTAATGATATACAATAAATAAGAATATACAATTACAATTAAGGTAGAAAATTTTATGAACAAGATAAATAGTCTCAATAGCCTATTAGGTATGTAATTACAAGGTAATTGTTCGACATTTGGGATGCTTTATACCAGTAGTGAAGGAGAGAAGAGTTTGAGATACTCTGCACTAGCGGTGAAGAAAAGAAGGATTTTGTCAAGTTTTAATTTTTGTAGATCTGTTGAGTTTTAATTTCATTCATATAATCTGAACTGTTAATTTTAATTTAATTTTTATCCAAATGCTCTAACCTCATCTTTGAGCATGTGAAGAAGGGTGGTTTTTCCGGCATTATCGACACCCAGGAAAAGATTTTGGCTTCTTTTTGCCAAAGACCGAGAGAAGCTAGAATGCCATAGAACCAGTCGAAGAGGAACATATTTTAGTTGATGTATTCAGATCCAAACCAAAAGCTGAAGAGAAATACAAAATAAATTTGAATTTGGGTGGAAATTGCAAGATCTATAACAAGGCTCCAAGGGTGGAAGAAGATGGTGTTGATCGTTCGTGGACGGGACCGTGGGAAAGGGGAAATTTGAGAGATGTTTTAATTTTAATATCTAATATGCACCATTAATTTAATCCCACGACTCTAATTAGTTGTTCTTATTTCTCACAATAAATATGTGTTCTCACTTGATATATTCCCTATATATATATATATATTCTTAGCCCTTGTTTGGTGAGAGTGAATTACCATAGAAATGAAATGTGAACCAAGAAATAGGGAAGAAATACACCTCCATGTATGTTTGGTCCATCAACGAAATAGTGAAAAAATGGGATAAAGTAGCGGGCCCCACTGTGAATTCATTTCTGCGCATATTAGATGAGAAAAGCGGAGAGATAAACTTTTGGCTCTTCTCTCAACCGTTTCTCCCAGCTGATTCTCCCAGGCTCCAAACTCCGCTTCTCCCAACTACGAAAGGCATTGATGCGTCTTCTCCCACCACCGACGTGGAGCTCACAACTGAAGGACGAGGCATACTGGTGAAGCTTCAAGCTTCGCTCAAGCTGAACTGTGGTAGCCATCAGGGAAAAAGACGACGGTGAAGCTCACGGCTGGGCAAGGAGGACGTTTTTTGTTGATTTCTTCAATTGTGGCGGTAGATCTGTCCCTAGAGGGTGAGCAACCGGCCGATCTCCATCTTTCGATGAGTTTGCAAACTTCAATTTAGGGTCCCTATATATATATTTCTTCATCGATTTCTATATTTAGGTTTTCAATTGATTTTCTTAGCTGGCTTGCTAACATCAAGGATTGTAAATGGTACATTAATGATTGCAGAAAGTATGGTTGATTTCAGAACTTCTATTGAGACATCAAGCCTTAGGTGGGGCTGCACGCTAACCTCAGGTGGCATATAAACATGAACTTGTGCTTTTTCATGAACTAAGGTTGCACGCTCAAAAACAAAAATATTAGCAATAATATATAAAGCACAAAGAATTTAGGATTTATTTCAACACTGAAACATTTGCATAATTTTTTTTCTTTAAGATTTTCTTATACACTGCCAATCTCTCTTAGTTTAGACTATTCACATATATATTAACATCACAATCATAAATTGCATTTTAACTTGATATAATGCCTTACTCAGACAAATAAATTATCTAAAAAAATGAAAGAATTGTGAATACTTAGTGAAAACATGCTTTTTCCAATTTGATTTAGAATATGATATTTATTGATGGCTATACTTTTTTGCTGTATATATGAAAAAATATTTTATCTCCTTTATGAAGTTAGTGTTTATTATACTAATTTGTATCATATTCAAAAAGTTTTATGTGGAATAAAAGATTAATTTGGGATTTTCTAGAATTTGTATTTAGGTTTTTAATTGATTTTGTTGGTAGTCTCACCTCTGTTTCCTGTCCAAGCGGCAAGCGTATAACCATTCCCCTCTGTTTCTATCTTAATAGTATTTTGTAACTTAGTTGGTGTTGGACTAGTTTGATGTTGATTTTCTTATAGTTTAGGATTGTTAATTTTGTTTCTAAATTTCTCTTATTTTCCTGAATTGTGCCTGCAAATTGTGAATACTTTTTATTCAAGGTGAAGTACATCTCTGATGGCTTTAATTTTATTTCATAATTTGTAGTGATTGGCTTTTGGTAGTGTTAATTAGTTATATTTTGAGACTTCTATGCTTTGAATTCAATTGTGAACTTGCGGTCCTCATGGCTTTAGCCTACCTCAATTTGCTGTGAAGTTCACCAAGCTAATATCATTACTGTGTGGTTGTTGTTGTAGATCTACACTTGTGAAAACTAATTTTTGTTCTACGCTACTATCTTATAAAGCAAAAGCCTTAAATTCACAAAAGGTGAATTCTTAAACTTTTTTAGTGGTGTTTAATTTCGTCATTTTAACTCCATTCGTAATAGTTTGACTATAAAGGGAAAATTTTACTTTTGAAATGAATCAATATTGGTATGCTCCGGTTATATATCATACTTAAAATATGTATACTTGTAGAGCATTTCATAGTACACTTGTGTCTCTATTTTGATGTATTTCCAATTTTGTTATGGAAGGAGAATCATTAGTTTAAATGGGCTATGGATAGAGTGGTGAATTTATATAGTGTTGAAGAAGGAAATCCCGACGTCCCTACGGAAAGTATCGACCATATCGATATAGACGAAGATGAATATGTTACTTATGGGTTGCCAATCAAAATGAGAATTTTAAATCATGCCCGAGAAGAGTTGGAAAGGAGGCAGGAGGTCGGATCCCTTGTTCTTTTATGTTTGGTTGTACATGTTTTGCATTTGCTTTTGTTATTATCTACATGTTTGCGTAGTCATGTCAGTGAACTGAATCTGGACAAAGAGGATAGGCGTTGTCAATTAATGAGCTATTTAGTTCAAACTGAAAAGTGTCGGGACATTATACGTATTGGCCCTGAAGCTTTTATTGATTTGTGTCAAATTTTAAGGGGAACTGGAATTGTAAAAGATAACTTGAATTCTACAATGGAAGAGAAAGTGGCTAAGTTTTTGCACATTATAGGACACACTGTAAAAAAACACATTGTTTCTTTCTTCTTTCACCGCTCTGGAGAGACTTTCAATCGTCACTTTCATCAAGTGTTACATGCCACCATTTCGTTAGAGGGAGAATTTTTAGTTCAACCATCGAGTAGAGATGTCCCACCTCAAATTCTTAACAATAGTAGATTCTATCATTTCTTTAAGGTACTTGTCTTGCTTGTTATCTTCACAATAATTTTACCCCTTTATGTGCATTTTTTGCACAACTAACTTGGTACATCCATTTTGTCCCAAGGATTGTGTTGGAGCTATTAATGGTACACATAAATGTGTGAAGGTTCCATGAGCAGAGGCCCCTTATTATCGTGGAAGGAAAGATGTCTCCACACAAAATGTTTTTGCTGTTTGTAATTTTGACATGAAATTCACATATGTCTTAGTTGGGTGGGAAGGGACCGTGTCTAAATCTAAACTAGTCCAACTCATTTTACCTAAATTACTATTTCAATAGATTTCTAAAGTCTTAATGTATCTATAATTTTTTGTAGGGAAGTATTATTTGGGGCATGCGAGATTTATTCTTAAACGCCAATTGCTTACACCATATAGAGGTGTATGTTATCACCTGAAGGAGTATTCTTGTAACATCCCAAGTTATAACTATTTTTGTAAATGAAACTAATAAGGGAAGATATTTTATAAAAGGAATTTGGGAGAAAAGGAACTAAAAATCAAAAGTGGGAAAAATAGGATTCTGGTATCCTCGCTCAAGCGAGAAGGTCTCGCTTGAGCGAGCATATCAGAAAAGGGGAGAACTTTGGGTACTGATATTCTCGCTCAAACTAGAGGGGCTCGCTTGAGCGAGCATATCAGTAAAAGTTGGAGAAACATGTTTCTAGTTTGGTCGCTCAAGCGAGGATCTCTTCGTTTGAGCGCAATTCTTGGGAAATTCCAAGGTTGCTATCTGGAATCCCCTCGCTCAAGCGAGAATTCTCTCGCTTGAGTGCAATTCCAAGAGTTGCTCTCTGAAATGTTCTCACTTGAGCGACGACGCTTTTGTTCCAGGATTTCTTTCTTTCTCGCTCAAACGAGAAGGCCTCGCTTGAGCAAGAGTTCGCGTATCTATTTTTTTAAAACTCAGATTAGGGCTTGGCTCCTCATTTATTATGTCTCACCCACCATTTTAAAGAGAGAGAAGCTTCTAGAGAGAGAATCTCCATTGGAGCATGAAGAAAGGAGATCAAAGCCAAGGACCTCACCCTCCAACCTTCCTCAACTTCTTCCCTCTTTCATTTGAGATCTTAAGGTGAGTATAACTCACACACTCCACCACTCATTTGGTGTGATTCTTCTTCTATGTCCCCTATCCTCCCTTCCCTCTTCTTTTAATCTTGTGAAAGATTGTTGTGTTGTGGATTTCCTTTTATATTGGTACATTGGGTCGTGGCATGGAATTAGGAGCATGAATAGGGGTTTTTCCCCAAGTTAGGGCTTCCTTATGTTCATATATGTTGGAATTTATTGTATGATCCTTGGCTTGAGTTGTGGTTGAGCATTGCATTTATGGCCTTTGGCCCCAGTTAATAATGAGAAAATGAATTTGGCTTCGGCCCTAGTAAAAATGGATTCGGCCCCAGTTTTGGCTCCGGCCCCAGTTCACCTTAACTAAGCAAGATTGGACCTCGGCTCCCAATTAAAACATGGGTTCCGACCCCCAAGTAATTGGTGGTGTTATGCCAAAGGAAGACGTTCCTTGTAGTTTGAGCTCAGGTCTAGCCCCAGTCTAGTGATAAGACCCTGTCTGTCGGGCAATGCAGGTCATGCATGTTCATGTTTATGTGTAAAAAGAGATATCATGGTTATGAATTGTTCTACTTATCCCGTTGCATTTCATTTGCTTGCCTTACCTACACTGCATGTTGCATAGTTATATTCACTGAGACTCCTGTCTCACCACACATTTTGTGAACTATGTTTTAGATGCACAGGTTCCTCTCCGCACCGGTCCATGAACAGGGAACTTGGGAGTAGTTCTTGATGTATTTTGATGATGGGCTTAGGATTCTATTTATTTTGATTTTATAGACCCTTGATGTTTTGTATATTTATTCTTTTGTGGGATATGACCGTACATGTGTAGCCTTCGAGCTCTCTCTTTTGTTAGGGCACATGTGTGGGGGTATCCGAATGATTATTGTATCCTGGATGAATATGTAGCCTTGATGGCAACTATATGTATATTTTCAGTTGTTATCTCCATATATTGTTTAAGTAGTCATTGGGACTTAAGCTTTATATGATGTATGTATTTGCAGTATTTAAATGACGTGAAATAATTCAAAAATTCGGGCATTTGGCTCCCAATGAGCTTAATTTTCGGATTTAGAAATTAGGACGTTATAATTCTGCCCATGGACCACAAAATGCTAGAGAATTATTCAACCTTCGTCATTTATCACTAAGAAATGACATAGAACGGACTTATGGTGTGTTGAAAAAGAGATCTCCAATAATAGCTAGTGGCACAGAACCCAACTATTCTTTCGAAACACAAAGGAATATAGCGGTTGCTTATTGTATACTTCATAATTATTTGATGGGTGTTGAAATTAATGATTTTTTAATGGCCGAGGTGGACCGTGAATTGCTTCAACGTGACATAGATGGATCCCAAACACAACGTGATGATGACTATAAAGAAAAGGTTGCTTTAAGGGATAATATTGCTAATGACCATTGGAATTATTATCAAGCACAATGTTGTTTCGCAATTAGATTTTCGGTGTTAGTTTTTAGTTCAATGTATAACATTTGTAGACAATAATATTGTTGTTTCATGACTGAGCATGTGCTAATTTTTCTTTCAATGTAATATAAACTGTTGTACTTTATTCATGTGAGAAATGTCATTGTGTTATTTGTAGACACTTATATTGATCACATCTTAGTTATTTGCTCCTTGATGAAACTTGCATTCTTCTCTCCTATGTCTACACTCTCTTTAAATTCATAGGTTGCAAAATGACTAAGGGAAAAGGTCAGTCATTTGAACCTCCTCAGGCAGTCAGAGAGATGTGGAGGTGGACAAAAGAAATGGATTTCATTATGTTGACTGCATTCATGGAGGAACAAAGCAAAGGAAATAGGGTTAATGGTTCCTAGTTGCCGGTGGCATATCCTAACGTAGTTAGTGCTTTAAGGTCAATCAGTGTATCAGATGTTATGAAGCATTATGTAAAAATAGAAACAAAGAGAAGTTTGTTGAGGCATATGACTTGTTCAACAATCTAAGTGGCTTTGCCTGGAATCATATGACAAGGAAGTTTGAGGCATAATAGGAAGTGTGGGAAGATTTTATAAGGGTGAGTTATATTATTGTGTATCCTTCAAGGTTATGCAACTATGTACAATCTAATAAAATATATGTACTAATATCAACTAATTTTGTCATTGATTAAAGGACAAACCCCAAGTTGTAAAGTGGAAAACAATGCAAATCAGGCACTACAACCTTCTGAAGGGTCTGTTTGGTGTTGATCGTACATCTGGAAAAAAAATTCTACTGCTAGGCAAATTAATGTTTCATTGGAAAAGGAAACCATTGATTTAAATGATGGCAGTGAAGACACTTCTATGAATGAAAAAGGGGGAACCCACATTGATGATCAACAACATTCCACTCCCAATGTGGAATCTTTGAGCCCAACAAATGTACCTTCAAATCATTCCACTGGGAGACTTGGCTCTTGAGGAACAAAATGAAAGGCTCCAACGATTGACTTGGTAGAGACACAAATGGGAAAATTGACTGATAGGGTAAGCCTTGTTAAACAGCGGGAATGTCATTTTTGAAAAATTATACAATGTGGCTGAGAGTCAAGTAATAGTGGTTGAGCGACAAGTTGTCGCAATGGAGAAACACAATGATATTTATTATGAACAACAAATTGTATTGAGGCATAACATACCACACATATATACCGAAGCTAATGTTTGGGAACTATTGACTGAACTCAATGTGATTGAACCCTTTTAACTGCAATGTTATGAATATTTGTGCAATAATGAACAATAGAAGGGATTGGTCTTTGGTGTTCCTCCACACTTGCGAATGCAAACACTCTTTCAGATGATGATTGAAGTTGGCCATAAGCAGATAGTAAAAATGTTATGAACTATTATGTATTGACATGAATGTTGGTTTTTTTGCTACTGGTGGTCTTGAATTATGGACACCATGTTAACTATCAACATTTTGTGTAACTATGTAAGGAATGCCTTGTATTGTATTTTGGGGTTTAGGGCATAAGTATGGTTGACTATATGTTTTGGATAGACGGGGTGACATGCATGAATGTAATGAAACTTCACAAAAGGCCATGCATGCCTTTAACTTTAATATATTACTTTTATTTGAGTACCAACATGTATGAAATGCTACTAATGATGCACAATTATGCTGTCAAAATTTTGAATATTGTTACTAGTTTGTCATTGATAATATTATAAGATATTATTGCATTTACACTTTCTTAATGCACATACAACACATGTATAACTTTGAAAATATGATTACAAGTTATATGATATGGTTGGGAGTTCTAAATAAAAAAGGGAAGTTTCAAAGTGTCAAAGAATACTACAAATGAATTAGGCAAGTCATTATGTAAGAAATCGAAGCACACCCCTTATGAGTCCGAGCTAATAGGGTGCTTAGATTACACTAGATTTTTCACCAACCAAAAACAAATGGATACATACCTACTAGGTTTGCAGGGAGAAACTTGGTGGAGCCAAGGTTTATGAACCTTGACTTTTTAGAACAAATGGCTTTCAATTTTCAAGAGTTGCTAGTGTATCAAGGCCTGAAACACTTTGTTTCAATTTATTGTCCATTTCCCATTGAGTTAGTGAAGGTTTTTTATTACAACCTCACAATCTCAAATGGTGAATTATGTTATAAGGTGAAAGGTGTTAAAATTTGAGTGAGGGCATGTGATTGGTTATCTCTTGTAGGATTGAAGTTTGAGGGTGAAAAGTTTGAAGTTGCTAACATCTATTCTTGGGAGAATTATGATCGCATTGAAGCCGTGAAAGGGGTGATAAAAAGGGGGTTGCAACAATCGAACAAAGTGAATGCAGGTAGTTTGAATGTAGAGAACCGCTTGTTGCACTACCCCCTTGCACGTATTTTGATTCTGCAATATACTTGTCAACATATGCAAAAGGTCAAGGCAAATAAAATGATTGATCTTCCATATGCTATATTGATAACAAAAATATTGGAACATTATGGTGTTGACACTAGCAAGGAGGGTGAGGTAGGCATTTGTTGGTCAAATAAATTTGAGTGGGCAATACTAAACAAAATGAAAATAAAACAAGTTGATGGGGTTTGGCAACATGCGACTGAAAGTGTGATTGAATAAGACGACCATGCTGAGGATGCAAATGAAGCACCAATTGAGGGCACATATAATGTTACTGATGTTCACCATGTGGATGATAACATGCAACATATAATGATTGTCATTCAATGTCTACAGCTAACCATGACTGAGCATCACACCAAGGTGGAGAAGATGATTGAAGAGCTGGTCAATCGCATCCATGGTATTGAGAATCGGCTCCCGCCACCAACCTCAGGGTAGTTTCATTATACATAGGAGCATATTAGTGAAACTAGTTAACACAATAGGTGTTTTTCTATATGCTTCGTTGTGAGATTTAGTACTCTAAGTTGTATTACTTATCATACTTGTATAACTAGGTTTATGATCCTTTCTTTGCCTTTTGACTGTCGTCTAAGCATATTTGACCCCAACTTATATTGGTATCATGTATTTTGGTAACTTATTTCACTTCCATGGTGTTGGACTGGTTTGTGCAACAATAGTTTGGAATGAATGTTTATATTGTTTGATTTCTATCTCTTTACCTAAGTTACCAAATAGACATTGTTTATCTCTTGATTTAGTTGGTAACATGAATTTAGGAAGCCTATTGACTTGAAATAGGACCGTGTTTTTGTTCATGGGATGAATTAATTTGTAAGCATGGAATGAATTATATTGTTGTATGTCTTAAATTGATTTTGACTTGTCAAATGTGAAGTAGGTTTATTATGTCTTAAATTGATTTTGAGTTGTTACTTTACATTACGCCTCTTAAATATTCGATTTCAGGCCTAAGGGATGAAATTCCATCCCATACATATTGTGCTATTTATATTTTTATTTTATAATAATGCGGTTATGAAATTATGAAATCCTCACAGGTCCTCGTCGGGTTCGGGGAAACTAGTGGGGATCTCACTTTCCCTATTTTTTATTGTTTTGCTTTATTTTTAATTACTTAAATACATGTTTTTAAATAAGTCATATATTTCTAATATATTCTAATTCAAATAATATGTAAATATATACATTGAGAATCCTAAAAAATAAGAAACTTAATAACTATATTATATTTTATGGAAAATATATAAGTTTTTCTTTATTATTTAGCTATTAATATAATTAAAATTATTTCAGGGGCGGAGATGGGATGGATTCTTGCACCCCCAAACCCGCCCATGTTAAAGTTGGGTTGAGTTTGGGGTCCGATTTTCCTTAAATCCGGTTAAAGCGAGTTTTCCCCGTCAAAGTCGGGGTGAGGGACGGGTCGGTACCCGCAAGTTCAGGTTTAATTGCCATGATTCTTGCACTCCAAAACTCCCACCCGATCGATTTTGATTATGTTTCAAATCTGATCCAATTAAAATTGGATTGGATTTGATCATTTCTTTTATTTTTAAATGGATAATAAATATTAGGTAAAAATGTTATAATTATGAAATAATAGTAAATGTATTTTATTGGAACTTATATTTTTTAATATAAATCTAAAATTATATAAAAAGAGGAACATTGGACATAAATAAAATTTAAAATTAGTTTAAAAATATATATTTATAGAGATATTAACATGATATTAGATAATACATTCATAAAAAGTATATTAGTATAAGTAAATTTTAAAATATGTATATATTCAAATATAAATATATTATTATTTTATAGGTACAATAGTATATGTGTATATAAGTTTGATTTGAATGGATTGGATCAGTTTTCAACATAAGATCTGAACCCAATCTAATCCAATAAAAAAAATTTAATTTTTGCAATTTTTGATTTGATTCGATTTTCTGTTTGGTTTTTACAGTTTTACATTGAATTGGATTTGACATATATGAACGCCCATATAGCTAACATACATTAACACTCACAATTATATAATTTTTTGGAGTAAAACTTTCCCTGTTTAATAAGCTCAAATTAAACGACAATGCATATTAAAATGCCAATCCTTTTACCATTATTTTCCCTAAATATTATATAAATGACATTTTTTTGCATAATATATATATATATATATATTGTTCTGGTGTAGAACTCGAACCTGGGTCTGAGTCAGCAGGAGAGAAGTCGGATCCGAATCCGGGTTGTGGAGGCTTGGATCCGAGTTGAACCCGGGGAGTGCAAAGGGACTCCGACGCCCAAGTCAGATAGGTAAAACAGTCAAAGGGGTTGACTGAGTGAGATTGCGTACCCGATGATCTGTCAGTCATTTCTATATATAGGGGTTTTCCCTGTATAGATATAGCAAGTGGGCCTTTGTATAAAAGGAGTAAGTATGCAGGTGTAACCATATAATTATAGATGTCATAATCGTATTTTATATAATGAGATATTGCAGATATAATTCCATATATGATTATATTTTGTGTGGATATTATTATATATTTGCGGATATGGTAATAATATAGTGTGTGGGCCATATCGGCTGTTGGGCCTTAGGTTTAGACCGTAACAGAAGCCCCCCAGCTCTTGTTAACTTTAAAAGTTGACTCTGAGCTTAAATGTACCTGATTCGTTCGAGACGACATTTATGGGCCGAGATGATTTTGTGGCGTACGCAACGTTGACCGTCTTTCTGTGTTATGGTTCGAGACGAAGCGTTAACCTTGGTTCGGGATGGAGCGTTGACATCTCGAACCGGCGTTCAGGACAATTTGGTATGACCCCCATGGGCTGAGACATTAGTGTTTCTTCAGAGATGCATTGGAACTAGATATCCAGGTCCGGGTTGAACTATGTTTACCTCCCCTATGCCGGGACGGGTTTCTGTCTGACATACCGTTGCGACGTTTCGCTTTTTCAGAAACTTTTCAACTTCTTGCGACGCTTCGAATACCAGGTGACGTGTCGCTTCGGCATTGGGTCGTGGCGGTTCGACTTCCTGGGCCAGAACGGTAATGGGCCTTTTCGGCCTTATAAATAGGGGGTGGAGAAGTCCCATTTTTTCACTTTGCTTCATTTGTCTATTTTGATTCTCTCTTTGTGATTGCAATCCCGAATCTTGATCCGGCTATCCGCTTCTCAACCTGAATTTCGTATCCCACTATTAGGTATTTCTTTTCTCCTTTTTTCTTCTTTTTACGCAAATGAGTGAGAGTGATTCTTTGGAAGTTCTTTCTGGGAAACCTGAGTCATGGGAATCACGTAGTAGGTCATCCTGTGGGGACAATGAGGGGTTAAGTCCTGAACTGGTTTCGATATTGAGGCGGAGAAATATGGCCTCTGGGGAGGAGAATCGGGACGAGAATAATAATATAAAATCCGAGACGGATTCGTATGATAGTATTTTTTACGAGTCAGGCACTAGCCGCCTTGGTTCTGATGAGGGTAGTTGTTACACTATCACCTTTGCAGGTGTTGATATGGCTGAGCCCAACGATGGAGATTATTTTGTGCCCCTGTGGGCTGATAGGTATAGGTGGGTGGATCCAAAGGTTCTTGGCACCTGTTCAGTGTATAGACCCCGCTGCCCCGAGCATTTTCAGGAACGTTTGTTCGACCTGGAGGTTTTTAGCTCAGCTGAGATGAAGGAAGCCTATAATGTGGTGTTGCCACCTCGAGGGGGCCGAGTGTGTCATTTATCCGAGACTAATACCCCATTTTTGTATACTTATGATTTTTTCCATTCGAAGGTGAAGTTGAGGCTTCCGTTTTCCGACTTTCAAGAATGGATGCTAAAGTTCTTGCGGTGTGCACCTTCGCAACCGCATCCTAATTCATGGGCCTTTATGAGGTGCTTCGAGTTGATCCTGACCGAGTTCGGGTTCACACCGTCTGTAAAGTTATTCTTTTATTATTTTATAGTGTTAAGGAAGCATCCTCCCCAGGAGAAGAAGGAGACTCTGAAAAGTTGGATCTCTTTTAGGGGTCATAAGGACCGAAAATTGATAACCCCATATTGTGAGTCGGCCAAGAGGGGGAGCATCACTTTCAAACAGGAATTTTTCCAAGTTCAGGCGGCCAAGGGTGTGAAGCCGTTTTGGGAGGAACGGTCTTCGAACACTCCTCGCTTTCCGATTTATTGGAGTGATCACCATTATGATATGAAGTCGTCCGATTTTGAGGTTTCGGAGTCGGCTCTGTCCCCACAGGATGCGACGGTAAAGGAGTTATTGCAAAAGTCGGTTGAGGAGTGTGGGGTGTTTTCATCTAAGAAAATCTTAGATGGTCCGACTCGTAGCACTGGGTCGAGAATTGGTGAGATTTATTCTAATTTTTTGCGAGTTTTTTCTTTTATTTTCGTCTCGGCTGACCATTCCGATTTTGTCTTTTGCAGCTTCGATGGCTTCTGCAGCGTTGAGGCAATTGAGGGCTTTACAAAATGCCCAAGGTAATGATGACGAACGGGTCGACCTGGATTTTACCCGGACCGACGGTGGGGATGGCCTAGGGACTCAACCCGTCGTCAATGTTGATCCTGTCCTTACTGGACATGAAGGTGAGAATGATGATCAACCTCAAGTGCAGAGGATGAAAATACAGAAGAAAAAGAAGAATAAGAGAGCCAGGGTCGACGAGTCTTCAGAGGAATCCAGGTTGAATTTGTATGATTCAGAGGTCGACTTGGATACTCCTGAGGTGGACCGTATCCTCTATAATCCCTTTATGAAGTCGGTCCATGAGAGTGTCCCAAGGATCGAGGGCTTGATGGACGTCGAGTGTCAGTGTCTTCAACATGCGGCGTATATAAGGCATCTGAGGCTTGATGTCATTCCAATGTCTGAGCAGATCTCGGCTGACCTCGAAACCCGTACGGCTGAGAGGGATACGGTTTTGGCTGATCTTAAAGTTGCGCAGGAGGTGTTGGAACTTGAGAAAAAAGACAAGTTAAAATACAAGGGGAGTCTCAAGTCGACCAAAGCGAAGAACAAAACTTATGAGCAAGAGATTGCAAAGCTGAAAACCGACTTGGAGCAATTGTGGTTGAACCCTCCTGCGGCCGAGATGACTAAGGCTGCAGTATCTGATTTGCTGAAAAAGAACTTGCAGAAGGCGCAAGCTAAGTTCATCGAAGAGAGGACTCGCTTGGTGAAGCTTTATGAGCAAATCAGCGCTGCTTCTTTTGGGAATGTTGTGGCGCAGCTAGGGGTCCTCAATCCCGGTCTGAAGGTTGAAGGATCTTCGGCTGAGTATGAGGTTTTCCAGGGAAAGATCTGCCGGGTGGACATGGAAAAGAGAGTTTTTGTTGATGTAGCCTCTGGGGAGGAAGTCGGCCCGTATGAAGAATGATCCCTTTGTCTTTTAACTTGTACTTTTTGCTATAAGATTTGTCTTGTTTGAATAGTTTGACATTCTCGTCTCGAACGCTTTCACATTCTGGGTTTTTGACGTTTGAATCAATATAATTGCGCTTTTAACGTTAATACGCTTGTAATGCCTGTCGTCTCGAACTGTTTTGTAACTTAAGTTGCGCTTTTAACGTTAATACACTTGTAACGAAGTTATCTCGAACCAATTCGTTATATTTATAACTTGGTTAAATTTTGCGCTTTTAACGTTGATACGCTTGTAACGCATTTAACTCGAACCAATTCATTATATTTATAACTTGGTTAAATTTTGCGCTTTTAACGTTGATACACTTGTAACGCATTTATCTCGAACCAATTCAGTGTACGGTATAGTAGAAGATAAATGAGGAATAGAAAGCAGGTTGCTCGTCGCAACTGCGTTTTATTAAAATTGGGTCGGGATACTCTTCGTACCCGACTTTATTGCTATGGGGCCGAAATGCTCTTCGCATCTGGTTTAAATGAACAATAGGAAAATAACTTAGGAATAATAGGTCTTGAGCTTGTCTGCGTTCCAGAATCTGGGTACAACCTTCTTCTCAAGGGTTTCTATCTTATATGCTCTGTTCCCGGTCGCTGCGACGACTCTGTAGGGACCTTCCCAGTTTGCTGCCAATTTCCCTTGGGCTACATTTTTGTTGCCAATGTCGGCTCTGCGCAGGACGAGGTCTCCGGGCTGGAAGCTTCTGGCCATTACCTTTGTGTTGTGTCGTGTTGTGAGACGCTCCTTCAAGGTTAATTCCCGAACATGAGCTATGGCCCGGGTCTCGCCCAAGAAGTCAAGTTCTTCCATAATTGCCTTGTCCATTTGATTCTTTGGTGAAGTTTTGTACCCTCCAACTCGGCTCCCCAATCTCAACCGGGATGAGAGCTTCAGTTCCGAAAGTGAGCCGGAAAGGGGTTTCATTGGTGGAAGACTGGGGGGTGGTGCGGTATGCCCAGAGTACATGGTCGAGTTGTTCCACCCAGTTGCCTTTGGCGTTTTCCAATCTGCGTTTAAGGGCCTTGAGGATTACCTTATTCACGGACTCGGCTTGGCCATTGGTTTGTGGGTGTTCTACTGAGGTGAAGTGAGGTGAAGTGATGCTTGATCTTCAGGTCTGACAGCAGTTCTCTGAACTTTTTATCAGTGAATTGTGTCCCATTGTTTGTGATCACGGAATGAGGGATCCCAAACCTTGAGATGATATTGTTGTAAAAGAATTTCTGTACTTTGGCTGAGGTGATTGTAGCAAGGGGTTCTTCTTCAATCCATTTGGTGAAATAATCTACTGCTACTACTAGGAACTTGACTTGCCCTGGAGCTGGGGGGAAAGGGCCGAGTATGTCGATTCCCCACTGATGGAAAGGCCAGGGGGCCGTCATGGTTGTCAACTCAGATGAAGGTTGGTGGTGGATGGAAGCATTCTTCTGACAAGTTTCACACATTTTAGCATAGTCCATGGAATCTTGGGCTAGAGTCGGCCAATAATACCCGGCTCTCAGGGCCTTTCTTGCGAGCGACCTACCTCCTTGGTGATTTCCACAACTGCCTTCATGTAACTCGGCCAACACATACTTGGCTTCTTTGTCATCAACACATTTGAGGAGAGGGGTAGAGAATCCCTTTTTGTATAATCTGTCTTGGATGACTGTGAAGTGGGAGGCTAGTCGCCTCAGTTTTCTCGCTTCCTTTTCCTCTGTAGGGAGTGTGCCCATCAGGATGTAAGTCTTGATGGGTGTCATCCATGAGCTGGTTTCCTCTATCTGTATCAGGGATGGTTCTGATATTCGCGGGGTCGAGATGACTTCCTGGAGGACAGACTTGTTGTTCCCAAGTTTTTTGGTGCTTGCAAGTCTGGAAAGGATATCGGCTCTGGTATTATCGGCTCTGGGGACGTGTTGGAAGATAATTTCTTTGAACCCGTCGCTTGAAACTTTGACCTTCTCCAGATACCTTTGCAGTAGTGGTTCTTTTGCTTGATATTCCCCTTTAATTTGGGATACCATCAACAGGGAGTCGCTGCACACGAGGACCTTTCTAGCCCCTACTTCCTTTGCCATCAGGAGGCCGGCAATGCATGCTTCATACTCGGCCTGGTTGTTTGAGGTTTGGAACTCAAACTTCAGAGATTTCTCGATGCAGACTCTGTCAGGTCCTTCCAGGACTATCCTGGCTCCAGCGCCCTTTTTTTTGGAGGAGCCGTCAATGAAGACGGTCCATTCAGCAGTGGGTGAATCTTCAGGGGGTGTCATTTCAGCAACGAAATTAGCTAGAATTTGACTCTTGAGGGCGGTGCGTCCCTCGAAGTGTATATCAAACTCCGATAACTCCAAGGCCCAAGCAGTCATGCGCCCAGAGAGGTCCGGCTTGTGAAGGACAAGTCTGAGGGGTAATTCGGTTCTGACTGTGACTCTATGCCCTTGGAAATAGTGTCTCAACCTCCTGGCAGTGATCAATACAGCTAAGGCGGCTCTCTCCAGCTTCTGGTATCTCAACTCGGCTCCCTGGAGGGCTCTGCTGATGAAGTAAATGGGGAGTTGGGTGCGCCCATCTTCTTTAACCAAAACCGAACTTATAGCTTGGTTGGTTACAGAGATGTAGAGATACAGATGTTCTCCTTGGGCCGACTTCACTAGGATCGGTGGGTTTGCCAGTGTCTGTTTTAGCTCTTGAAAAGCGGCTTCGCATTCATCTGTCCAAGTGAAGGATTTCCCTTTGCGAAGGAGTTGGAAGAAGGGGATGGAGGTTGTGGCCGACTTGGGGATGAATCGGCTAAGGGTTGTGATCCTTCCATTAAGCTGTTGTATCTCCTTGATGCTGGTTGGACTTTTCATGTCCAACACGGCTTTGCACTTGTCTGGGTTCGCTTCCACTCCTTTGCTGGTGACGAGAAACCCCAAAAAATGGCCTGAAGGAACTCCAAAAGAGCATTTAAGGGGGTTAAGTCTCATGTTGTGCTTCCTGAGGCGATCAAAGACCAGTTCCAAGTCGGCTATGTGGTCATTTCCCTCAGCCGTCTTTGCTATGATGTCATCTATGTAAACTTCCACTACACTTCCCATTACATCACCAAAGACCTTTGTCATCATTCTCTGGTATGTGGCCCCGGCATTCTTCAGACCAAACGGCATCATGGTGTAACAGTAGATTCCTTTGTCAGTGATGAAGGCCGTCTTCTCTTCGTCGTCCCGGTCCATGGGAATCTGGTTGTAACCTGAGTAGGCATCCATGAAGGAGAGCCAACGGTACCCTGATGAGTTGTCGACCAGCTGGTCGATGTTGGGAAGTGGGAAAGGGTCTTTGGGACACGCTTTATTTAGGTCTGTGTAATCCACGCACATTCTCCACTTGCCGTTTGATTTCTTCACCAAGACGACATTGGATAGCCAGGTGACATACTTGCATTTTTTGATGAATTTGGCTTTGAGGAGTTCTTCTACCTGTTGGTTAGCGGCTTATTGTCTTTCAAGGCCAATTTTCCTTTGCTTCTGGGCGACCGACTTGGCACTGGGGTCGATAGAGAGTTTATGAGAGCAGAAGCCGGGATCGATACCCGGCATGTCAGCCGAAGTCCATGCAAACAAGTCTGAATTTCTTGAGAGTAGGGATTTCAATCTGTCTTCCATGGTAGGATCCATATCACAGCCGATTTTGGTCGTCTGTTCTGCTGAAACTCCAATTTGGAATGGTTTAGTTTTTGCAGCTGGCTCAATTCTCTCCCGTCTCTTGGAATCCGTCTCGGCTCTAGGGTCGAGATCGATCATGTGGACTTGGCCTCTGGGGACTGTCTTCTCTGGTCGAGATGTGGGTGTAGTGGTGAGGGCAGCGTTTGTAGCACTTTCTTGCTTCAAATTTGTCTCCTTGAACCGTTATCACCTTCCTGTCTCGGCCGGGGAACTTCATCACCAGGTGTTTGGTGGAGATAACCGCTCCTAGAGCGTTTAAGGAGGGGCGGCCGAGAATGGCGTTGTATAAGCTGGGGCAGTCAACTATGAGGAACTTGGCTGAGATGGCTTTGTTATCGACCTCAGAGTCGACCCTGAGTGTGGTTTGAAGGAATCCTTTAGGCTGAATTCTCTCTCCTGAGAAGCCCACTAGATCTCCTGAGTAGGGGAGTACTGATTCTGGTGGCAAGAGTAATTGGGTGTAGGTCCTGTAGAAAAGAATGTCGGCTGAGCTGCCTTGGTCAACAAACACGCGTATGACATCTCCATCTCCTATTAGGGAACGTATCACGAAGGGATCATCGTGATCAACCACGTCATCAAAGAAATCTTCATCTGAGAAGGTGATGACCGGGTTTGGGGGTCTTTGGGTTACTGTCTTCAACTCGGCCCCTTCGACATTGTAGACTTCGCGCAAGTGCCTTTTTCTAGATTTGTTGGAAAATCCTCCTCCAGCGAATCCTCCTGAAATCATGTTTATCCTCACCCTTGGTGTGGTGCTGGAGCCGTGTTTGTCTTCTTTGCTGTCATCTTTCTTGGGGGATGCATAACGTTTCCGCTTCTTGTCTTTCCCCCATCAGGGCTGGACGATCTCTTTCGTTCGTCATTCTTCTTGTATCCTCCTTGGGATCAGTTCTTCTTCACATATCGGCCAAGTCGGCCATCCCGGATAAGTTGCTCAATGAGGTCTCGCAACTGGATGTATTCATCAGTGTTGTGCCCATATCCTTCATGGAAAGAACAATATTTAGTCTTGTCCTTTTGAGCTGAGGCCTTGAGGGGTGGGGGCTTTGGTATATCTGCAAACTCGGTGTGCATCACTTCTTTCAGGATCTTTCCAGGGTTTGTGTTTAGGGATGAATAGTTATTGTATCGGCCTTTTGGGTGCCGACGCTGGTCCTGGTGGTGCCCTTTGTCTTTCCCTTTATGCCGGTCCTGATAAGAATCTCGGCTTGATCCTTGGTCCTTGTCCTGCTTGGCGGCAACGGCCAAATGAGCCTCTCGTTCCATATACTTGTGTGATCGTTGTCGAAACTGTTCCATGGATCGGACCGGTTCTTCTGATAGAGAAACGGCCAGGGGGGAACCCGGTGAGAGGGCCGACACAGCGCATACGAGTTGAACGTTCTCGGCCAGGTCTGGGATCAAAGCACATTCCTTGTAGAATCGGGCTAAGAAGCTTCTAAGCGACTCGTCTTTAGTCTGCTTGACTTTCGCTAGTGTGAACTGATCTCTGGGGATCTCAGTGGAGATTGTGAATCGTCCCAGGAAGGTATGTTGCATATCGTCCCAGGTGTCAATGGAACCCAAGGGGAGAGTTTTAAACCATGCTAAAGCTTCTCCCTTCAACGTTCTGGGGAAGGAACGACAGATGATAGCCTTAGGGGCTCCAATGAAGAGCATCTCATTGGTGAAGGCATCTAGATGTTTGACCGGGTCTGTTGTGCCGTTAAAGGATTCAATGGGGAGTGCTCTTCTGTACTGCTCAGGTATATCGACCCGCACCAATCTCTCAGAGAAAGGGTGTCTGAAGGGAGCTGGTTGGCTTGCAACCCTTTGCTGCTGGACTTCCTGCTGGTCTCTGTCTGATACGGGACGAGATTGGATGGTGGGTTGAGGATTTATACTGCGCTCCAGGTGCCTGAGGCGCTCCTCAATATGATTCACGGCCGGATCATCGGTGCATTGATCCCGGAGTTCTCTGATTTGGGCTTCAAGGTGCCGAATCACTTCGTCCCGGGGGTCGGGTTGATTGTTTTCTCCATGACGTTCAACTTCGACTAGAGGATGTGAAGTTCCTTCTTGCTCAGCTAAGCCGTCTTCGGCTCCGAGATCCTCTACCCAGCCTTCAGGTGTTGGCTGAGGACGGGACCGGGTTAGCTGCCAACGGGTGGTGACTGTCATGCTGGATAGGGGGAGGCCCTCCTTCTAGCGCCAAATGTTCTGGTGTAGAACTCGAACCTGGGTCTGAGTCAGCAGGAGAGAAATCGGATCCGAATCCGGGTTGTGGAGGCTTGGATCCGAGTTGAACCCGGGGGGTACCTGCAAAGGGACTCTGACGCCCAAGTCAGATAGGTAAAACAGTCAAAGGGGTTGACTGAGTGAGATTGCGTACCTGATGATCTGTCAGTCATCTCTATATATAGGGGTTTTCCCTGTATAGATATAGCAAGTGGGCCTTTGTATAGTGGGCCTTTGTATAAAAGGAGTAAGTATGCATGTGTAATCATATAATTATAGATGTCATAATCGTATTTTATATAATGAGATATTGCAGATATAATTCCAGATATGATTATATTTTGTGTGGATATTATTATATATTTGCGGATATGATAATAATATACCGTGTGGGCCATATCGGCTGTTGGGCCTTTGGTTTAGACCGTAACATGTGTGTGTGTTTTAAAAATGTGTATTTATATACCATATTTTTCAATGTTGACTTAGATAATGAAATGATAGGGGAGTTTCATACCTTCTTTCAAATTCGAATATAAAAGTTTGTATGAGTTTTGTTTTTGATACTTTTTTCTCTCAGTTTTTTTAGTTAAATTTTAATTACAAATTATTTTAAAAACAAAGTAAAAGATAGAAAGGTAAAGCAGTAACCACACGTCATAATTAAAAGTGACTTATAACCATACCAAATCTATTATTATTTAAAATTTCATGCAAGTGAGGATGCTTTTGTCAATTATTAAACATTATGGACCGCCTTTCTTGAAGATTGTCACATGTATTCTAAATAACTACAAGAATGTAAAATCGTCACATGGATCATTCTAAATTTTTGTTTCTCTCCCAATCACATAGCACACGGTCTTTGGAAAATTGCCACATGTTTCTACATACATTCGAGTTCACTATTAAATATTTATTAAAATTAAAACTACTACAAAACAAAAGCCTATGTGGTAACCATTTTTTCATCAATCATATATCAATCCATATATACAACCCTAATAGTTGTCCCAAAGATTTTAGGAATATATCAGAATCAGCGGATTCTTAGTCACAATTTTAGAACTTTTAGCTATCAACAAATGTAATCAAGAGCCATAACCTTTAAACAAAGTCAATAACCCAAAAAGCAAACACGTACCCCCTCCTTCAAACAACACACACCCCGAGTCACCATAAACAGTAGTCAAAATAATTAACCATTGTCTAACCAGCATAAAGCAATAGGATAGTAATATAGCGCGCAAAGATACTTGATTAAATTGATATAATCACCAAAAAGGGCAATAAAATTGCACTCGTTCAAAGAGTGACTCAACAAATATTAGACTAATAGAGAAGCCAAAGTAAATAACTTAATTAAGCATTTATTCAATTAAACCCTTATTACATAAGTGCTTATTTATAAAATTATTTTGTGAAGCTTCGTGAAATATACTCAAATGAATTTATATAGATAAATGTTATTCATAAAGTCTATCTAATAATGAGTTTAATGAAATAAGCTTAAAAGAGCTAAGTTGGTTAATAATAAGTTTTTTATAAACTTAACCAAATATTTTTTTAATTAGTAATTATGTTATAAGATAAATTTAAATAAGCTCCAAATTCTAAATGCCCCTTAATCAATCATTACCAAAAAAACGTATTTTAGTGGAAGTTAATTTGTCCGTTTCTGGCGGCCTATGACCGCCACAAAATAAAATTATGGCAGCTAAAAAATAACCAGGATTACGTGCGCCACTAAATGCTTTGTGACACTTTTTCCTTGAATGCTGGCAAAACCGCCAGAAAATGATTTGATCATTACTGGTGGTTGGAAACCGCCAGAATGTCTAATATTTGTGGCATCCAGATCACCACTAAAGTTGATCATAAAAATTACATTATTTTGCTGGTGGCCTGAAAGCGCAACTAAACTTCATTATATATTTTTTACATTTGCTGTTACATGTGTCTATCTTCCCCTTTATACTTTTAACAACTTGAAAAACATCAAAACATGAAAAAAAACATAGGTACACTTTATAGAACTCACTAAACATATGGAAAAAGGAAACTTCATCTAAAAATAGGAATATGAAACTACAAACTTTTGAACTAGAGTTATTTCAATGCCTCTCATACATAGAATTAGTGTAAGAGGATTTCTAATGCCAACTAGCCCAATGAAAATATTTGTATGTTAAACTTTCAATTTTTTTTGTATATGTTCCATGTTACAGACTAAGCTTAAAACTACAAAAAAAAAGTATAACTTTGAGTATGAAGAATTCAAAATCAATTACTAGCTAATGAAGATCCTCCTCTTGGTCTTGAGATGGCTTCTTCACTCCTTTGATCCTGTAAAAGACCAAACTATAATATCTTTTATCATGCTTAAGAGGGTAACATATTAAACATCATGATTTAAGAGTATATAAAATCATTACCAGTAGAAGTAAAAGTCTCTAGCAAAGCACCCAACTCTGTAGGGATATGTCCTTCCTTCATTTATATGAAAACATAACAGTTTTTAATATCTTTACACTCTTTTCAGAAGCTGCTAGCTTTGTCTTCAAACTATTAACCTCTTCTTTCATTTGGGAACATTCAGCTGAATAAGTGCTTGATAAACCACATAATATACCACTTAACCGCATACTGGTAGATCCAAATGCAACGCTATGAAGACCTCCTAGGCCTAAGCCACGTACATGTCCAGAGTGATCTGGTCCTAGCACTTGAGCAAGAGCATCGTTTGATGAAATTTCCGTAGAATTTATAGTTTGACTTACTTCTTCAATCTGTTCCTGTATATAAGCAACATTTCCAATAAAATCAGAATTGAAACTCTCCTCTTGTCTAATTCTAAATGGTCAAGGTATATACATGTAACGTAATGTAATTTTCTAGTCTCATCATTTCAGTCTCAATTTTGAAACTCCATATGAAGGTAAAATTAAGAAATATAGAATGAATGAATGAATGAATGTCAAAGAATCAGCAGGAAAGCTACCAAAACAGTACAGGTTAGCCATAGAGTCACTTTCCCCTAGCCAGTTAACCAACACTCCCTTTCTAACCAGTAAATCCACATCTCTGCTGGTGTATATAAAGAAATCCAAACAACAACATAGTCAGTAATGTAGGATTCATTAGGGTAGTGACATTGCTCCAAAGCCACCATGTTCATAAACAAAATTTTAGTCCAATCCTCCACTTTCAACTGAGGAATTTCAAGAACCCGTCCTAATCAGATCAATGAGGTGCCTTATGGTAATAGTATGAGAACCTAAATTGGATCTATTGTAATAGGAAAAATAGTCAAATATAAACACAATAAATGAAGGGATCTTATTCCTATCACTACCATGTGTAGAGCCAATTGAAAGATTAAAGAGACTATCAAGAACAGAAAACGGAAGTTGATTCTCAAGTAACAACAAATCTAATCTTATATTAGTGGATAACCAAGGTTTTCAAAAGAAAAGCATCATCCTGTGACCAATAAAGGAAGGCATCACATACATACACAAATAATCCCAGAGTGTGACTGTGTTTCAATTTATGTGACCAATAAAAGAAAAGCATCATCCTGTGACCAATAAAAGTATAGGTATTTTCTTTTCTCTATTTTTCCTTTTATGTAGCTGCTTCCAGAGTGTGATTGTGTTTCAATCTAAGTCTTTTCTATCACACAAATAATTCCCAAAAGTGACAAATCTTTTCTATCTATGTATTTGCTGTTGGGGCTTTCTATGTTTCCCAAGATGATAAGCTAACAGATCAGACGCATTATACTTTTAGAGACATTGGAAAATATAACTGAATAAGGCATTTAATGTGGAAATGAAGAATATTTGACAACAATCTTACCAAAATAGACCTCGCCTCCTCATGTGAAGTCTATAAATCTGTTTAAGTAATTAAACATGATTATAAGACTTAACATCCGTTAGTTTTAGTGATTAACAAATAAGATTATATAAAGAACAAATAAGATTATATATAAATAAGATTATATAAAGAACCAATTAGATTATATAAACAGGTTCTACTGAGAAAGGTATTTGTTTGTTAATTATGTTTCAGGATGAAATACTCTTTAGAAGAAGAAGAAGATTTTGTGAACAGAATCAGAATCAGAAGATCAAAATCAGAAGAACAAGAGTGCAGAATCTAAAGAAGATTAATCCTTAACAGAGTTGAAGCAACTGAAGAATAGAAGTGAAGACTTGAAGACTGTCTGAAGAAGTGAAGACCTGAAGACTATCTGAAGAATTGAAGACCAAGAAGACTATCTGAAGAACTGAAGGCAAAAGATATGAAGAAGTACAGATTCAAATATACATCTGTCTGAAGAACAACAATGAACTGAAGAAACGAAGAAGAAGAGATACAAGAAGAAGAAGATACAAAGAAGAATGAAGCTACAATTCTATTATCATAAGGAAGAAGGCTTCTGAAGTTTCAACCAGTATGAAGAATTGAAGTTGTCTGAAGGACGCAACCTGTCTGAAGTATTGAAGCTGTCTAAAGCAATGAAGCTGTCTGAAAGACTTGAGCTGTCTGAAGTCATCAACCTGTCTTAAGCGTTGAAGCCGTCTGAAGAGCCAAGCCCGTCTGAAGACTCGAACCCGTCTGAAGACTGGAACCTGTCTGAAGACTGGAACCCGTCTGAAGTTTGGAAGCTGTCTGAAGCTTTAGTAATGACGTGGCATCTTTGCTGAAACCTTGCGTGAAGACTTTTCTGAGTCTCTGCTGCTAGTACGTTTTTGGAACACATTTATGGCAACAATCACAGAGACCTTTCCCAGTGCATTTGAACTTCATACACCACTGAGGAAATCTTTGCAACGCAGCATTCGCAGCAACAACAGTAGCAGCTTTACAGCAGCACCAACGTTGTACTATGTCAGAACTTTCAAGAAGCGTGTCTCACAACGGTTTAAAAGAAGACTATTTGCTATCTCTAAACGATAGCATCTCAACGAGATATTTCTTCATTTGTGCAATCAGAAACAAAGCAGAAGAAAAGCTCAGGAGACTAGGCAAAAGCAACAAGGAAGATATTTGAATAAAATATATTCAATTCAACATCTTTATCTAAATCCCAAAAGAGGAATCTGCAAACAACGACTATTGGTCAAGACATCACATTCAAAGAAGTAATGATGTCAGGAGCAAATGAAAAAGGAGTATATGCAGAATAAGCAAAAAAGGGCAAATTCAACGGATACATACTCTCAAAAGAATCAGAGGAAATCTGAAGAAAGCAGATGCAAGCCGGACAAAACAGAAGAATGCAAGCAGATGCAAGATAATGCAAGCTGGATAAAGCAGATAAAGCAGATGCAAGCAGATGCAAGATAATGCAAGCTGGAGCAAGCAGATGCAAGCTGGATAAAACAGATGCAAGAAAGCAGAAGAATTCAAGAGAGAGAATACACATAATCATCACATCTCTCAAAACAGAGCTCATCAACAGAAGTGTCAGAACGAGAGTATTCTGAACACTCAATATGCTTAAGGAGAAGCAACCGTTTGAGAAGCTATTACACAACGACTATATGAGCCACATCATCAGAAGCTCAACGGTATGATGAATTATCTTCAACGGCTATATTCAAGAAGAACATATAAATAGCCTCAAGAAAGAAGTTGAAGATGTTGTTGCAGTGCACAACCAAGCTGGTTGGGTGGAAGATCAATCAGGTTGTTGGAAACAACCATGCAGCTGCTGTTGCAACCAAACTTGATCAATCGGGATTGTTTTTCAAGAAGGTTCTTGAAATCAATCAGGATGAAAATTGTTAACTAGGCTGAGTGTCTTATAGTTAACAAGAGTTGACTCGAGCTAAAATACATCATGAAAATGTCAACAACGATTGATCAGAGAGTGAATTCTCAATCGGGCTACTGATCAGCTGGTCAGTTAGTTAGATTGTACAGTTGGTCTGTTGATCAAGTGAGTTGGTTGTCGGGAAGGCAATCATGCTGTACAAATGACTATCAAACCGGGTACGGTTTGAAGCTTTGAAGATACCTTGGTATTCCAATGATACGGGTGAGAATGTAGCCCATGGAAACCAATGGTTGGAGAATAAGGCTGGAGCTTAATTTCATATCTTAGTTAGCCTACTCTCAGAGGATGTATTCCTCATAGAAAAGAAAGGGATTGTACTTAAATTCAAACACTTGTATCACTGTCTATCCTTGTATTTAGTTTGTAATGACTGTATCCTGAGTATGTACTCAGTAATCTCTATGTACAAGAAGAATCTGAGTTGAGAGGTTCTATCGAACATCTAGCTTAGATTGAGTAGTAATACTCAACACTTAGTTAAGTGTCTGAGAGCCTGGAGAGGCTTGGTGGAAGAAAGAATACTCGTGGTAGAGCCTGGAGAGGCTTGATAGAAAAGAATACTTGTTGTGTTGGCCTGGAGAGGTTAACATGTGTATCTGTGGTTTCAGATAGTGGAACATATATGTGGCTGCAAGGGTCTGGGGGATTCGGAGTGGCACATATGTGTTGTTGTTATTGTGATTAAAAGCTAGTGGTGGTTTGCCACTAGGACTGGATGTAGCTCACGGGGTTTGTGGGTGAACCAGGATAAATTCTGTGTCTAAGTCTTCTTTCCCTTAATCTCTTTTACTTACATTTTTCATATTTACGTTGGGGATTGAAAAGTACTTTTCATAATAATCTTAACACAACGATTTCAATAAAACAAGTTTTCATACAAACATAACGTTAAAACGTCTCTAGTGTAGGTTGAAGTATTATAGAAGAATATATTCAGAGGGATGTCTGAAATACCTGTCTGAAGTGAGCCCAACAGGAACTCAATTCAGACACATGATATAGATGGTTTCTGATCATCTAAAGTATTTCAGAAACAGTTCTGAAGGTACTCTTAGTAATATTCTTCAGAAGACACTAAGAGAAGTTTGTTTAAAATCAAAACAATCTTAAGTGTAAGAGAAAGTTTTTAATCTAAATCTTTCATATATTCCGCATGTTCTTAAAATAACTCTGATCTTAAGATTGGTTTTGTACAATGATCACTTAGCGTGATTGTTTATTTTAAAGATTTCCAAAATTGTCTTAAAATGTCTAAAACACTATTTAACCCCCCCTTCTAGTGTTGCCTGTGGTTCTAACAATTGGTATCAGAGCTCACCTTCGGGTTGAGCATCTAACAAATGTAGAAGGAGTAGATCCTCAGAAGATGGAAATCTCACCAGGCTGAAGCAACTCTGAAGAATGACAATGAGAATAGGAAAATCATTTTTCCAATACTCATTATTCATAAGGCTAAAGCACAGGAGGCAACAGAAAAGGAAAGTGAATCTATCTCTAGATCACAAACTGGTAACACCTTTCCTATCAATATTCAAGTTATAATTTTAAATATAGTTATTAATCTGATGCATGATTTGTTTTATTGAAATTATGAAAATATTTGTTTGCTTGCTATACTTGCTTCATGAATGTATATTCTAAATTGTGTTAAAATAAATCACTGCATGCTATGTGTTTTACTATGTTTACTGTGTGAAATGTATGATTCATTTTATGTATGCTTTACTTATTTAAATATATGTGTTGAAGAGTCACACATGCTTAGTAAAGTAATAATTTTTTTTTAAATTTAAGTAAATGAAGAGTTGTGTGTGTTAGTTATAACTATTTTTGAAAATATGAAACGGCACGATGTGAATCATTGAATCATCAACCGGTTTCTCTCAATGGACACGATGCACTACTCCCCACACCGGTTCAGTACACATAACCGTCTCTCATCAATGCTTGAAGCATGCTTGGCTATCTATTTAAAAGGATTGGATGATCAACATGGAAATCACACTTTACTCAATCCTTTCCCTAAAAAGATCAAATCTCCTCAAGTATCTTCATCTCAGAAAGATCATTTGATTCATAGAAATCAATGGCAAACGCGTCTGCATCATCAAGCAACTCAAACCCTTCCGTGTTTGATGACAGGATCATACCCTGTAAGGCGGTTAACCTTTCTGACTTTGATGAAGCAGACTACAAGATATCTGAGTACTTCAACGCCGTTGGATGGACTCCATACTTCAACAACATTTCCTCCTCCTGGCATAAGAAGAGTGTAACGGATTTTTGGGACAACATCAAGATCATATATGAACCCAATAGAACCGGGATTGAGACAAAGGTGATGGGAAAATCACTGTCTGTGGACACCAAACTTATTGCTGAAGTTATAGGTGTTCCTGACAGCGGAGAACAATACTTCCAAAGATGGGAATCTCTTCATGGTGGAACATTCGTTCTTGACCAACATCTATTTGGAAGACGAAGGATTGCCCCTTTCAGACCTTCTCAACTTTTGAGCACACCCAGAGCCCTCCTTGCTGTATTAAACTGCTGCATTCTTCCCAGAGGAAGAAACAACTTGACTTTAAGTATGATGGAGAGGTTCGTATTGGGACTCTTGATGACAAAGAAGAAAATTAATCTCCCATGGGTACTGTTGTATCAGATGATGTTCAGAGATGAGATGGGAAATGAGGACCTCTATCTTCACAACACCTTGATTATGAAAATTCTATTGCACAAGGGATTTCCTATGGAAAGTCTCTTTGACCAACCGTCTCCTGACTTCTTCACTCCGGCTGAATATGCTGAGTTAGACCGGACTCTCATTGAAAGAGAAGAAGCTCCTGAGAATCAAGTGGTCATTCCTCCTCTTTTTGCTCCACGCATTGAAGAAGGAACCGAAGATATCAACTTGAAGTCTCGTAAAAGGAAAATGATGGCATTGGGTTCATATAATCTGAAGAAGGTAAATGATAGAGTAATTCGGCTGACAAAGAAATTGAGAGCTGCAGAAAAAGAGCTTCAAAAGCTTAGGGCTGAAAAGGAAAAGGCTGATGAGAACCAATCTAATGATCAATGATATACGTGTGTCTTGTTTCAGAGTCTTTGTTTCTATGTCTTTGTGTTTATATTTTTAATGATATTGAAATTGTATTTTGTTTGAAGTCTCTCTGTTTTGATTCCTTTGTGTTAATATCTGTGCATAATTAAGAACATAATTCTTTCTTAACCGATTAACAAATTGTATTTTTGAAAGATAAATTTAATTAACCTAATAAGATAATTTTTAAATTTGATAAAATGTTATCTGTAATTTTAAAATACTAAATTTAAATAATTAAACAAATTACAACCAGGTGCTACTGAAAGGTACTTCTAGTTTGAATGTTTCAGGAAACAGGTTTTAAGAAGACCATCTAAGAAACATCATCTAAAAGGATGGGTAGTGTGATAACATCTCCATTGTCTGAACCTGTTCAGGAAGTTCAAAATGAACTCTCTGAAAGCGTGGGTTATCAATATTAAAGATGGTTAACACTCTATGCACCAAACCTAACTCAATCTCTGAGTGGATTATACTAACTTAGTAATATCTCTATTCATCTAACCCGCTTAGAAGGCTCCTTATGGACTGTCTGAAATTGTGGGTCTGAAATGTTAAGGGATAGTTACTCAAGTCATTAGAATCCAACTCAATTGTAAAGGGATAGGTTAAGATGACTGTTCAAAGATTCTCTGGGAGCACAAAAGACAAAAGCATACTGAAACGTGCAGACATCAAGCAACCTCAGATGAAGAAAAAGTCTTTCAAGCAAGAAGTAATGTCAGAAGGGACTTCTTTATCCAATGAACAATAACCGAATTCTTGGTAACATCACTTCATCTTAAAATTTCAATATCTGTAAAAATTTTGTCCTTCAGTAAAAACTTTAATCAACAAATAATTTTTAAGACTCAAAAATTTTAAAAGCTTTTCAGATAATAATAATAATAATCATAATATCCTTTGCTCTGATACCATATAATTTTTTTTAAAAAAAAAAGTTTTTCTTTTGAATGTTTTCTCACATTTTCTCTTCTATTTTTTTTTGAAAACGTATTTTCAAAAATATTTTTATGTTAATTGTCTTTCAAAAATGTTTTCCAAAACTTACTTTAACCATGCTAATGACTCAGTTTCCTATGGTGCTTCATCTATGACCAAACACTGATGTACGTTTCGATACCCTCAAGGTCTGAAACTGTCATCATTAAAAGCTACCTGAGCCCACATACATCGCGTGAACAACAATCCAATGGATTCATTCTCCTTACTTCTCTGTTTTACCCCTGCTTTAAAGTCCTATAAATTCACAAGAGCTCTTCACACAAACTCACATCTTCAAAGCTCTTCCATAGCTTTGTCTAAGGTTCTGAGTTAGTGGCTCTCAATAGGATGATAAAGAAGCAAAGGAAAATAGCAGAAAGTATCTTGGAACATGTTGAGGCAAAGATCAAGTCATCTTGGATGATGTATGGAATGAAGAGTAAGGGAAAGGGTTCATCTGAAAACCCGTTTCTCTATACTTGGACCATGGTGATCTTGTTGCATCACAGGTGGACTGGAAGACCACTGGGAGATCCCAGAATAGTCAATCTTATGAAGAGAACTACTGACATAGTGGTTCTTGAAATTAAGGTGGTGACTACTGGTCGAAATACAGTCTTAAACGATGCACCTCCATTGTTTCAGTTGTCACAAGGAGAATGCGTGCAGCAAAGCACGGCTGGGATGAAGTCTGGGGCTCTGAGGCAACTCCTGAAGCTCTTGCAGCGAAAGGAGTGGGGATAGCTTTGAAAGAGATGAGGTCTATAAGGCTATGCCTCAGCCTTCGAAGGAATCTCCGGAGGAAGCAATGGATGGATGCATTCTATTTTTGGAATGTAACCTCTTTTCCTTTTTGTGAAAACCTGCTTTTGTAAATATCAAATGTTTTGAGAAAATTTAAACTTGTGTATCTCTGTTTAAAGAATTATTTAATAACAATTAGTATAAGAAGTTGTTTTATATTTAACAGTTGATCTTTATTGGTATCTGAAGAAAGATAACAAGCAATCTAAAACTTCTCTCTGTTTAATGGAAGATAAGTAGGGGGAGAAATTCTTAAAAGATTGTAGAAAACTAATCAACTTAGGGGGAGAAACCTTAAGAAGTAGATCTTTAAGTGTAACAAACTTAACAGGAGAAATATATCTGTCAAAACGAAACACTATTTAACATTTGGTATAGGGTTACATTAACTTATAATATAAACCTTTTTAATTAATGACAAAAGGGGGAGAAATATAAACTAACAAAATACTAAAAAGAATGTAATAAAAAGGGAAATATATAGGGAGATTATAGGAAGAAGAAATAAAATACAGTAAGGAAGGATAACAAACTAAGAGAGTTCTAATAATAAGTAAGAATAACAATAAGTCCTAACAATAGGCATCTGAAATCTTAACAAGAAAATTTTAACAATCGTTTATCTAAAATTTCTGAAGTATTATATAACAATAGGTATCTGAAGGGTTCTAATAACAATAGGTATACCCTAAATCTTAACAAGAAAAATTTTAATAATCGTTTATCTAAAATATCTGAAATATTAAAGATAAACTTGTAACAGTTGCTTAATAAAAGATTTAACAATTAAAATTGATTAATTAAAGACTTAATTGTTTCAGAAGATATCTAAAAGAATCAATGCCTGTCTCAGGGGGAGTAATATAGATAGGGGGAGTAATAAAATCTATTATCTTATTTTATTATCTCTCATTTCTTTTTATACCCATTTTGTCAGTAATATATAATTTATTTGTCATCATTAAAAAGGGGGAGATTGTGAAGTCTATAAATCTGTTTAAGTAATTAAACATGATTATAAGACTTAACATCCGTTAGTTTTAATGATTAACAAATAAGATTATATAAAGAACAAATAAGATTATATATAAATAAGATTATATAAAGAACCAATTAGATTATATAAACAGGTTCTACTGAGAAAGGTATTTGTTTGTTAATTATGTTTCAGGATGAAATACTCTTTAGAAGAAGAAGAAGATTTTGTGAACGGAATCAGAATCAGAAGATCAGAATCAGAAGAATAAGAGTGCAGAATCTGAAGAAGATTAATCCTTAACAGAGTTGAAGCAACTGAAGAATAGAAGTGAAGACTTGAAGACTGTTTGAAGAAGTGAAGACCTGAAGACTATCTGAAGAATTGAAGACCAAGAAGACTATCTGAAGAACTGAAGGCAAAAGATATGAAGAAGTAAAGATTCAAATATACATCTGTCTGAAGAACAACAATGAACTGAAGAAACGAAGAAGAAGAGATACAAGAAGAAGAAGATACAAAGAAGAATGAAGCTACAATTCTATTATCATAAGGAAGAAGGCTTCTGAAGTTTCAACCAGTATGAAGAATTGAAGTTGTCTGATGGACGCAACCCGTCTGAAGTATTGAAGCTGTCTAAAGCAATGAAGTTGTCTGAAAGACTTGAGCTGTCTGAAGTCATCAACCTGTCTTAAGTGTTGAAGCCGTCTGAAGAGCCAAGCCCTTCTGAAGACTCGAACCCGTCTGAAGACTGGAACCTGTCTGAAGACTGGAACCCGTCTGAAGTTTGGAAGCTGTCTGAAGCTTTAGTAATGACGTGGCATCTTTGCTGAAACCTTGCGTGAAGACTTTTCTGAGTCTCTGCTGCTAGTACGTTTTTGGAACACATTTATGGCAACAATCACAGAGACCTTTCCCGGTGCATTTGAACTTCATACACCACTGAGGAAATCTCTGCAACGCAGCATTCGCAGCAACAACAGTAGCAGCTTTACAGCAGCACCAACGTTGTACTATGTCAGAACTTTCAAGAAGCGTGTCTCACAACGGATTAAAAGAAGACTATTTGCTATCTCTAAACGATAGCATCTCAACGAGATATTTCTTCATTTGTGCAATCAGAAACAAAGCAGAAGAAAAGCTCAGGAGACTAAGCAAAAGCAACAAGGAAGATGTTTGAATAAAATATATTCAATTCAACATCTTTATCTAAATCCCAAAAGAGGAATCTGCAAACAACGACTATTGGTCAAGACATCACATTCAAAGAAGTAATGATGTCAAGAGCAAATGAAAAAGGAGTATATGCAGAATAAGCAAAAAAGGGCAAATTCAACGGATACATACTCTCAAGAGAATCAGAGGAAATCTGAAGAAAGCAGATGCAAGCCGGACAAAACAGAAGAATGCAAGCAGATGCAAGATAATGCAAGCTGGATAAAGCAGATAAAGCAGATGCAAGCAGATGCAAGCAGATGCAAGATAATGCAAGCTGGAGCAAGCAGATGCAAGCTGGATAAAACAGATGCAAGAAAGCAGAAGAATTCAAGAGAGAGAATACACATAATCATCACATCTCTCAAAACAGAGCTCATCAACAGAAGTGTCAGAACGGGAGTATTCTGAACACTCAATATGCTTAAGGAGAAGCAACCGTTTGAGAAGCTATTACACAACGGCTATATGAGCCACATCATCAGAAGCTCAACGGTATTATGAATTATCTTCAACGACTATATTCAAGAAGAACATATAAATAGCCTCAAGAAAGAAGTTGAAGATGTTGTTGCAGTGCACAACCAAGCTGGTTGGGTGGAAGATCAATCAGGTTGTTGGAAACAACCATGCAGCTGCTGTTGCAACCAAACTTGATCAATCGGGATTGTTTTTCAAGAAGGTTCTTGAAATCAATCAGGATGAAAATTGTTAACTAGGCTGAGTGTCTTACAGTTAACAAGAGTTGACTCGAGCTAAAATACATCATGAAAATGTCAACAACGATTGATCAGAGAGTGAATTCTCAATCGGGCTACTGATCAGCTGGTCAGTTAGTTAGATTGTACAGTTGGTCTGTTGATCAAGTGAGTTGGTTGTTGGGAAGGCAATCATGCTGTACAAATGACTATCAAACCGGGTACGGTTTGAAGCTTTGAAGATACCTTGGTATTCCAATGATACGGGTGAGAATGTAGCCCATGGAAACCAATGGTTGGAGAATAAGGCTGGAGCTTAATTTCATATCTTAGTTAGCCTACTCTCAGAGGATGTATTCCTCATAGAAAAGACAGGGATTGTACTTAAATTCAAACACTTGTATCACTGTCTATCCTTGTATTTAGTTTGTAATGACTGTATCCTGAGTATGTACTCAGTAACCTCTATGTACAAGAAGAATCTGAGTTGAGAGGTTCTAGCGAACATCTAGCTTAGATTGAGTAGTAATACTCAACACTTAGTTAAGTGTCTGAGAGCCTGGAGAGGCTTGGTGGAAGAAAGAATACTCGTGGTAGAGCCTGGAGAGGCTTGATAGAAAAGAATACTTGTTGTGTTGGCCTGGAGAGGTTAACATGTGTATCTGTGGTTTCAGATAGTGGAACATATATGTGGCTGCAAGGGTCTGGGGGATTCGGAGTGGCACATATGTGTTGTTGTTATTGTGATTAAAAGCTAGTGGTGGTTTGCCACTAGGACTAGATGTAGCTCACGGGGTTTGTGGGTGAACCAGGATAAATTCTGTGTCTAAGTCTTCTTTCCCTTAATCTCTTTTACTTACAGTTTTCATATTTACGTTGGGGATTGAAAAGTACTTTTCATAATAATCTTAACACAACGATTTCAATAAAACAAGTTTTCATACAAACATAACGTTAAAACGTCTCTAGTGTAGGTTGAAGTATTATAGAAGAATATATTCAGAGGGATGTCTGAAATACCTGTCTGAAGTGAGCCCAACAGGAACTCAGTTCAGACACATGATATAGATGGTTTCTGATCATCTAAAGTATTTCAGAAACAGTTCTGAAGGTACTCTTAGTAATATTCTTCAGAAGACACTAAGAGAAGTTTGTTTAAATTCAAAACAATCTTAAGTGTAAGAGAAAGTTTTTAATCTAAATCTTTCATATATTCCGCATGTTCTTAAAATAACTCTGATCTTAAGATTGGTTTTGTACAATGATCACTTAGCGTGATTGTTTATTTTAAAGATTTCCAAAATTGTCTTAAAATATCTAAAACACTATTCAACCCCCCCTTCTAGTGTTGCCTGTGGTTCTAACACCTCATTGACATAGGATCCATCTTTTTTCTTGTGAGTTACAATATATAATTCACCTCGACTCACAGCACGTCCAACCTCCATTTCCTATATATATGTTACCGATTTAATACTAAATATCAAAAAAGAAAAACTACTCATTAAAACTTAACAGGAAAGAACACAAGTTATTTACCATCTCATGTTATTTTCTAGATAGAAGTTTAGATCCCCCAATATGTGGAATTGTTTGCTTTTTCCGAGCTTCAGCGTTCTTTCGACATAGCTCCTATGACATGAAAAATACATTACCTAAAATTCGAACTTAAAAAAAACCTACACATAAAACAATAAATAGAAATTTTACCTAGTAATCCAGTTTCAAACGAAGGTCAACAAATGATGACCATTGATCTTTAGGAATACCATCAGGGACATTATGGATAAGTTTCTCTCTACTATATAAAGGGTCAAAATTCATATTCCATAAGTTCAACTTGAAATTCCTATACTTTCTCCCCATGGTAAGTAAACAATAACGCTGGACAATTGAATCTGAAGCTTGAAAATGAAAGAGGTTCTACACAATAAATATTAATGTTAGTAGGTTCTAGTTAGAAGACTATTGTCAATATTCAAAAGTAAATTTGTAAAGTTAGAAAATATTATCATGATCATATTTATATACCTTCAAAGTCTCTATGCAATCTTTTTTATAGGAATAAGGTACTGCTGCCCAGCTTTCATAATTGATAGGAATATTATTGGGTTCAGTTGCAATATGTCCACACGCTCCCGAAAGAAGTGTTGCTGCTTCTCCACAAGCTCTTAGTTGTCTATCAAATGGCACAATAATGCGCTGATATTTAGGCATATAAAACACATCAGATATCCTCATCTGAATCTTCTTTTGATTTCCTTGTTCATCTATTAAGAAAGAATCAAGTTATCTTCTTTAGCTTGCTTGATAATATAATAACAATAAATCAAAACAGAAAAAAATAATATTACCTATAGCTTGTACAATCCATACTCTACTTGACTTACGTCCTGGGTCCGAGGAATGACTACCCAATGATGGAATAGAAGCTTGAGGTGGTGTTGGCTCTAAAGGAGCTAGTGGTGGCTCCACAGGAACACAATGTTTTTGAGATGAAGCCCGGGGCATGTCTAAGTGAAAAAAAATTAAAATAAGAACATTACCATGTGGTTGTTGAGTAGGAGCATTACCACATGACTGCGGTAGTATCATAGTTTATAGACATCAATGGAGTTAAGTAGTTTCTTGCAACTAAATAAAATAAGAACATTACCATCTGGTTGTTGAGTAGGAGCAAATGGATGAGATGGGGCATGTGTTGCACTACCCAATGGTGGGATTGGAATTTGAAACACTCTAGTTGGTGCACTAATTGCAGTGCCACTCTTTGGACGTTTGGATTTAGAAGGGATGTCTAAGTGAAAAAACAAAGAGTAAAAATTACATACATAAATCCTAGTAATTATATATTGATAAGGGATTAATTTCTTAGAATAAGCAACATAACAGTCAACAATATTTCACAATAAAAAAATTAACAAGAACATTACCATTACCATGTGGTTGTTGAGTAGGAGAAAATAGATGAGATGGAACATGTGTAGCACTACCCAATGGTGGGATTGGAATCTGAGACACTTTAGTTGGTGCACTAATTGCAGCACCACTCTTTGGACGTTTGGCTTTAGAAGGGATGTCTAAGTGAAAAAACAAAGAGAGTAAAAATTACATACATAAATCCTAGTAATTATATATTGATAAAGGTTCAATTTTTTAGAATAAGCAAAATAACAGTCAACAATATTTCACAATAATTAATAAGAACATTACCATTACCATGTGGTTGTTGAGTAGGAGCAAATAGATGCGATGGAGCATGTGTAGCACTACCCAATGGTGGGATTGCAGCACCACTCTTTGGACGTTTGAATTTCAACACTCTAGTAAAAGGCATATCTAAATGAAAGAAATTGATAAAAAATGAGTATTAGCACAAATTACTCGGATATTACTAAGATATTCAAATACTAAATATAAGTGATTGGTATGTATTACCTTCCAAACCTTATAATTTTTTGGAACCAGCTTGCAAATCAAGTGATCATGTACTACATCTCTAGTTTGCCATTTATTAAAGTGGCAAATAGGACATGGAGACCTTATTGCTCCATTGATAGTCTGCTTTTCAAATGCAAAATCTAGGAATTTATCTAACCCATTTAGATATTTAGATGTGTTTCTTGGCATATCAATCCATGACTTATCAATTGTTGTGTCCATGTAGCTATGTTAAAAAAAGAAAAGGAAACAATCACAAGCATATCAATTGTTGTGTCTCATAAACAATCATAATCCATTACTTATCAATTATCGTGTCTCATGCAAGAATCACAATATTAATTTTTTTAGATCATCAATATAACAACGTAAATATTTCACAAAGTATTTGTCATAAATTGGGGCAAAAAAAATACCTTAATAGAACGATAGTCTTAGCACAAGGAAAGCTGGTCTTGTATTGAAAGAGAAAGGTGAACTACATTTCATAATTTGTCAAAAGTCAGAGATCTTGAATGCACAAATTAGAATGTCTCATTTTAAAAAAAACCAATAAAAAATAGAGTAAAAGTAAGAGTAATAAACTAATATTAACCTGTTACTTACAGAGAGCTTGAAATGTCTAATTAAAAAAATTACCTAGCAGACAAATTGGGATATAGATGTAGAGTAGAGGTGTCATAAGTACAGGTACAATTTGCTAATTTGTATTCATAAGTAGAAGTACAATTTACTAAAGGAGGTATAATATTGTGTGCACACTCTGCACAAACTTAACTTTTTCAGTCAATTGTGTAACATGTAATAATCAATTAAAAAATTATTATACACTTATAAGAGTACTGATTAGTGAATAAATAGTAATCAACAAATAAAAAGACATCACTTTACTGTCATTAGGAGCTTCATGTGCATCATGTAACTAAGCCGATATATATATATATATATATATATATATATATATATATATATATATATATATATATATATATATATATATATATATATATATATAGGGTGGGGATCAACTTACTCCAGGAGTAAACTCTTAGTACAGTTATTCCGCTTAACAACTTATTATGAATGATGTTTTTTTGCTAATCTAACCGTTCAATTGAAAGTTCTCATTAAGTAGATCAAGTATACAAATTTTCATAAAATTTTAAAATCGTTTGATACTTCATCAAATAACATCAAATTAACGTATAAAATACTTTTCAAAATATATGTAAATATTCACTATAAAATTACATACCTACAAATGTCCAAATTATCTGAAATTTGGTATGTATGATCATTACGTTATTATCACATTATTGAACGGTTAGATTTGTGAAATTCCTATTCTATAAAAAGTTATTAAGTGGAGTAACTTACCAAGAGTTACTCCTGGAGTAAGTTGATCCCCACCCATATATATATATATATATATATATAGCTAATTAACGATGATACTCGTATATAGCATATATAAATGTAATACCTTGGAAAAGAAAAAGAAATTGTGCGTGGCTAGCTGATACAAAGTAAGAACCGTAGTATTTTAATTATGTTGAAATGTCTTAAAGAACTAAATGATTACGAATTTAATATTTAAAAGACTAAACTAATAAATATAATTTTTAAAATATTTAATATGAGACATTACACTAATGTATTAAAGTAGACTGATTATCATGAATACATGACATTAATATAGTTGTTTTCAATTAGAAGCAACCTTTCAACTATTTACTCTGATGATCCAGAGCCATCGGACATGTTTGATGAGGTACTGCTATGTAGGGATGGTAAAAGTCCAACCATTTTTTGTATTAAGCGTGAACCATAATCTCAGATTGCTGATCCAGGAGGGTCTAATGGAAAGACAATACGTTCTAAGAAAGGTTCCAACAAAGGGACAAATACTAGTACACCAGTAGATTTATGGACTCTGCTAACTCAATGTGCACAAGTTGTGCCTAGTTATGACCAAAGGACTGCAAATGAAACACTAAAGCAGATTGATTAGGCAGTACTCTTCACCACTTGGTGATGGACTCTAGCGTTTGGCTAATTACTTTGCTTTTAGAGTTCTCTTTGAAGTGATAGAGAAAGGTGAAGATTCAAGCATCCAGCACATAATATAAAACATAAGCTACAGCCACTATTACCTGCCACCTTGTCTTTTGGGTATTCCAATAGCTTTTTATGGGGGAAAAGGCTTGTAGCATTGTGGTAAAAAATGTAATTCCTACCTATATCTTTATCCTCCTTTAATTTAATAAGAATAATAAAACAAAACAATAAACCACTTTAATTTCTTTGCACTTTCGACAAGGAGACCCTCTAATACCAAGATTGGAAGTGGAATGCAACATAAGCTCTAGAAACAACTCTTGTTTGTATCAAATTCAATGGAAAATAAAGAAATTTATACTTAAAGCCAATCAAATGGTATCCTGACTCTTGGAGTGCTTAAAGCCAATTGATGTTCCTCTTGGTGCTTAGCTGAGAGTTTGTTTAAGCAGTGGGGGAGCTTGAACAATAATATTGGGGAGCTAAAATAATTGTTTAATACATGTATAAATTAACGGTTTTTTTAATGTGTAATATTGCACACATTAATAAATCAAAAGTGAAAAATTTTTATTGGAAAATGTAATTTTCACAACATTCAATCCATTGGTAATATATTTTTCAATAAAATTTTTCTACTTTTCATTTATTATCCGGTGCAATATTGCACATGTTAGAAAAATCGGTAAATTAAATATTTAATATTATTATAATTAAACTTAATAGTTGTATATTGTCGGTGTAAAATTTTACATTGTTATTCAATGATGTTTTATTCTCTTCATTCCAAAACTCTTATTATTTAAGATTATGCAGACAAATTAAGAAAATTTTAAATGTGTTTAAATGTATACATTTTTTTTTACTAAAAATGCCCCATTTATACTTCATCTGTTTCACTGTAGAGCATTTGAAATATAAAGAGAGATGATGTATAATAAAGACTGAATGCATTATCTCTATTTAACTATCTATTTTTGAAGAAAAAATTTATTCATATTTAAGTATCCACTTACAAAATCAATGAAGTAATAGTTACATTTCCCCCTATTTTACACCCTTATACTAATTATGATATAATAATAAATTACTCACTATTGAACACTATAATGCGACCCAATAAATATTAAAAGAGATAAAGAGAAAAATAGAAAGTTTAAAATTTATTTTTTTATGAAAATAAGAGTAATGTTTAAATCTTTTAATCAATGTATTTTTTGTTTTAGTGGTTAGTTAAATAGGAACAAATGTGGTACTATTTTAAGAGAGAGAAAATGAAACATTAGTTGTTAGCTGAGTAATATTAAATAAAAGTATAATTAAAAAAGAATTAATTAGTTTTAGACTTCTAAAACAATAAAAATTTTGAAACATAATATATTATAATAACAAGAATTTCAGAATGAAAAGAGTGTTATTATTGATATTAATAGCACATGAGTGTTATACTCATTAAACAATGTGATAAAATATCTTTAGATGATAGCATAAAGTTTTAAAATATTATAAAAAAATCTAATTAATATAAGGAAAATATAGATTATTTTTAATAATTAATTATATATATATTTGTTTTTGAAAAAGTTTTGGGGGGCCGTGGCTCCCCTCAGCTACTAAGGGGGGTGTATTGTTTAGGATTTTAAAAGACTTTTTATGGGTAAAAAAGTCTGTTGGCAATCAGGATTTTAAAAGACTTAAAAACAATCCACTAGTATTCAATCTAGATTTTGAAGACTTTAAAAAGAGTCTGTTAAAATCCATTGGTATTTGTTTGAGATTTCGTAGAACTTAAAAACAATCCATATGTATTAGAAAATATAAGGATTTTAAGGGATTCTTTTATTACATGGATTTTGAGTGACTTTTTAGTAGTATCTATACATACCAAATCCATCAAACAATCCCACCCAAATTGGAAGGATTTCTGAACATGACTTTTCAAGTGTTTCATTCTCCAACAAGCACAGTCACATAACCTTTCTTTCTCTCTCTCACCTCTTCCCCCAACAAGCACGGAGTCACTCACCTTTCGAATCTCTTTCGTCTTTGGGTTATGAGGTACGTTTACTGAATCCTCTTGCAGTGGATAAAATTGTTGTTGGGGATGGAACAGCTAGTGGAAAGGCTTCCGTATCAGTAGACCCTGATGATACTCATGCTACAACTTTTGCAGAAGAGAATATAGATTCCGGGATGCTACAACTTTTTTAAATCCTTTGCATCATATAGGCTCCGTACTGTTTTCAAATCTTTTTTTTAGCTACTGGGTGTTTGAAAATGTAACATGTCCATAGTGTGTGTTTGAAAACATTAGATAGGTACTCATTCACAATTTATAACTAATACCTTCATATTTTATGTCCATTTTTTTAAAATTATTTTCTATTATTCATTGGATTAATCTCAGTTGAATCAAGTAGTGTTGTTTATATTCGGGAAGATACCGAAAGTTTAAAAAGGGCCAAAGTTTTCAATAATTTTTTCTGGAAATGAAGAGAAAGAGAGATAGAAGAATAATAAAGAGAAAGAAAGTGAAATAAATTATAATTGAAATAATAGGAAATGAAGAGAGATCAATGATGTGTCAAGTAAAAGCGCCAAAGATACATGAGTTTTATACATTTTAAAGAATAATTTAAAAAAAATTAAAAACGACTATCTTTAAAAGAAAAAAATATTTTTAAAGATAAAAATCTACTTAAATTTTATATGAGTTTTATATGAATTTTATGAGTTTTAAAGAAAAAATAAATGAGTTTTATATGTTTTTTAAAAGGGGAAATTACACTCACCTCCCCTGAGATATGCTTATATAACACTTACTACCCCTAATTTATTAATCAATGAACACTTTATACCCCTCAAGATAACTGACGTTAAAAGCAATTAACAGATTTAAGTTTTTTGGCACATGTTGACTATTATACCCTCTGTTTTCTGAAAGAGAAAACATTACCCTGAACCTCCTTACGTTAAAACCCCAACCATTTGAACCACTGTCTCGTTTGTAGCTGTGCGACATCCACCCCTGCACTCGCAACCCTGTAGCAGCGCTGAATTCTTGCCCTCGCAGTCGCACCGTCCAGCCGCTACAGAGGGCTCACGTGCATTATCATTTGAAAGTGGTTCATGTGGAAGAGGTCATACTTCAAGCACTGAAAGCAGTAAATCAATATCTTTCTTTGCAAGGATTATTAAGAATGCATCCCAATTCAAAACCTCATAAAAATATCATCAATTTTGAATCCAATGGGAAGTTGCAGACGACTTATATTTGCGCACATTGGTTACAAAGGAATGAAAAGGAAGACGTGATACCCACGGTCTAGATTGTTTTTTTATTTAAGGGTAATATAGAGATTTTAATGTTTTAAATTAACAGTTTGTAAACGACGTTAGAATTGAGGGAGGTTGTTGTATTTTACAAATAAGAGGGGGTGTGAGTGTTATATAGGCAAACCTTAGGGGAGGTGAGGGTAATTTCCCCTTTTAAAATACACGACGTGTGAAGTAAAAGAGCTAAAACACATGAGTTATATGTTTTGTAAAGATTTAAAGTTAAAAAAAAATTAAAAAGGACAATTTTAAAGGACAATTTTTTTAAAGCTAAATTTAATTCATTTTTCTCGTAGTTTCATTTTAATACGTTTTTAAGAAATAAAAGTACATGAATTTTGTGTTTTATAAAAATTACATGTTAAAAAATTATAAAGACTATTTTTAAAAGAAATAATATTTTTAATGATAAAAATATACTTAAATTTAAATTAATTTTCTCAAATTTTCATTATTTCATAATAATAGTAAATAAGATATTTAAATTATATATACAATTTTAAATTTTTTTTATCTATGTTATATATACGCATTTTTATCTTGCAGAGTCTATAAAGTCCTATAGAGTCCACAAAGTCCCGCAGAGTCTATGATACAAATCCATTAAAATCCTGACTTAAAAATTCTTGAAATTCTTGCATAATCCTTAAAAGTCATGGAAATCCTATAAATTCCTGCAGATTTTTTTCAGCTAAAAAAGTCTTTTAAAATCCTAAACCAATACACCCCCTAAAAAGCTCTGCCACTGTGTCTAAGGTTTGTTGCTAAGAAACATTTTCTTTTTCAGATCTATTTTTCAAATTTCTCTCTATTGATAATTACATATAAAAATTTTGAGAAATGTAATGGTATCATGGAAATAGCTGACCTTACAAGAGATAAAAAAAAGTGGATGAAAACCTCAGTTATTGCTTCTTGTTAGTGGTTACAGCCAGTATAATTCATTCATTTTAATGCTCATATAATTGTCTGATGGACTCCAGCGTTTGGCTAATTCATTTTAAACACGTTCTTAAGAGTATTGCTTCCAGTTTAATAAAAACCTAAATATGTTGCTCTTTTGTAACAGAACATAACCAACCTCGAGTAGTTGGGAAAGTGCTAGGTGAAGAGTATCGGCCAACCAATCAATCTTCTAGCATCTAAAATAAGAGAGAATCGAATGAAAATAGCAATCCACAAGCAAAATGAAAGATTCTCCGGTCAGGATTTCAAAATGCCACCAATCCACAAGATTAAAGGCAAACAAATGAAAGATCTATTCAGTCGTTAACAAATGAAATAGTAAAAGCACACAAATGTACACAATGATGTAAACCCTCACAGAAAATCATCGATTTAGCAGAAAATTGGTGCAAGAGAGAGCTTCAACTGAGAAATAGAGATCTGTACCTCAGAGAAATTGAAGAATGCAAAACCTAGGGGAGAGAGATTCGTCAGTGAATGGAACGGGAGAGCGAAATAGATTCCTAAGTGAATGGTGAATGGTGGATGAAGCGAAACAACTTACAAGCTCTAGCAGATCCAAGACGGTGAATGAAGAGAGCAATGCATGACTAAGACAAAGCATCCATGGAAGAGATAAGTGAATAGAGCTACTGAGGAGAGCAATGAAGAGAGCGTCTCGTGATAGAGTGAGGAGAGCAAAGAGAAAAGTGAAAAAAGAAGTAATAAAAGAAATAGAAATAAAGTTACAGATACGAGAGATAGGAAATGATTTTTAAAAAAATAAAATTATTTTGTAACATGCTTGTCCGTTTGTGGCAGTCTAAACCTCCTATAAAATAAGATAAACCGCTGAATTGTGAAAAATAATTTCTGGCATTCAAGCACAATGCCGAAACATGTGTTAATTAGTGGCAATTTTTTCTGAATGCTAGAAATAAACCTCCACTAAAATCAATTTTTTTTTGTAGTGAATAGATGACATGTCATAGTTCAAGTTGTCAAAAGAACTAGTTTAGCCATTCCAACCAGATACAATGGCATGTAAGGAAATTGCAAGGTTTAACATATAACTTAAATAGCCTGTCTATTGAGGCCATCTCCAACGGAACAACTCACATGAGTTGCTACATTGAATAAATTATAATTTTTCACACAATTCAATAATGTCATATCATCTTTATAATTTTGAGCAACTTAACTCACTTTTTCCTCCAACACAGCACCCCATTTTTTCATTATTCAAAGATCTTAAATGGGTCCCACCGGCACACATCAGCAAGTTCTTATTAAACACCTCTCCTCTCTAACCCAACACCTCACTTTTTTACCATTCACAAATCTTAAGGTCCCACCAATACACACACATCACCCATTTTTTATTTACAATTATTTTAATTAATAAATAATAAAAATAATATTAATAAATAATAAAATAAAAAATTAAATTTATAAAAAATGTGTTGTTTTCCGACGGTTCCGGTAAATTCCCTTTATAAAAAAAAGATTACCTGGGTTTTGGAACCACCGTAAAAGCTAAATAAAAAATTTAAAAAAATTACTGGGGGTTTAAACCCCCGGGAAAGGCCAAAAAAAAAAAATTAAAGCACCGATGCTCAACTCGTGAAGCACTCGTCCCTGTCAGAGCTCTAATCGCATTTGCTGGTCTACCACCAATGCTTATTGAGCATTTTGCTCAATAAGCATACCGTTAAAGATGGCCTAAAATTTCTTAAATGGACCCCACAATTTACCTTACATTATATTAATTTATTATTCATTTCAAATTTCAATATTTGTATGTCAAATTTTTAACATTAAACAAATATATACTTGAAGTAAAATGGTTTGATCACAAGAAGGGGGGTTGAATTGTGATCTCTTTAAAATTCTGCAAGTTTATCTTCTAATAAAATTCTGCTCAAGATTGGTTCTTGGCTCTTTATTAGAAGATGTATCTTCAAAACTATACTTGTTAGTATAATGCTTATTATGCAGAAAGTAGGATTCCTTTGATGGAATCAATTTAGTTAACACTTACTTAGGTATTAGGTAGTTTTAAAAACTTTGTATGCTCATGCAGTAATTAAGAGTTGAGAGAAAGAAGATGACACAAAGGATTTATACCGGTTCACCTTTTCCAACCAAAGGCTACCTCCAGTCCCTACCTCCAGTAGGATTTTCTCACTAACAATCTCAATTACAACCTTGGGTACACACTACCACTAGTATTCTTTTCCCACAGCCTCTTCAGGCTTCACGCAAACACAACACACACTGCAATAACAGTTCCTGTCTTACTGCAGAACCTTCTGCAGAAGCACAGGATCAGAAATCTGCAGAACTTGCTTCTGCAGACTTCACACTAACAAAGGCTTGCACTCAAGCCTTTACAAACTCACACAGACTCACTACAGAGCCTTGACAACCTCTCAAACACTTTACAGAACCTGTCCCGAGTGATTTTACAACTCAGTAATCACTTGGACCTTGCAGAAGCATAGTACAGCAAAGGTAAAGTGAAAAAATGAACAAAGCTCACTAGATTACAATCAGAACAGTATTAGCAGCTTCTAGTGAGCAGAACTCCCCCTCAATAAAGTATTCAAACTGATTAGAGAAAAACTGAGGAGAGAGAAAATATGTTCCAGAAGCTGGAAGTATTGAATCAGAATTCTATTATGCTTCTGGAGAGAGAGGTGTGTCTCATTGTGAAGAGAACACCTCCTTTTATAGGTGAGGAGCCTTGTAGCCGTTGGGGATCAGTCCAAATGGTCCAGCTGTGCCTTTTGACAAGTCCCTTTCAGGTACAGCTGTTAAAGCTGCCAAGTGCAGCTGGCTGTTTGACCAGCTTCATGCTTCTGCAGAACCATGCTTCTGCAGACAGCATACTGGTTCTTCTCTTCACCTATGCTTCTGATCAATGTTGAGGAGGATCTCTGGATGAATTCAAGTGTAAATAGACTTGTTCAACTTAGCTAATTCATCAGATGAAATAATTACAGATCCTTCCATTGATCTATGCTTCTGCAGAATTCTGCTGCAACTGTTGCTTCTGCAGAATTCTGCTTCTGATGAGCTGTGAATGCTTCTGATGGGCTGCAGCTGTAATGCTATGCTTCTGTGATATATTTGAAGCCTTTTTTTGAGTTGTACTTGCAGCTAATGATTTCTCTTCTTTTAAGTGAATCTCCCTTCTAATATGCTTTCATTTGAAGTTCTTCTTAGAAGCTTCTTTCATGCTTCTGGAGATTCAGAGAAGTGCTTGACAGCTACTGATTTTTATGATTCATCATTCCTTTAAATTGTATTACTCCTTATTAGTCCAGAAGTAATGAATCATGCTTCTCAACCTTTTCCTTATATGATGGTTCCTGCTTCTTCAAAGTAAGACCTGTTGCTTCTGAATACACACTCAAATGAAATGATTAGTCTCCTTTGAAATCAGAATTGTGCTAAGTTCCATTTGATTTAGTTGTCATAATTAAAACCACTTTGAGGGGATATTTGAACCTTACAATCTCCCCCTTTTTTATGATGACAACCTTATCAAATTTTGCTTAGATAATTCTGATTTTTATACCAAACTCCCCCTGAATTTTGGCACTTCATTACAGATAGCATATCAGAGTTGCAGTTTGAAATAATTTGCAGCAGAAGCAAAGATAATTAGTATTCAGCAAGCATACAATTAACAGATGGCACAAGTATGCAGCAAAAGACATCTCATTGTCATTAATCATTCATCAAAATTGCATCAAAAGGATAATGATCATTAACAGAAGTCAGTCTAAACAAAATAGAAAATAACTCCCAAATATAATTCAGCCACAACTGATTAAGCCTTAACTTCCTAACTACTTTCTCCCCCTTTGTCATCAATAAAAAAATCCTTATGGAAATGCAAGGAGAGAAACAGAATCATCATCTATCACTTAGAAGGGGATGAGTGATCTGATGATGATGAGGTAGAAGGCTGGAGTAGGTTCTGGGGAGGCTGAAATTGAGTGAAAGGCATGGGAGGCACTTGTGGTGCAATGGCAGGAAGAAGAAAGTTGTTCACCCAGAATTGATGTTGAGTAAACCTCTCAATCATCTCATTGACTGTATTTTGCAGGGTGTTGACATTTGAGAACAACTTCTTCATGTCAGACTTGACTTTTTGAATGTTTCTTTCCACAGATCTTGAAGAAGAAGCAGCAGGTGGAGCTTCTGTAGAAGCAGCAGCAGTATCTGGCATAGCAGACTCTTTAGCAGGTGCTTCTGGGGGCTTCTCACTGCTTAGTTGTTGCATGAAAGTATCCATGGATGACAAACGAGAGGTTATAACAGGAATACTTTCCAATATTGGTGCAGCAGCAGGTATTCCAGAATCCAGTATTGGAGAAGCAAGGAACTGATTCACCATGTCAGTTCCAAAGGTGCCCATTGAAGGAGTGGATTGCTTTGCTTCTTCAGATGCTGGCTTCTTTTCTGTGGGTGCTTCTTCAGGAGGGGATGTCTGCATGGGAGAGGGAATTGGTTCTGGAGAAGCACACTGTGGAGAATGAGGAGAGTAAGGAGAACCTTGAGCAAGCCGAGCCAATGTGTCAATAGCCATGCCTTCTGCAGAAGCAGTGCTCACTCCTTGTGATTCTGCTTCCTTCTCAGCTTCTGCAGAAATTGTTTTAGACTGAGAAACAGCTTCTTCATCCATCAAAGGATCTAAGGAGAGGGAGGTTGAGGATGGAGATTTATTATATGATTGTGGCTCAGGGGATTGTGCTGGTTCAGGAGAAAGAGAGGATTCCTTCAAGAATTTTGTTGATGGTTCTCCAGAAGCATCAACAGGAATGTCTTTTCTCTTTCTGGAGAAAGTCAGGAGCTTCTTCTTCTTAGTTCTAGGCACAGAACTTCTTTCTTCTTCTTCATCTGACTCACTGGGGCTAGAATAGTCTTCGGAAGGCTGAAGCTTGATGAGCATTCTTTGGACATTCATCTTGCCAAAGAAGCTGCAGTGATCAGTGGAAACTTCATCTTCTAAAGAGATGTTGTTCTGCTGAAAGAGCCTGGTCACAAGCATGCCATAAGGTAGGCTAGCATATGCTCTTTGGGGATTAGCAGAAGCAATCATGCTTCTGAGGATGAGATAAGGTAAGGAAAAGAGTTTCCCAGTGAGCAAGTGATAGATGACCAGCAAATCTAGATCAGTGACCTTTTCTAGGGTTCCAGCTCTAGGAAGAATAGAGTAGCAGCAAAGTTTGTGAAACAGCCTGCAGATGGGATTGAGTTTACTTGATTGAGGCTGAGAGGAGGAACTTGCAAACACCTTCTTCTTCACTTCTTCCTTGGATATCTTTGCAGCAGCAAACCAGTCATCATACAGGTGTGGATGATCATTCTCACATCCCAAAGCTTCTGCTATGGTGTCAGCAGTGACCACCATGGTTGATCCTTTCATATCTACAACAAGTGAGTTCCCATCACTGTTGTATTTGCTCGCAGAAGCATAAAAGGCCTTTACAAGCCTGTCATAAACAGGTTCCTTCATCAGTAAGTAATCCCCCCAATCCTGCTTCTGGACAAAGTGTCCAAGATCCCATCCACATTTTTTAATTTCTTTCAGCAGAAACATCTTTCCAGGAATGACAGCCTTCCATTCCCACTTTTCATTAAAGATCCTCAGCAACTCCTCATCTCCAAAGAGGTCATGGTTGGAGTCTTGAGTGGTTTCAGAAGGATCATTTTCTTCTTCTGAAAATATTCTCTTCCCTTTATCTTGTGAAGAAGCAGTTGTTTGAGAAGGAGAGGTAGCTGTAGGAGAAGGAGGGGCAGGTGTTTCAGAAGGAGGTTCAGCTATAGGAGGGTCAATTTCTATGGGTTTATTGGGGTCATTTCCTATAGTTTTGAAGTTTGCCTTGTTTCTCTCAGACCTACGAACATATACTACAAAGGGGGTAGGCTTAGATTTTGGAGTAGAAGAAGGTCTTGAAGATGAAGGCTTAGGTTCAGCAGCTACTGGTTCATCAGCCATTGGTTGAGGTTCAGCTTCTTGGGGTTCTACTTGGGGTAGAGATTCACAGGGAACAACAACATGTTCTTTTTGGTGGCTTGAAGCTGAGGGATCATCAGAAACAGGGGGTTGCTCTGTTTCTGGATTTTGGGGCTCAGAAGAAGGGGGTCCTTCATAGAGCACAATCTCATTCCCTAAGACAATGAAATCTTCTTCTTCTTGATTGAGTGGAGAGCCAGGATTCTTTACAGCAGCGTGCTTGATTCTCATTTTCAGGTTTTGAGATGAAAACAGAGACAAGGATGAGGCAAGGAATAGAGACAGTGATAAAGAGTAAAGGGGCAGAGATTAAGCTGGAAATGGTTTGTTCTATTGTGAAACTTGCTCACATATACAGCTTTGTAACTAGCCGTTGCTATGAGAGAGAGAACGAGGAAGAGAGAGGGAAGCATGCGCAGCTTTCTAGGAGTTGGTTAGTGACCAACGGTTACTAGTTTTAAATTTCCTAAATGATCATTAAATGATCTATTTTCTCTCAGCTAGGGACAAAGTCATTCTTCCTTATTCCTTTTGTAGCTCTTAAAAAGGCTATGAGCTTTGCCTTTGACTTTGCCCTAGGAGAGCAATGACAGTGACCTTTCCTAGTACTGGTGATGTGACTAAGCTAAGTTTGCTAGTCAACAGTCACTGTTATAGTGTTTCTCTATCAGGCAAGTGCGCAGAAGCATCATTGCCGTTTTCCTTTGAAGAAGGAAATTTGCAGAAGCTAGACTAATGTCTTCTGCAGAAGCACATTACTTAGTTAAGGTTGCTTTCCAGAAGCTGCTTGATGCTTCTGCAACTAATTTATTTCTGTAGAAGGATGAATGTTTTCATTTTCTGATAAGCGTCTACAGAAGCAAGCATACTAAATACCCTATTCCATTATGCAGATTGATGCTTCTGCATCTGATGGTGCTTCTAAGGCATACAAACAATCATTCATAGAATTAATATACACCTTAATTATCAAGATATTTCATATTAATTTTGTTTCTTAGAAACACAAATCTCTCTTCCACAAGAGGTTTTGTGAATATATCAGCAATTTGGAATTCAGTTTTAATGAATTTTAATTCAATATCATGCTTCTGCACATGATCTCTGATGAAATGATGCTTGATATCAATGTGATTTGATCTAGAATGCTGAATAGGATTTTTAGACAAGTTAATTGCACTTGTATTATCACAGAAAATGGGGATATTTGAGTACCTTAGACTGTAGTCCTCCATCTGGTGTTTAATCCACAACATTTGAGAGCAGCAGCTTGCAGCTGATATGTATTCTGCTTCTGTAGTGGATAAAGCTATTGTGGGCTGCTTCTTGCAAGACCAAGAGATCAATGATTCTCCAAGGAATTGGCAGCTCCCACTAGTGCTCTTTCTGTCTAATTTATCACCAGCATAATCAGCATCACAGAAACCTGTAAGCTCAAAATCTGTCTCTTTCTTGTACCACAGTCCAAGACTGGTAGTTCCAGCAAGATATCTCAGAATTCTTTTCACAGCTGCAACATGTGATTCTTTGGGACATGTTTGAAATCTTGCACACAAGCTTACAGAATAAAGAATGTCAGGTCTACTGGCAGTTAAGTATAGCAAGGATCCTATCATTCCTCTGTATTCCTTTTCAGAAACATGTTTACCATTTTCATCCAGGTTTAAGACAGCAGAGGGATGCATAGGTGTCCCCATGGATTTTGAACTTTCCATTTTATATTTCTTAAGGAGATCTCTAGTATATTTTTCTTGATTTATGAAAATGCCATGCTTCTCTTGTTTGATTTGAAGTCCTAGAAAGAACTTCAATTCACCCATGAGGCTCATTTCAAATTCACCTTTCATAAGATCAGAAAATTCTTCACACATTTTTAAATTTGTAGATCCAAATATAATATCATCTACATAGATTTGAACTATTAGAAGGTCCTTCTTGAAAGTTTTTCTAAAAAGAGTGGTGTCAATTTGTCCTCTTGAAAACTGATTTTGCAATAGAAAAGTGCTTAGTCTTTCATACCATGCTCTAGGAGCTTGCTTCAAACCATATAGTGCTTTAGTTAGTTTGAAAACATGGTTAGGATATTTTTTGCTTTCAAAACCAGGAGGTTGATGTACATATACCTCCTCATTTATATAACCATTTAGAAAGACACTTTTCACATCCATTTGGTAAAGATTGAAATTTTTGAATGCAGCAAAAGCAAGAAGGATTCTAATAGCTTCTAATCTGGCTACTGGTGCAAAAGTTTCATCAAAATCAATACCTTCTTGTTGATTGTAGCCTTGAGCTACTAATCTTGCTTTGTTTCTAATTACTTTACCTTCTTCATTCAGTTTGTTTCTGAATACCCATTTAGTGCCAATTAAGGTATGATTCTTTGGCATAGGTACCAGTGTCCAGACCTTGTTTTTCTCAAACTGGTCTAGTTCCTCTTTCATGGCTTCAACCCATATATGATTCTTCATCAAGTGCTTCTTGAACATTTTTTGGTTCAACTTGAGAAAGAAATGCAGTGTCATTTGATCCTGACAGTTGTCTTCTTGTTCTAACCCCTTCCTCAACATTTCCAATTACTTGGTCATGAGGATGATAGGTCACAGATCTCCAGCTTCTGGGCAGATTCTGTTTTTGACTATCAGGATCTCTTCCAGAAGCATCAACTGCTTCTGCGGGATCTGCAGCTTCTGCAGATTCTACATTCTTTTCTGTAGAACTGTGATTCTCAGAAGAAATTTTCTTTGGTTGATGTTCATCATCAGAATCTTGCTTATCACATGCTTGAGAAGGAGAGTTAGCATCATTAAAAACAATATGCATGCTTTCTTCTATTGTTTGATTTTTTATATTGTAGATTATGTATGCTTTGGAAGAAGTGGAATATCCAAGAAATATTCCCTTTTCAGATTTAGCATCAAACTTCTCTAGGTTATCCTTGATGTTTAATATATAACATTCACTTCCAAAGATATGAAAATAAGCAATATTAGGTTTTCTACCTTTCCAAAGTTCATATGGTGTTTTATTTAGGATGCTTCTGATAGAGACCCTGTTAAGTATATAGCATGCAGTAGATACAACTTCTCCCCAGAAGTATTTTTGAATGCCACTATCACTTAACATGGTTCTTGCCATTTCTTGGAGGGTTCTATTCTTCCTTTCTACAACTCCATTTTGTTGTGGAGTTCTAGGACAGGAGAAGTTATGGGAAATTCCATTTTCATCAAAATAGTTTTTGAAAAGATAGTTCTCAAATTCCCCTCCATGGTCACTTCTTACAGAAGCAACCTTTTGATTTCTTTCATTTTGAACTTTCTTTAGAAAGATCTTGAAAGATTCAAAAGATTCATCCTTGGTTACTAAAAATAATACCCATGTGAATCTAGAGTAATCATCTACAATTACAAGTCCATATTTCTTTCCCCCCAGGCTAGGTGTTTTGGTAAGACCAAAAAGATCAATGTGCAGCAATTCTAAGGTTCTTTGAGTAGTTACTATGTTTTTAGGGTGAAAACTAGATTTGGTATGTTTTCCTTTCACACATGCTTCACACATTTTATCTTTGTCAAATTTCCGTTTTGGTAGTCCTCTTACTAGTTCTAGCTTAGATAGCTTAGAGATGGACTTCATATTTAAATGTCCTACTTTTCTATGCCAAATCCATTTATCATTTTCAAAAGAAGCAAGGCATGTTTGCTGTGGAAGCTCTTCTAGACTTATGCTATATAGGTTCTTGCTTCTGATGCCTGAGAATAATACCCTTTTTGTAGATGATTCTCTAATTTCACAGAATGTAGGTTGAAACATAACTTCATAGCCACTGTCACATAACTGACTAATGCTAAGAAGATTATGTTTTAACCCTTTCACATAATATACATTATTAATTTGGGTAGAACCTTGCATACCTATCTTTCCAATACCTTTGATTTGAGCTTTGTTGTTGTCTCCAAAAGTTACTGTTCCTCCTTCCATCATGTGGAGTTGAGTGAATTTGCTTTTGTTTCCAGTCATGTGTCTGGAGCAGCCACTGTCCAAGAACCATAGCTCTTTCTTCTTGGATCCTTTTGCTTGTACCTACATCAGAAGATAGTAAGGATTTAGGTACCCAAATTTTCTTGGGTCCTTTGATGTTAGATACCTTTCTTCTGGTACTCCTTTTTCTTTTGTAACAGATTTGGTCATAATGTCCAAATTTGTTACACCAAGAGCAATAAGGAGGTTTCCTTTTGGCTGGAACAAAAACTGTTTTATGTGTGTTTTTATTTTTATCAAACTTGAATCCTAATCCTCTTTTATCAGTGGTTTCCCTACTGTTTCCTATTAATTGATTCAAGTTATGAGTGCTATTAACAAACTTGCATAAATCATTTTGAAGTTCATCAATTTTCTTCTGCAAAAGCATGTTTTCTTTCTGCAGACTTGCAGATTTTTCTGCTTCTGCAGAGTTGATTCTTACTTTCTTTACTTGTTCAGATAATTCAAAATGAGATTGTTGCAGAAACTGATTAGTTCTATTTAACCTATTATTGTCTTCTCTGAGAGCTTCATTTTCTTCTTTGGTTTTAACTAATTGTTCTTTAAGAACAGCACATTTTTGTGCAAGTGTGTGTGAGTCTGTCAGCAAATTTTCAAATGCATTTTCAAGTTCTTTATATGCAGAAGGAGTATAAGTGATTACCTCTTCTTCTTCTGCTTCTCCAGCCATAAAACATAGCTGTGCAGTTTCAGCTTCATCATCTTCTTCTGTGGAGCTTTCAGAATCATCCCATGTAGACATCATGGCTTTTTTCTTCTGAAATGGCCTTGACTCCTTCAGCTGTGGACATTCTGCTTTGATATGTCCTGGTTTGTTGCATTCATAGCAGATTATAGGACTCTTGCTGCTTTCACCTCTAGGTCCTTCTTTCTTGAAGTTGAAGAACTTTTTGCCTTTCCCTTTTCTTCTAATTAACCTTTGTATTCTCTTTGATATAAAGGCTAATTCATCATCATTTTCAGAAGATGATGATTCTGCTTCTGAGGGTTTTTCTTCTGCAGAAGCACTCCTTCTGGATGTGCTTGCTTTTAGAGCTATTGTTTTATCCTTTCTTGGTAGCTCATCCATTAGTTCCTGTTCATGAACTTTCAAAGATCCAAGAAGCTCATCTAGCTTTAGCACGGCTAGATCTTTTGCTTCCTGGATAGCTGTAACTTTTGGTCTCCATATTCTTGGGAGACTTCTTAATATCTTTCTCACCTGTTCTTGGTTAGAATAGCTTTTTCCAAGAGATTTTAAATCATTTATAATAATAGTAAATCTACTGAACATTTCATCTATAGATTCATGTTCTATCATGTTAAACATTTCATATTGGTGAATTAAAATATTTATTTTGGATTCTTTAACTTGATCTGTTCCTTCATGAGCAATTCTCAAAGTATCCCATATTTCTTTTGTTGTGTTACAGCCAGCAACCTTATCATATTCACCCCTGCTTAATGCACAAAGAAGAAAGAATTTAGCTTTAGAGTTTAGAAGATACCTTTGTTTGTCATCTTGTGTCCATTCTTCTCTAGGCTTTGGTTTTGGTGCTTCTTCTACAACATCAAAGTCACCATCTGTAAGAGGTCCTAGAACTCTGGTTCTTCTCACAGTTGGAATAAAGTTGCCATTTTCTATGATATCCCATAGATCAATATCTTGGGATTCCATGAACAATTTCATTCTATCCTTCCAATAGTAGTAGTCCTTTCCATTGAAGGCTGGTGGTCTGTTTGTTGATGATCCTTCTGGAATGAACATTGCAGCTCCATGGTTTGCCATCCCTTGATCTTTTTCCTCTCTCACTGTTAAGTGAGTTCAACCCAAGAGGCAAGCTCTGATACCAATTGAAGTAAAATGGTTTGATCACAAGAAGGGGGGTTGAATTGTGATCTCTTTAAAATTCTGCAAGTTTATCTTCTAATAAAATTCTGCTCAAGATTGGTTCTTGGCTCTTTATTAGAAGATGTATCTTCAAAACTATACTTGTTAGTATAATGCTTATTATGCAGAAAGTAGGATTCCTTTGATGGAATCAATTTAGTTAACACTTACTTAGGTATTAGGTAGTTTTAAAAACTTTGTATGCTCATGCAGTAATTAAGAGTTGAGAGAAAGAAGATGACACAAAGGATTTATACTGGTTCACCTTTTCCAACCAAAGGCTACCTCCAGTCCCTACCTCCAGTAGGATTTTCTCACTAACAATCTCAATTACAACCTTGGGTACACACTACCACTAGTATTCTTTTCCCACAGCCTCTTCAGGCTTCACGCAAACACAACACACACTGCAATAACAGTTCCTGTCTTACTGCAGAACCTTCTGCAGAAGCACAGGATCAGAAATCTGCAGAACTTGCTTCTGCAGACTTCACACTAACAAAGGCTTGCACTCAAGCCTTTACAAACTCACACAGACTCACTACAGAGCCTTGACAACCTCTCAAACACTTTACAGAACCTGTCCCGAGTGATTTTACAACTCAGTAATCATTTGGACCTTGCAGAAGCACAGTACAACAAAGGTAAAGTGAAAAAATGAACAAAGCTCACTAGATTACAATCAGAACAGTATTAGCAGCTTCTAGTGAGCAGAACTCCCCCTCAATAAAGTATTCAAACTGATTAGAGAAAAACTGAGGAGAGAGAAAATATGTTCCAGAAGCTGGAAGTATTGAATCAGAATTCTATTATGCTTCTGGAGAGAGAGGTGTGTCTCATTGTGAAGAGAACACCTCCTTTTATAGGTGAGGAGCCTTGTAGCCGTTGGGGATCAGTCCAAATGGTCCAGCTGTGCCTTTTGACAAGTCCCTTTCAGGTACAGCTGTTAAAGCTGCCAAGTGCAGCTGGCTGTTTGACCAGCTTCATGCTTCTGCAGAACCATGCTTCTGCAGACAGCATACTGGTTCTTCTCTTCACCTATGCTTCTGATCAATGTTGAGGAGGATCTCTGGATGAATTCAAGTGTAAATAGACTTGTTTAACTTAGCTAATTCATCAGATGAAATAATTACAGATCCTGCCATTGATCTATGCTTCTGCAGAATTCTGCTGCAACTGTTGCTTCTGCAGAATTCTGCTTCTGATGAGCTGTGAATGCTTCTTATGGGCTGCAGCTGTAATGCTGTGCTTCTGTGATATATTTGAAGCCTTTTTTTTGAGTTTTACTTGCAGCTAATGATTTCTCTTCTTTTAAGTGAATCTCCCTTCTAATATGCTTTCATTTGAAGTTCTTCTTAGAAGCTTCTTTCATGCTTCTGGAGATTCAGAGAAGTGCTTGACAGCTACTGATTTTTATGATTCATCATTCCTTTAAATTGTATTACTCCTTATTAGTCCAGAAGTAATGAATCATGCTTCTCAACCTTTTCCTTATATGATGGTTCCTGCTTCTTCAAAGTAAGACCTGTTTCTTCTGAATACACACTCAAATGAAATGATTAGTCTCCTTTGAAATCAGAATTGTGCTAAGTCCCATTTGATTTAGTTGTCATAATTAAAACCACTTTGAGGGGATATTTGAACCTTACAATACTTACTTTTAATTTACTAATATTTGCATTTCAAAATTTAAATTTTTTTAAAAAATATATGAAAATTTTACATTAAATAATTATTAAAAATACATCAAGAAAATACAAAAGACAATATGCATTCAATTTTGATTATTTTCGCGACCAAAACATTCCCAAATATGCTCCACTAAATCTGCTTGAAGATGATGATGTACTTCCTTCTGACGAATATGTGCTCTCCTTTATAAGAAGGTTCTAAAATCAGGATAAGCACCATTAAATAATTCAGGTGATGGGACGTGTGTGACACCCTTCTACCCCAAACTCTCATACGTTTAATAAATTGAAGTATAAAAAGGCAATGTCCCACAATGGGTAGAAGGTTCACATAACTCTCTTATTAAAACCTCATTAGTTCGAAAACAACTCAATTAAAATGAAATAGAACTTAAAAGTATTCCAAATACTCATGCAGCGGAATCTCCAAGAAATAAAAAAAAACTAGACATCCCACTTGCCGTGCAAGGCATCCAAACAGTTTACACCAAAAACTTTCCTAACTAGAAGCATAAAGAAACAACCCTACTATTATGCCCTGATGTCACATGTATCAGAACACACTCCCTTTAATCAAACTCGACACCAGTCGTGTCATCATCAACACCTGTAAAAATATCCACAGTGTAACGGTGAGGAAAAGAATACTACTCATACATACACATAGGAGGCTACCCTATCCTCACCCACATATAGACAACATCATCATTAATCATACCACATACCCCAAACATCAAATAATAAGAATCATCTATAAATCAACATATAGCTTTTCATCTATATTAGCATATAAATTTCATACCATCATTCACCAAAGGAATCACATACTCACATAATACTCATTCATCATTAATACTCAGAACATCATTTATAACTCAATATCATCATCAGATATAACACATATACATCCATCATGTATGCACCAAAACTCATCAACATTATTATATAACTCAATTCTATCGTTGAGTATAACACATCATCATATGCACCAAAACTCATCAACATTATTATATAACTCAATTCCATCGTTGAGTATAACACATCATCATATGCACCAAACTCATCTCATCACCTACCCAAAGATCATGACTTGGAACTCCGCACAATGGGTGCACCTCGTTAATCACTCTAGTTAGTACCAAGATAGTCTACCGGAGTCACCACACACAATCCGATAGGTTGTACCCCCTTTATGGGCCCGCACAACGACATTCGTCCCTAGGTTGCACCCCCTCTATGGGCCAGTACAAATCACCCCTAGGTTGCACCCCCTCTATGGGCCCGTGCATCGAACGCCCCATCTTGATCCCCTGAGTTGTACCCCCTCTATGGGCCCGCACAACTTAGGTAACATCACCATTAAAAGGTGATATACACCATCGTCAATAACCATATTGCATATTATGCACCCCAAAATATTACCAATCACATTACATATTCACCAACCAATATGCACACCAAAACATTATCAATCATAATGCATATTCACCAACCAATATGCACAGCAAATCATTATCAATCATATTGCATATTCACCAATCATTATGCATACCATAACATCACCTATCATATTGCATATTCACCAATCATTATGCATACCAAAACATCATCAACATCATTAATTATCACACCATAATCAATATAAAGCATTATCAAGCATCATCACCCATCATCAAGCACTTAGGCTCAAAATCCACTCTGGTAATCGATTACCAACCTCTAGTAATCAATTACCTGCAAACAAGGTCTCTGGTAATCGATTACAACCACCTTGTAATCGATTACCTGCAAGCAAACACACTGGTAATCGGTTACAGCATCCCTGTAATTGATTACCTGCAAACAAACTCTCTAGTAATCGATTACCACAATCCTGTAATTGATTACCAGGCGAACAAAAAACACTTCTGGGTTGCCCAGAACACCCTGGTAATCGATTACCCGCGACGCAGATCGTAGATTTCACGATTTCTAACATCTATAAACCCCTCCAATCAATCTCTAATCAATTCTTTCGATAAAACACCATTCATAATCATCAATATTCATCAAACTCATCAAAATCATCAATTTTAACAGTTTTATATGGTTTTCCCATCACATCCCCAAATCATCAAACCCTTATTTAACCCCTTTTCACTATTCTCATTCCAACCACTCAAGATTCATCAAGAATCATTCAATCATCCATAAATCACAGTTTATATCATCCATTCTCAGTTATAACATACATCAATATGAATTTCTAGTCTTAAATCACTACCCAAGCACCCCTACATGCATATACAAGCAGCACCCTCTCCCCCACCGTACCTTAAGTGAAGATCGATTACAGCAAGGAAGTCCCTTTCTTGGTTCTTGATGCTCACTCTGCAGCAATCCTCTCTTGAGACTCAGTTTCTCCCTTCCTTAGCGTTTCGCTCTCTGACAATAATACGAATAAGGATTAGGGTGAACTGATAACCCCTCCTTACTAGAATGCCTTATTGGGCTTGGGCCCACTCTCAACTCCCTTCTCTTCTTTTTAAATTTAAACTAACTTTATGTATAAAACTAATAATAATATTTATCCTATTATTTATTCATCTATTTAATTAATTATTTCCTCTACTCATTTATTTAATTTAATTAATATTTTACCTAATAAAATTTAGGATGTTACAACTTTCCCCTCCTAAAAAGAAAATTCGTCCTCGAATTTTACCTGAAGCGAATAACTCTGGATAGGACTCCTTCATCTTCTCTTCAAGTTCCCAAGTAGCACTCTCGGGTGTAGGTCCTCCCCAGATTACCTTAACTAAAGGAATCTCTTTACCTCGAAGCTGTTTCACCCTCCGATCCTCAACTCTCATCGGCATGGTTTCCACTGTCAGATTTTCCTTAACCTCAAGACGATCCGACTCGATCACATACGAAGGATCGTGGATGTATTTCTGGAATTGAGAAACATGGAAAACATTATGAAGATTGGACAAGTATGGATGTAAAGCAATTTGGTAGGCAACATTGCCGACTCTTTTAAGAATTTGGTAAGGACCAATGAATCGAGGTGTATGTTTTCTAGACTTTAATGCCCTACCAACCCCAGTCCATGGAGTGACTTTCAGGAATACATGGTCTCCTTCTTTGAACTCTAACTTTTTTCTTCTCCTATCAGCATAGCTCTTCTGTCTACTTTGGGCTGTTCTCATCCTCTCTTGGATTATCCTAACCTTATCAGTGGTCTGCTGCACTATCTCAGGTCCTAACGCAAGGCTCTCCCCCGGCTCACACCAACACAAAGGTGTTCTACATCTCCTACCATATAATGCCTCATAAGGCTCCTTACCTATGCTAGAGTGAAAACTGTTGTTATAGGTAAACTCTTTCAAAGGAAAAAAGCTGTCCCAACTACCCCTTTGGTCTAACACGCAAGCTTTAAGCAAATCCTCTAAGGATTGAATGGTTCTCTCGGTCTGACCATCAATCTGAGGGTGATAAGCTGAACTAAGCCTAAGTTGGGTCCCCAAGGCCTATTGTAAACTCTCCCAAAATCTAGAGGTAAACCTGGGATCTCTATCTGAAACTATACTAGATGGTATGCCATGCAACCTCACAATCTCATTGATGTAAAGCTGAGCTAGTTTATCTAAGGAATACTTAATGTTAATGGGAAGGAAATGTGCACTCTTAGTTAACCTATCAACAATGACCCAAATGGAGTCATGCCCCCTTACAGTCTTAGGCAAAGCAACTACAAAATCCATGGAAATACTATCGCACTTCCACTCAGGTATACTTAAGGGTTGAAGCAATCCTGAAGGCTTTTGATGTTCTACCTTAGACTTTTGGCACACAAAACAAGCACTCACAAACCCCTCTATGTCCCTCTTCATTCTAGGCCACCAAAACACTTTCTTCAAATCCTGATACATCTTAGTCGATCCTGGGTGAAAACTAAGCTTACTCCTATGCCCTTCCTCTAGCACTAAACGCTTAATGGTAGGTTCACTAGGCACACACACCCGGTCTCCAACCTCACTTCCCTATCAGTACCTATCATAAACTCTCCACCACTACCTCATTCTATAGCCTCTCGTCTACTTACCAAAATGGATCCTCTAATTGGGCTTTGCTAATATCCTTCAACAGATCATTACTTACTCTAGTCATCCCTAACTTCACACTAACAGAGGTTACTTCACAAGCCAAACTCAGATCCCTAAACTGGGTTTAAAAGATCCATCTCCTTAATCATCATGGAACTAACATGGATAGTTTTCCTACTTAAGGCATCGGCCACTACATTAGCCTTACCGGGATGGTAACTCAACTCAAAATCATAATCCTTAAGAATTTCTAACCACCTCCTCTGCCTCATGTTCAGCTCCTTCTGGTCAAACAAATATCTAAGGCTCTTATGATCACTAAAAACCTCAAACCTGGAACCATACAAATAATGCCTCCAAATCTTCAACACAAACACTACGGCCGCTAGCTCAAGGTCATGGGTAGGGTAGTTTCTCTCATGGATTTTCAATTGCCTAGAAGCATAGGCTACTACTTTACCCTCTTGCATCAACACCCCACCTAAACCCATCTTAGAGGCATCACAGTATACTACAAAGGATTTACTAAGGTCAGGTAACACTAACACGGGTGCACTGGTCAACTTCTCCTTAAGAGTTTGGAAGCTAGACTCGCACTTACTATTCCACACAAAGGCAACTCCCTTCCTAGTCAACTCGGTCAAAGGCAAGGCTAACTTAGAAAACCCTTCTATGAACCTCCTATAGTATCCAGCCAACCCAAGGAAACTTCTAATCTCACTCACTGACTTAGGAGCCTCCCACTTAAGCACGACCTCTACCTTAGAAGGATCTACGCCTATACCTCCCTTAGAAATCACATGTCCTAAGAAACTTACCTCTTCTAACCAGAACTCACACTTGGACATCTTAGCATAAAACTGTTTATCCTTAAGAACCTGAAGTACTACCTTTAAATGTTCCTCATGCTCCTCCTTAGTTTTGGAATAAATTAGTATATCATCTATGAAGACAACTACGAATTTATCCAAATAAGGGTGAAAAATTCTGTTCATGTAATCCATAAAAATTGCAGGAGCATTCGTCACACCGAAAGGCATTACCAGATATTCATAGTGCCCATACCTAGTCCTAAAAGCAGTCTTAGGTATATCCTCTTCCTTAACTCTAATCTGATGATAGCCTGATCTAAGATCTATCTTGCCGAACACACATGCCCCCACTAACTGATCCATCAAATCATCTATCCTAGGCAAAAGGATATCTATTCTTAATGGTTACCTTATTTAGCTGGCGGTAATCGGTACACAACCTCATGCTTACCATCCTTCTTCTTAACAAACACACACAGGCGCTCCCAGGGTGACACACTAGGCCTTATAAACTTCTTCTCTAACAAGTCTTCTAATTGCTTCTTAAGTTCTTCTAACTCTATGGGTGACATCCTATAAGGTGTAGCTGATATCGGTCCTGTACCCGGCACTAAGTCTATAGCAAACTTTATCTCTCTCTCAGGTGGTAAACTAGACACATTATCTGCAAACACTTCAGGGTACCCACACACTATAGGTATCTCACTCACAACAACACTACTATCAGATTTCAAAGAAGCTAAAAGCATGTAAACCTGGGCATCTTCCCTTAGAGACGCCTTTACCTGATTAGCAGTCATAAAGTCCTTGTTCTTACTCTCAACAGGGTGACCAAATACAACAGTTTTATCAGCACAGTTGAGAAGGACATGATTGGAAGATAACTGGTCCATACCAAGAATAATATCTAGTTGACTTAGAGGTAAGCAATCAAATCAACTAGGAAATTTCTATCATTAACAGAAACAGAACAGTTTAAGCACACATTAGAAGTAGAAACTGACCCACTAGTGGCGTTTCCACACTCAATACATAAGGCAAAAGAAGAAACAGGAAATTTTAGCTTAGACACACAAGCATGTGATATGAAAGAATGAGTCGCACCAGAATCAAATACAATCACTAAAGGATTACCCGCAATGAAACCCGTACCTTGGATCAAGTCCTCGGATTGAGCAGCTTCAGTACCACTCAAGGCAAAGACTCTCCCAGTAGCCTTAGGTTTACTGGCGCTTCCATTGGCATCTCCGCTTGCTGTTACCGCTCCTTGTGCCATTGAGGACAATCACGAGCGATGTGTCCTTTCTCCTGACAGATGTAACAAGTGACTTCTCTATCCCCACATCGGTTTGCTCGGTGACCCTCCTTTCGCATTTGAAGCAAGTAATAGGAGTGGTAGAACCAACACTCCCACCTTTTGACGCTTGACCATCAGCTGGAGCATAACTCTTCTTTTGTACCGTGCCTTCATTGCCGCCTCCAATCCTGGGATTTCCCGTTGCTCGAGAATATGGCTTGCCCTTGTTAGTCGCTTGGAACTTGTTCTGACTCCTCAAAGGCCCTACACTCTTGTAATGTGCTGCCTTGCTCGGTTGTCTTCATCATAAATCCTGCACTTGTTCACCAGCTCGTGAAAGCGCGTGATCCCTTGGTAGTTGAATACTTGTTTAATCTCAGGATGAAGACCGCTGAGAAACTTGACGCACTTGGATTCTTCATTAGCAGCTCCCTCATATATTGGGCAGAATCGTACTAGTGCTTCAAACCTTGATGTGTAGTCTGCCACGGTGCCGTCCCCATGCTTTAAATCCAGGAACTCTATTTGTTTCTTGTTGCGCACATCATGTGGGAAGTACTTCTCCAGGAATAACCTCTTGAAGTTATCCCAACTCAACGCTGTGCCCTCGTCAATCATCCTCTGGCAGGTGCTCTGCCACCAGAAGCCAGCATCTCCCAGATAACATGAATGCTGCTAAAGTCACCTTCTGTAGCATAGTGCAGTCCATCGCTCTGAAGATCTTTTCGATCTCGTATATCCAATCGGCAGCTCCATCAGGGTCATAACCCCCACGGAACGTATGTGGATGGTTCCTCTGGAACCGTGCAAGCCAATCCGTCTCGTGATGTTGGTTAAGGTTGCCAACAGCCTGTGCCATAGCCATCAAGGCATCGGCCATTGCTCGATCGTTCCTACCCCCATCCATTACTCTTTCTGTATTAAAGAAAGGGTAATCAAACATACCAAGTAAAGCAGACAGTAAAGAATTCAATCAACAATAGAGCCAAACAAACAATTCACTCAATCAATCAATCAATCAATCAGATTAACACCTCATAAGCATAGTAAACTCATAACTCAAGGCCGGTGAAACCGTCCTGCTCTGATACCAACTAATGTGACACCCTTCTACCCTAAACTCTCATACATTAAATAAATTGAAGTATAAAAAGGCAACGTCCCACAATGGGTAAAAGGTTCACATAACTCTATTATTAAAATCTCATTAGTTCGAAAACAACTCAATTAAAATGAAATAGAACTTAAAAGTATTCCAAATACTCATGCAGCGGAATCTCCAAAAAATAAAATAACTAGACATCCTACTTGCCATGCAAGGCATCCAAACAGTTTACACCAAAAACTTTCCTAACTAGAAGCATAAAGAAACAACCCTACTATTATGCCCTGATGTCACATGTATCAGAATACACTCCCTTTAATCAAACTCGACACCAGTCGTGTCATCATCAACACCTGTAAAAATATCCACAGAGTAACGGTGGGGAAAAGAATACTACTCATACATACACATAGGAGGCTACCCTATCCTCACCCACATATAGACAACATCATCATTAATCATACCACATACCCCAAACATCAAAATAATCCATCAGATAAGAATCATCTATAAATCAGCATATAGCTTTTCATCCATATTAGCATATAAATTTCATACCATCATTCACCAAAGGAATCACATACTCACATAATACTCATTCATCATTAATACTGAGAACATCATTTATAACTCAATATCATCATCAGATATAACACATATACATCCATCATGTATGCACCAAAACTCATCAACATTATTATATAACTCAATTCCATCGTTGAGTATAACACATCATCATATGCACCAAAACTCATCAACATTATTATATAACTCATTCCATCGTTGAGTATAACATCATCATATGTACCAAACTCATCTCATCACCTACCCAAAGATCATGACTTGGAACTCCGCACAATGGGTAGGGGTGGGAAAATGTACCGGCCCGACCCGAAACCGATAAGCCCGATACATGTTTTCAGCCATTTGGGTGGGTGGCGAGCGGGTTCAACGGGTCACGCGGGTTAAAGAAACAGTTTAATATAGGTCTGAACGGTCGGTTTCGGATGCGGAAATTATATTCCGTCGGTGACCGAACCGACCGACCTTGTAAAGATCTAAGAAAAAAACTAAGGCCCAGGTCCAGTGGCCCATTTATGCGTTGTGTTGTGTATTACAATTTAGGGTTAGTTAGTTTATCACTTCACTCACTCACTCACAATTCAACTTCTCTCTTCCTCCTCCCAAACTAAAACCTAGCGTGAGCGCCGTCGTCGTCCACTCAACAACTATTGTGCTGTCCACCGTCGTTGTTCCTTCTTCTGACGTCTTCTTTCTTTGGTTTCAATCATATTCCTTCCTTCATTCTGTTACTTTTCCTTTGTTCGCTTCTTGTCCCTTTTCTCCCCTTGTCCTTCCGCCCCTCTTTCACAAACATTAATCCCAGCTTGGAGAGTTTCTAATCTGGTTTTACTCCAGTGGGTGAAATGAAGGTTTGTGATTTTTCTCATTTTAGGGTTTTTTAATGATAAATTTTTATTCAACTAATTTTGATTAGTTTTTTTGGTTATTTTTATTCAACACAGGTGGTGGATGGGCAAGCAAGGGAGAGGCCAGATCAGATAAGTCATCGTGTTTGTTTCAATGGTTCAGGTATTTTTCTCCTTTCTGTAATGTGTTGAATGTAGTTGGTTTCTCTTTTATTCCCTCGCCCCCAAGTCTCCAAGTTTTTCAACTTTTTCTGTCTTTCCCTCTTTTTGCTCTCAATCGAGGTTTTATTATTTCCATTTTTTGCTTCTTCAATGTTTTTCTCTGTCGTGTGAAACAGATCTAGCTCAAAAATTTCTCGCCCAAACCAGATCATTAACAATTTCCCCTTTTTTATGTTGTTTTCCCTTAACTTGCATCCTTTCTTTTTGGTCAAGCACTCAAGCCCCTTTGGTTACATGGTACTTATCGTTGATCCACAATCATGACTGAAGAGCAAAATGTTGTTTTCACTCACTGGAGTCACATGCTTTAGTTGCTTTAATTATTATTCATATATCATAAAATCAGTTATGTTTATATTGCTAAAAAATATGAGTTTTAGCCCAACCAGTAGTTATGTTTCAGTTCCATAATAGCCAATTTAAAACAAGCTTTTTGGTTTCTGTTTTGCTGCATAGAAATGCTTCGAAAAAAGCATATAGGTACTATTTGTTATTGGGTAGTTCAAATGGAAAGCAAATATCTTCTGGTTTTCAATGACAAAAATCTAATTTAAAGAAACTTTTGGTTTGGTAATGTTGCACAAAGTTTCATTTGGGTTCACTTTTGGTTTTGTGTTATGTACCTATGAGGCTTTTGGGAATAATTTACCTTTGAATCTCATTCTGGCTATTGTATATGTTTTTGAGTTTATAAACTTATGGAAAATCAAGTTCTGTTAACTCTTATGATATATAGTCTTCTTTTCTAGAGCTTGAATTCTCTTTTATATCTTTCTGCTTGGTTTATATTTGATGTATTAATAATCTAATGGTGATGGAAAATGTAATATTTTAGCATAACTAATTATTAGATCTATTAACTTGTTGATAACTTGTCATTAATTTACTTGAATGCAAACAATGCAATGACTAAAGTATAAATAAAATCAATGTGCAGTGTAGAGTCTACTTGAAGTTAAAAGTATCAATGTTGCGTAACCTGTGTATATGGCTAATTTGATTTTCATGCTTTTTTAACCTATTTTTTTTATAATCCCAGGTAGCCACCGGAGATGGAATGGAAGTGCTATGGGCAATAAAGCTCAAACTCCCCGGAGATGGAATTTTAATATTTTCTTTTTTTGGATGTTTTATATAATTTTATTATATACTTGTATTTGCTTAAACGCATTAAAAGTTGGTATAAGTTATTTTAAATGCTTGATCTTTGGGTTATTATAATTAAAATTCCAATGGTGGGATGCAAAAAATCAAATTGAGTCTGAGACCTATATTGGCAAAAATGCAATGTTAAAAAGCTTTAAAATTTGAAAGGCCCAAATAGGTGGACCGTGGACACTACGAAATGAAAAAAATTCTTAAAATGTTTAAACTAACCCCCGGAAAAACAGACCAGAAATGTAAAAAAAAATAAAAAATTTAAAAAAGGCCCAAAAAAATGAATTGGCCCAAAAAATGGCCCAAACTGAAATAACCCACCCGAGTGCTCGTTTACCCCGATTTATCCGAACCCGATCAATCCGAAGGCCCAAAACGGACGGGAGCGGCCCAGTTTTATAATGTGTCAGTTTCATGCGGATTGGGCCTTTGGGCCCAAATCCAACCTAAGCCCACCCCTAACAATGGGTGCACCTCGTCAATCACTCTAGTTAGTACCAAGATAGTCTACCGGAGTCACCCCACACAAACCGATAGGTTGTACCCCCTCTATGGGCCCGCACAACGACATTCGACCCTAGGTTGCACCCCCTCTATGGGCCAGTACAAATCACCCCTAGGTTGCACCCCCTCTATGGGCCTGTGCATCGAACGCCCCATCTTGATCCCCTGAGTTGTACCCCCTCAATCATATTGCATATTCACCAACCAATATGCACACCAAAACATTATCAATCATATTGCATATTCACCAACCAATATACACACCAAAATATTATCAATCATATTGCATATTCACTAATCATTATGCATACCAAAACATTACCTATCATTTTGCATATTCACCAATCATTATGCATACCAAAACATCACCTATCATATTGCATATTCACAATCATTATGCATACCAAAACATCATCAACATCATTAATTATCACACCATAATCAATATAAAGCATTATCAAGCATCATCACCCATCATCAAGCACTTAGGCTCTCAAAATCCACTCTGGTAATTGATTACCACCTCTAGTAATCGATTACCTGCAAACAAGGGTCTCTGGTAATCGATTACAACCAACTTGTAATCGATTACCTGTAAGCAACACACACTGATAATCGATTACAGCATCCCTTGTAATCGATTACCTGCAAACAAACTCTCTGGTAATCGATTACCACAAGCCTGTAATCGATTACCAGGGAACAAACAACACTTTTGGGTTGCCTAGAACAACGCCTGGTAATCGATTACCACACCTGGTAATCGATTACCCGCGATGCAGATCGCAGATTTCACGATTTCTGACATCTATAAACCCCTCCAATCAATCTCTAATCATTCTTTTCGATAAAACACATTCATAATCAATAATATTCATCAAACTCATCAAAATCATCAATCGGTAACAGTTTTATAAGGTTTTCCCATCAAAACCCCAAATCATCAAACCCTTATTTAACCATTTTCACTATTCTCATTATTCTCATTCCAATCACTCAAGATTCATCAAGAATCATTCAATCATCCATAAATCACAGTTTATATCATCCATTCTCAGTTATAACATACACCAATAACGAATTTCTAGTCTTAAATCACTACCAAGCACCCCTACATGCATATACAAGCAGCACCCTCTCCCCCACCGTACCTTAAGTGAAGATCGATTACAACAAGAAGTCCTTTCTTGGTTCTTGATGCTCACTCTGCAGCAATCCTCTCTTGAGACTCGGTTTCTCTCCTCTCCTTAGCGTTTCGCTCTCTGACGATAATACGAATAAGGATTAGGGTGAACTGATAACCCTTCTACTAGAATGCCTTATTGGGCTTGGGACCACTCTCAACTCCCTTCTCTTCTTTTTAAATTTAAACTAACTTTATGTATAAAAATAATAATAATTCTAATCCTATTATTATTCATCTATTTAATTAATTATTTCCTCTACTCATTTATTAATTTAATTAATATTTTACTAATAAAATTTAGGATGTTACAAAGTAGAAGTTGTCTTATATGGATCGTACGAAAAATCAATGTTGCTCACCTTAATATGTGTCTCGTTCAACTCTTCAACCTAATCATGTATACAATAATATGCATGCATATATTATATTCTTCAATGTATCTCATGTTCCAAGATCATGTTGGGCCCTGTATAATTGCATTACATCACATGATTGTAAGTTCTCCGAAGACCTCGTTCCACATCTTTTCTTGCTGATTCTTGATGTTGGGGCCCGGGGAAAAAAAAATTTTCCTGTTTCTCGATGCTCCTTGTGGCTAGTGAGGATGGTTTTGACGAATGTAGCCATTCTGGGTAAATGCCATAGCTAAATAGTACCCAATGTTATATGTCGTTTCATTAATGTAAATTGTATTTATGGAGCGTTCCCTTGCAAACATCGTTAAAGACATTGGATTGGTTGAGGACATTGATATCATTATTAGAACCCTCCACTTCAAAAATGAATGCAAAATCCATAAGTTCAGTGATGCCACTGCTTCTAAGATAATCGTGGTTTTTCCATGATCAATGCTACCTAACATACCGAAAATAATCATTTTGACCTAATGCATACATTAACCAATCTCTTTCTTTAATTTTATTTGCGTAATTCATTATGATAGTGAAGTGTGCCTCTGACATCCCAGACATGTCCTCATGAAGATATCAAACTCCTCAAAGTTACCTCTTTCTCACAGGACTTAGGCCTCCTTAATACGTTATATTCTTCCGCCACAATCAATCTTTCTGCCATTGGACTCTTGTATTGCCCTAATATCATCAATGTCGGAAAGTGTTCTTTGGATTTCACTTCGCCTTCCTTTTCGCCATTTTTTGTTCCTATGGGCGCTGTAAAGGAGATGGACTAGTGAGTCCAGATCGAAATTTGTTGGCATCTCTGATTGAAGATAAGATGTGTATGCCCCTGATACAGATATCTTTGTTCTTTTTGAAGAACCTCCCCCCCACTCGAAATTCCATTTAGGATTATCTTTTATAATCGCCATGGCATACTCAAATTGAATGATTCTCCTGATCTTGAGTAAAATGGCAATGCATCATTCATGACGTCATTCTATAAGCATCCACTTTGCCGCCTTCTAACTACTGTAGGTAGCATCCGGAAACTTTGCACTGCAATATTTATCTTTTGCCAAGATATTTTAGTTCCATTTTCCCCTCTCTCATTGATGATCGCGGTGCTCATTGTAGTTGTCTTTGATCCTGCCAAAAACCCATATTTTTTTATAAACCCCTACCTTGGGTCTTGTGAAAGGTTAACAAAGATTGAATAAGTAATGTATCCTCCTCCAATTGTAACCTTTGTTTGGGAATTTGTACGCCCACTCAATCTCTATCTTCATCATCAACACTTTCCAAGTTGATTTAAGAGAAAAATGAAGGAACTTAAGACTCTTCCACCGATATTTGCGATTGTTGTCGAGCATCTCCATCACCACTTCTCGCTAAGCCCCACCAAACCTAGTGGACTAGTTTTGCAATGGAAAATTTAATCCACTTTGACCCGACATTGCATATAATTACCTATAAATGACATATTTGGTGATAGAAACCATAAATGAATCTGCGAAATTCCCAACATTTGAGTGGTGTGGAGAATTTGAAGATGAATTTTCAACATTTTGAACATTTGGAGGTCGAAAATTTGCATGCAATTGAATTACATATTGGGATTATATTGATTGGGATCCATTAAAATAAGACAAGCAATCTACCAAGATGAAAATTTGAGTAAAATGATGGTGTTTGTAACAAGGAAATACAAGATGAAAATTTGAGTGAAGGATTGTTTGGTTGTAAAAAATACTTACACATACATTTCTTTTTTGTTGAAAAAAAATTACCGTTTTTTCCCGTTACTAATTATAATTCAAAATAAATATAATAGAGCACTTTTTAGTTCACTTATCAAGGATAAAATGTATTTTTGCCCCAGTTAATCCTTTTTTAGTAAATATAGATAATTGTATTTATTAATCTTAGATTTGAATTGATGCTATTTTGATGGAAATATTGCTGATTTTGGCAAGATATTGCAAGGATTTTATTTAAAGGAAAGATAGCATTAATGAGAAGATACTGCAAGATTTTGAAGTTTTGATTAAGACATTTATTAAAGATTTGAAGATTATTTGAAGCAATTAATGAAGATATCACGTTCAATCCAACAAGGATTCTGCACATCTTCCCAATTAAATCAAAGATGCTCAATAAATACAAAGATTTCATCAAGAAAAGGGAAACAAGGAAACAATCACCAAAACCAGTCTCAGGGAGAGATCAAATTAAAAAGAGAAAGTTTGGAGCTGCAGGACCATCCTGCGCTTCAACCTGCGCTATAGCACAGGTGAATCGCAGCCCTCTAGAACCTTGCTCTGCATCCTGCGCTGTAGCGCAGGGTGAAGCGCAGATCACGCTGATTCTTGCCCTGTTGCCATTTTTAGATAGATTTCTCCCAAATTTTCTTTGTCTTTCCTTAGCCTATAAATATCAACCTCTTGCACCAGATCAAGTGTGCACGATTATTGTAATTCAGTGATATTGCAGTGATAATGCACCCGTTCTAATTTTAGAATAGGAGAGGAGCGCTTCACAAGGATTGAAGATGGTGACAGCATCTTCGGTGGTTTGTATGGCTACCATGTGTAGTTAACTCTCCATTAGGATTGAATGTAATTGATTCTATCCCCAAGTGTATGTAAACTCTATATTATTATTTCCTGAGCTCTCTGTCTATAATATTGGTAATCTTATTTTGTGCTTAATCCTGACTTTCACGCTTGCGCCGGAGTTATAGGCTAGTTTCGACTAGGATTGAGGATGAGGGAGCCTAGACATAGGAAACCCAAACTCTAATTGAATAAGAGAACTCAATATCAGAAAACCGACACATGAGCGTTACTAATGAGTGATGGGTAGTGACAGTACTCTAACGAAGGGCGTTCACAGGATTAGGCCTGTTTATCGATAGCAAGGGTTAGTTGATAGTAATTCCAGGATCGACACATGGTCGTACCCTAATGAAGATACTGAAGTTGGCTGAACGTCTCTAGAAGGGGGTTGAATAGAGACTTAAAAATATTTTTCCTGAAAGAGCACACTTAATTTCAAGTTGAGACGTGATCTCAAGTTTACAACTTGGAGTCACAGATTAGATGAGACGTTGTCTCAACAATAATATTGTAATCAGATGAAGATTGATTGGTTAATGTTTATCAACTTGGTTGTCCTAAGTAGCTTGAGTTTTTAAACAGATTTTTAACTTGAGATGAGATTTGAGATGAGACTCACTTATGAGCTGTTACAAAAGGATTTTCTTTTAAGTTCTTAGTTTTTTTACAGGATATTTAGATGTGTAGTGTAAGTAAAAGATAAGGAGAAGAGATGCACACACATAATTATACTGGTTCACCCACAACCTTGGGCTACGTCCAATCCTCACCACCTGTGAGATTTTCACTATTGACAACCTGTCAATACAAGTATTCTTACAGCCTCTTCAGGACGCCCCTCACACCAAGCCTAGGCACCACCTATCTTGACTGAGTTACAAGTATTCTTACAGCCTCTTCAGGACGCACACTCTCAATCTAAGACTAGGCTTTCTCCTATCTCAGATGAGACTCAAATACAATGATTGATAGTTTTGAGGATGTTCTAGCTTTAACACACACAGTGTGGGTAGACAATGATTCTGAGCTAGAGTAACTCTCTTCTCATAGGGATATACAAATGAGTACTGTAGGAGAAGAGAGGTGATGAGACTACAAGAGCTTCTTTCTTAAGATCTGTTATGTTCTTTATGCTCTAGAGATGAGACTGAGCTCTGCGTAAGATGAGATGATAGATAATTCAACAAAAGTCTCTTTGAATCACTGTAGCATTCAACATTTTATCTTGATGCAAAAGTAGCCATTATTTGGTCGTTGAGATTGCTTTGGAGCCGTTGGAAGTAGCTGTTGAGAGAGGACCTTTTTCTGGACAAGTGACAGCTTCTAGATGATGTAATCAAGTGACAGCATGCAGTGTACTTCCTTGTCCTTGTGTTGACTTGGCTTTTTGCTTTTGCATAGGTTGACTTTTTATGAGACTCATCTTCTGGTCTTATCTTTAAGCTTGCATCTCCTTTATGAGCTTGCATCTCTCTTGTTGAGCTTGCATCTCTTTTGTTGAGCTTACGTCTCAAGCTGATCTTGGATCTCTTCATAAGTTCTTGCATCTTTTCTTAAATTTCTGAATACTTCATATTCTGAATCCTTTTCTAACGCATGATGATGTTCTTTTATATCTCTTGATCAGACATTCTCTTTTATGAAGTGACCTTGAGCTTGCATCTGTTCATGAGCTGTTGTCTCAAGCTGTTCCAGGATCTCTTTACTTGATGCTTGATAGGACTATAAGTCTTAGCTTTGTTTGCAAAGGCTTATGTTCTGGTCTTTAACTTGATCATCTTCTTTTAAATGAATCTGCAAGTGTTAGCTCTAAAAGAGATCTGCCAAAGACTTGAACAGTTTGGTTAGCAAATAACAAGATGTAGTACTTATCCTTTTTAGCTCATGATTTACTTTAATGGTTTGGCATATTAAAAACCTTATAGGAGTGAGTTTGTTTCAACAATCTCCCCCTTTTTTGATGATGGCAAACCATTGAAGTTTTTTTATATTTTATTTAAAGAGAACTGTTCTCTCCCTTTTTAAAATAACACACTCCCCCTGAATTAAACAGAATAGATGAGCTCTTTTTACATATGCAGAGGAGATGAGAAAAGATAGGCTTCTTTCATTTAAAAAAATAAGATGTAACTACAAAATATTGTCAAAGCAAAAGATGCCACTGCATCTCATCATACATCAGAAAATGCTATTATATCTATCACATCTAAACCTTAATCAACAAAAAAACATAATAAGTTCAACAAAATGTCAGCACAGAATAGATCCTAAACTGAGACTCTTATCAGATGAACTAGCATCTAATCAACTCCCCCCCTTTTGCCATTATCAAAACGGAATTCAAGCGCGATGTGGAGAAAGAGAAGAGATGAGTCTGAGTTAGAGGCAGGTGGACGTCTGACAGATTGTGGAATTTCAGGCATGGGAGGAAGATTTGAGAGATGAAGATTCATCTTCCTATGAAAATCATTTGAAGTATGCAGAGCCTGAAGCACAGTGTCAAAGCCATCAAATAGAGCTTCTTGCCTCTTCCTGTGATGATCAATCTTCTTGAGAATTTTCTGCTGAGTCTTCTCAATCTTGGAGAATTGAGTCTGTTGGGATTGTTGCTGTTCTTCATGAAGTTGATTGATGAAAGTGTTGATGGAGTCAGAAAGATGAGTTGGAATAGATGGATTGGAGGATGGAGCTTGAGGGCGTTCGGGTTGTGGAGCTAATTGATCATACTTTGGCTGAGGGGAATTGAGAAGGATGGTGTCCACAAAAGACTTGCCAAGAGTAGGAAATGGAGTTTGATCAGAGTGGGAAGTTGTATACCTCACTGGAGACTGATGTTGTAATTGATGAATCTCTTCTGTTTCTTTAGCAGGTTTCAGTCTCAACATTCTCAGGGGTCGTCTCTTGAGCAATCTCTTGAGCAGAGGAAAGAGATCCATGAGGGTCTCAATAACTATCTTGGTAATGGGTGAGACTTCAGATTGAGGAGCTTCTTGTTGCTGAGGTGGTGGTGAAGATGGAGGTTCATTCTCAGTCTCAGTGACTGGCAAGGGCTCTTGAAGGTTATCAGTTGGTGGTACCACATCTGATGCTGGTTCTTGTAGTACAGGAGCCTCAGTATCAGTCTGTTGAGGATCAGCCTGGGTCTTGACGGAGGGAACAGGTTCAGACCTTGTCTGCTTCTTCTTCTTCTTTTTGTGTTCAGTCTCAGTAACCTCTGAAGGTTGATTCTTCCTTTTCTTATGCTCTCCAAGGATCTCTTGCTCTTCTTGAGATCCCTCAGTTGGTTCTTCAACAGCCTTCTTCTTTTTCTTTTTCTTGTGAGTCTCAGAGAGCTTGGATGATGGAGAAGCTTGAGTAGTGGGAGGAATGGGTGCAGATTTTCAAGGGGAAAGGTGGGAGAAGTATTGCCTTATCATCCAATCCTAAGGACTTGAGGTTTGATCTTCCAATCGTCCCAGGTCTCTCAGGAGTTTGCTCACATCCACTAAGGTCAACTTTGAAATGTTTCATGATTTTTGTGGTGAGCATTGCAAAAGGTAGAGATGAGGTGATCTTTGGGTTGTGAAATTCATGCTCCATGTGTTTCAGAATTAGGAAAGAAAGGTTCAGTGGAATACCATGTTTAAGGTGATACATCACCACTAAGTCTTGAGTGTAGATTTTGTTGAAGGTGCCTGCCCTAGGCATAATGCACTTAGCCACAAGATGAAACAAGAACTTTCCAAAATAGTTGAGTGAGGAGGAGGAGTCTGTCACTTTGGCATCCTTGAATAGAGAGGATCCTACGCTTTCTCTGGTGATGCTTTTCTGCTTCCACCAGTCTTCTTGATTGTAGAGTCTGTTGCCTGATACAGGGCTTGGATGATGGCTCCCAGCACTTCTTCAATGAGTTCCATATGAGCTCCTTTGAGATTGACAATTACATGGGGTAGCCCCTGAGAGGCGCCCTTGGCTTTTGAACAGGCAGCATAGAATGCTCTTGTCATCCTAGGATAGACAGGCTCTTGATGGTCAAGTATTCTTCCCAACCTTGTTTCTTGAGATAGGGAGCAATGTCCCAGTTCTCTTCCTTCAGACCCCTAAAGTCTATCATCCTCCCTATCACTAGCTTCTTGTCTATGAATTTCGAAACAAACTTGTCCTCAATAAGTTTGTTCTCGAAGAGGTCTGCTTTGAAAGAAAGCTTCTTTCCTTTTGTCTCTGTCGGAGCAGGCGTTTTTCCTTTGTTCTGGGGAGCAGATTTGGTGAGGTCAATGTGGATGGGGGATTTTAGAGCGAAGGTTTGGACAACATTTGAGGCTATTCTTTGGGATTTTGATCTTCGAGGAAGTGGGGTGATTTTTTGAGGACATTGATTTTGATGAGGGAGATGGCTTTGAGGGTTGAGATGGATGAGATTGGGGCTCAGAGGGTTCAGACTCAGTGTTTGGTTGAGGAGAGGGGGTGCGACTGAGGCGCTCTTGACTTGAGGTGACTTCCATGGTGTTTGATTTTTCAGAGCAGAAGACATGATTGCTTCAGGTGATGAAGATGAGGACGATTTGTCTGAGTAGGGTAGTTTTAACCCAATAACCTTGATGCGCATGAGGGATGAGAAAAGAGATGAAAGAAGAGTTTTTAATTTTGGTATAAATAGAGTGTGAACATGAGAGAAGGATCAGAGGAGAAAGAGAGAGAGAACGTGAGGGCTGGTGAGTGGGCAGTTAATGTAACTGAAAAAAGTGGTTGGCACACCCTTTTATATTGTAACGGCTAGTGAGCCATTTAGTGGGGGTTACTAGCCGTTATTTAACGGCATTTTCTTTCCCTCCTTTTTGTAAATGGGTCACGTGGAGGCACCTGAGATTACATCTCATGATACTATTTTATGAGACGTTGTCTCTTCTCAAGAGACCCGTCTCTTAATGAGACTTAGAGCTGATCTCATCTTTGTTTCACCTTTGTTTGCCAAAACACAAATATTTTCAAGGATAATTAGCTAAGAGCACACATATTCAGCATTTTTAAATTATCAATGAATCTTTCTTCTATTAAAGGCTTAGTAAAAATGTCAGCTATTTGTTTCTTAGTATCCACAAAGATAATCTCAATATTCCCTTTCTGCACATGATCTCTAATAAAATGGTGCTTAATATCAATATGCTTTGATCTGGAGTGATGAATAGGATTCTTAGCTAGATTTATTGCACTAGTGTTATCACAGAAAATAGGGATTTTGGAGTACCTTAGTGCATAATCCATCATTTGAGATTTTATCCACAGGATGTGTGTGCAGCAGGCTGCAGCTGAGACATATTCAGCTTCTGTTGTGGATAGGGCTATGGTACTTTGTTTTTTGCATGACCAAGAGACAAGGCATTTTCCCAAGAATTGACAAGTACCACTCGTGCTTTTTCTATCCATCTTATCTCCAGCAAAATCGGCATCACTATATCCTTGCACAAATACCTACAACATACTGAATATCAGGTCTGCTTGCAGTTAGGTACATGAGAGATCCAATCATTCCTCTGTAAAGTTTTTCTGATACAGTTTTTCCAGTCTCATCTTTGTCAAGTTGAGAAGAGGGATGCATAGGGGTCTTCATTGATCTTGCTTCACTCATGTTGAATTTTATTAGCAGGTCTTTTGCATACTTTTCTTGGCTGATAAAGATTCCATCTGCTAGCTGTTTTATTTGCAACCCAAGGAAGAACCTCAGCTCACCCATCATACTCATCTCAAATTCACCCTGCATGAGATTTGAGAAGTCTTGACAGAGAGATTGATTAGTGGAACCAAAAATTATATCATCTACATAAATTTGAACAATCAATAAGTCATTGTTAAACTCCCTTTTGAATAGTGTGGTGTCAATCTTTCCTCTGATGAATCCATTTTCTGTTAGGAAAGAGCTTAGCCTATCATACCAGGCCCTTGGGGCCTGCTTGAGACCATACAGAGCTTTCTTGAGTCTGAGCACATACTGGATGATGAGGATCTTCAAAACCAGGAGGTTGTCTCACGTAGACTTCTTCTTCAATGATCCCATTGAGAAAAACTTTTTACATCCATTTGATAAAGTTTGAAGTCTTTGTGAGCAGCAAATGCTAGAAGAATTCTGATAGCTTCAAGTCTGGCCACTGGAGCAAAGGTCTCATCATAATCTATTCCCTCTTGTTGGTTATATCCTTGAGCTACCAGTCTTGCCTTATTTCTCATGACTTTTCCCTTCTCATTGAGTTTGTTTCTGAAGACCCATCTAGTGCCAATTACTGACTGATGAGATGGAGGGGGAACTAGATCCCAGACTTTGCTTTTGTCAAATTGGCTGAGTTCTTCTTCCATTGCTTTGATCCAGAACTCATCATTAAGAGCTTCATAGATGTCTTTAGGCTCTATTTCAGACAGTAGAGCCATCAGATTCTCAGCATCTCTGAAGGAGGATCTTGTCCTTACTCTTTCTGAAGTCTCTCCAATTATCTGATCTTTGGGATGAGATCTCACCAGCCTCCAGCTTCTGGGTAGTTGAGATGCATGCTCATTGTGAGTTTCAGAAGCTCCCTGCACTGCTTTTGTCCCCTCATCTTGTTCTTCAGCCTTGTTTTCCTTTGGAGACGCACTATAAGCTTCAGGAAGAGTCTCTTGATGTGAATTTTCTGTTTGAGAAGGTTTCATAGTTTTTTGCTCAGAAGTGAGTCTCTCCTCAGCTTCCTGAGTGGAGATTTTTAAATCTCTCATCATTTCATCAATTTCTTCATCCAGGTTTTTCTCAGGGTTATCCTGCATCTCATTGAAAACTACATGCACAGATTCTTCAGTAGTTTTAGTTTTCAAGTTATATACTCTATATGCTTTAGAGGTAAGAGAGTAACCAAGAAAGATTCCTTTGTCAGATTTTGTATCAAACTTGCCAAGTTGATCTTTAGTGTTTAGAATAAAACAGTCACACCCAAATATATGGAAATAAGATATTGAAGGTTTTCTTCCTTTCCACAGCTCATATGGGGTTTTATTCAAGATCTTTCTTATAGAGACTCTGTTTATAATATAGCAAGAGGTGTTTACAGCCTCTGCCCAAAAATACTTTTCAACACCAGAATCACATAACAAAGTTCTTGCCATCTCTTGTAGAGTTCTATTTTTTCTTTCAACTACTCCATTTTGTTGAGGAGTCCTTGGGCAGGAGAAATTGTGAGTAATGCCATTTTTATCAAAGAATTTTTTAAATTTGCCATTCTCAAACTCTCCCCCATGATCACTTCTCACAGCACCAATTCCATATCCCTTTTCAGATTGAATCTTTTTACAAAAGGTTTTAAAGGATTCATAGGATTCATCCTTTTGGGACAGAAACAGTACCCAGGTAAATCTTGAGTAGTCATCCACAATTACAAAACCATATTTCTTGCCACTAAGGCTTGAAGTCTTAGTTGGGCCAAAAATCAATGTGGAGAATCTCAAGAGGTCTGGTGGTGGATACATGAGACTTAGGTTTGAAGCTTGACTTGCTGTGTTTGCTTTTTACACAAGATTCACATATCATGTCTTTGTCAAATTTTACCTTTGGTAGTCCTTTGACAAGAGACTGATTTGCAAGTTGACTAATAGTTCTCATGTTAATGTGTCCAACCCTTTTGTGCCATAACCATTTTTCATAGTCATGAGACATGAGACAGGTGAGATCAGATAGGCTCTCAAGTGAGACTGAGTAGAGATTCTTATTTCTTTCACCAGAAAAGGCAGTTTTTCCAGTCTTTGAGTCTATGATCTCACAGTAGGTGGGTTGAAAATTAACATAATAACCATTGTCACATAATTGGCTAATACTCAGCAAGTTATGTTTCAATCCCTCAACAAAATAGACATTTTCAATTTGAGCTGAGTTTGCCTTACCAATCTTACCTATGCCCTTAATTTGGGCCTTGCTGTTGTCTCCAAAAGAGACAACTCCAGCAGCTCTTTCTTCAAGTGATAGGAACTTGCTTTTGTCCCCAGTCATGTGTCTTGAACATCCACTGTCCAGCACCCACATTCTTTTTGATTTGGCTGCTGCTAGGCACACCTGTTACATCAAGAGATTTAGCTTTAGGTACCCACTTATATTTGGGTCCTTCATGGTTAGTTACCTTTCTGTTAGATGCTACTTGTCTCATGTAGCAATCTGTGGTCTTGTGGCCATATTTACTACAGCAAGAGCATCTTTCTTTCTTCCTTTTTCTGGCAGGAATAAAGAAGTCTTTATACCAGATCTCACTAGAAGATTTTTCATAGCCTAATCCAGCTTTGTCAAAAATTCCCTTTTGAGACCCAATGAGTCTCTCAAGATTTTTTGTTCCATTTACAAATTTTGCTAGATCATCTATGAGAATTCTGTTTTGCCTTTTGAGTCTCTGGTTTTCATCAGACACTTTCTTCAGCTCTTGCTCATTATGGACTTGAGCCTTAGCTTTAACCATTTCAGACAGTTTCATGTGAGACAACATGAGACTGTTGTTTTTATGATTCAGACCTTCATTTTCTTTTTCAAGAAATTTTATTTTTTCAAGAGCTGTATTTAATTCTGACTTTAGCAAGGAGCTCTTAGAGGCCAGAAGATTTGAATCATATAAGAGGTTTTCAAAAGCAGACTTAAGTTCATCAATTGAATATTCAGAATCAGATTCATATACCTCTTCATCAGATGATTCTCCATTAGCCATAAGACATATATTTGCTGATTGTTCATCTTGGCTTTCATCTCCATCAGTGTCATCCCAGGTAGCCATCATTGCCTTCTTTTTTGGACTTTTCTTTAGATCTTTTCTGAGTTGTGGACACTCAGATCTCATGTGTCCAGGTTTTCTACATTCAAAACAGATGAACTGTCCTTTCTTATCAGTCTTGATTTCTTTTCTTCTTGATGGGAAGTTTCTTCTTCCACTTCCTCTAGCTCTCCACATACGTCTGATCTTCCTTGAGATGTAAGCCAGCTCATCATCCACGTCACTCTCATCTTCATCATCATCTTCATCTTCTGTTTCTGTGTCATGAGATGAGGTGAAGAAGTCTGTTGAGATGAACTTACCTTTTTACCTTTAGTGTTACTGGATGATGCTTTTAATGCAATTGTTTTTGGTCGTCTGATGTGGTCTTCCTCCATCAGCTCTTGTTCATGCACTTTTAATGATCCAAGAAGTTCATCTAGTCTGAGGATGCTCAGATCCTTAGCTTCTTGGATAGCAGTGACCTTGGGTCTCCAAGGCTTGGGTAAGCTTCTCAAGATTTTTCTGACCATGTCTTGATTTGAGTAGGTTCTTCCCAAGGATTTTAGGTCATTTGTGATAATGGTGAATCGTCTCACCATGTCCTCAATGCCTTCATCCTCATTCATCTTAAAAAGCTCATACTGTCTCACCAGTATGTTGATTTTTGCTTCCTTGACTTGGTTAGTTCCTTCATGTTCTATCTCAAGTGCATTCCAAATTTCTTTGGCTGTTGTGCATCCTGCTACCTTATCATATTCACTGCGACTAAGAGCACAGGTTAGCAGATACTTGGCTCTTGAGTTTAGAACATACCTTGCTTTTTCAGCATCGGTCCATCTGTCTCTGGGCTTGACTATCCTTTGATCAAGCTCATCAGTGGTGAAGGGTATGTAAGGTCCATTTTCTATGATTTCCCATAGATCAACATGTTGAGATTCAATGAACAATCTCATCCTGTCCTTCCAGTAGTAGTAGTCAGTTCCATCAAAGGCAGGGGCCTATTGGTGGAAGCTCCTTCAGGTATGAACAAACTTGCACTGGGTCCAGCCATGGATCTGTTCCTCTCCACACGTAGGTGTGCTCAACCCCTTGAGAGGCCGAGCTCTGATACCAACTGAAGTTGGCTGAACGTCTCTAGAAGGGGGGTTGAATAGAGACTTAAAAATATTTTTCCTGAAAGAGCACACTTAATTTCAAGTTGAGACGTGATCTCAAGTTTACAACTTGGAGTCTCAGATTAGATGAGACGTTGTCTCAACAATAATATTGTAATCAGATGAAGATTGATTGGTTAATGTTTATCAACTTGGTTGTCTCTAAGTAGCTTGAGTTTTTAAACAGATTTTTAACTTGAGATGAGATTTGAGATGAGACTCACTTATGAGCTGTTACAAAAGGATTTTCTTTTAAGTTCTTAGTTTATTTTAACAGGCAGATTTAAGATGTGCAGTGTAAGTAAAAGATAAGGGAGAAGAGATGCACACAGAATTATACTGGTTCACCCACAACCTTGGGCTACGTCCAGTCCTCACCACCTGTGAGATTTTCACTATTGACAACCTGTCAATACAAGTATTCTTACAGCCTCTTCAGGACGCCCCTCACACCAAGCCTAGGCACCACCTATCTTGGCTGAGTTACAAGTATTCTTACAGCCTCTTCAGGACGCACACTCTCAATCTAAGACTAGGCTTTCTCCTATCTCAGATGAGACTCAAATACAATGATTGATAGTTTTGAGGATGTTCTAGCTTTAACACACACAGTGTGGGTAGACAATGATTCTGAGCTAGAGTAACTCTCTTCTCACAGGGATATACAAATGAGTACTGTAGGAGAAGAGAGGTGATGAGACTACAAGAGCTTCTTTCTTAAGATCTGTTCTGTTCTTTAAGCTCTAGAGATGAGACGTGAGCTCTGTGTAAGATGAGAGATGAGATGATAGATAATTCAGCAAAAGAGTCTCTGAATCACTGTAGCATTCAACATTTTATCTTGATGCAGAAGTAGCCGTTATTTGGTCGTTGAGATTGCTTTGGAGCCGTTGGAAGTAGCTGTTAGAGAGAGGACCTTTTTTCTGGACAAGTGACAGCTTCTAGATGATGTAATCAAGTGACAGCATGCAGTGTACTTCCTTGTCCTTGTGTTGACTTGGCTTTTTGCTTTTGCATAGGTTGACTTTTTGAGACTCATCTTCTGGTCTTATCTTTAAGCTTGCATCTCCTTTATGAGCTTGCATCTCTCTTGTTGAGCTTGCATCTCTTTTGTTGAGCTTGCGTCTCAAGCTGATCTTGGATCTCTTCATGAGTTCTTGCATCTTTTCTTACATTTCTGAATACTTCATATTCTGAATCCTTTTCTAACGCATGATGATGTTCTTTTATATCTCTGATCAGGCATTCTCTTTTATGAAGTGACCTTGAGCTTGCATCTGTTCATGAGCTGTCGTCTCAAGCTGTTCCAGGATCTCTTTACTTGATGCTTGATAGGACTATAAGTCTTAGCTTTGTTTGCAAAGGCTTATGTTCTGGTCTTTAACTTGATCATCTTCTTTTAAATGAATCTGCAAGTGTTAGCTCTAAAGAGATCTGCCAAAGACTTGAACAGCTTGGTTAGCAAATAACAAGATGTAGTACTTATCCTTTTTAGCTCATGATTTACTTTAATGGTTTGGCATATTAAAAACCTTATAGGAGTGGTTTGTTTCAACAGATACGTCCACAGGATTAGGCCTCGTTTATCAATGAATCCCTTTACAAACGAAATAAAGAAATCAAAATAAGCCGAGGGTAAGTCTGTCGCTTGGGAGAGCCCGCATGGATTACCTTTGAGTGGTGAGGCTGCTGGTAACTCGGGGTCTTAGCAATATAGTTTGTCTACAGTAGTATAGATTAAACCTAAAATAATAAATAGTTTTTACATGCACGAAGGGTGTGATGATTTGAAGTTCAATCCTAATCCAAGTAAAGTGTCTCTAACTCTTCCTTTCTATTTCATTGATTATTAATTTACAGTTTACAATTTCCGCAACAATATTCTCAAAACCCGTTGTTTCCCTTGATAAATAGATCACGAGTATACATGAATTGACCGTTCCCTGTGGATACGATAACTCTCTTACTATTATACTACTGGATTTTGGTTCGCTTGCCAGAAAACCATCAAGTATTTTGGCACTGTTGTCGGGGAACGGTTTCCAATTCGTGTATACCTTGGAGGTCTAGTTATCAAGTTTTTATCTATCTTAGGATTTTGTTTATTTATCTTATCTATCTTAGGATCTATTTATTTATTCTTCTTATTATTTTTAGGACATAATATTATTTTAGGAAATTTACAGCTTTTCTATTATTAATTCTCTTCAACACTTAACTTTTTCAAAGTTTCTTGTTTATGCTTCTGAGAGGTCAGACGTCTCCTAATCAATTACAGTTCGACTCGGAAATATAAAGGACGTCACGAAGGAACAGAGGTAGGAACGGGAGAAGGAGAAGAAGGACAATTGTTGAAGAACCCAAAAACATGGCAGAGGAAGCTCCAAGAAGGACGCTAGGAGACTATATCTCTCATCAAGGACCACGTCACTTCTCAAGCATTATGATACCACCAGCTGCTAGAGCTTTGGAGTTAAAGACTGCACATCTCAACCTCCTCAGTGCACATCAATTCGCTGGATTGGATCATGAAAATCCAAATGCTCATCTCTCTAACTTTTATGAATTGATTGGCACTATGGGTTTCGATGAAGTTAGTTTAGAATCTGTGTACTTACGCTTGTTTCCTTTCTCTTTGATAGGTAAAGCTAAGGAATGGCTGCAATCACACCCAAATCAAAGCCTAACCAATTGGGGTTTAGTTGAGGAGAAATTCTTGACAAGATTCTTCCCACCAGGGAAGCAGATTGAAGCCAAAGCAGATATTTCTACATTAAGACAAAGGATTGATGAGCCACTTTGTGAAGCCTGGGAAAGATTCAAGTCTATGCTGCGCAAATGTCCCAATCATGGCTATGAGGATATAGCCCAACTCAACATATTCTGCAAGGGACTTCGTTCAGATTCAAAGTCATTCATAGATGCTGCAGCAGGAGGAACAATCTTATCCGCAGAAGTTGATCGAGCACTAGAAATCATCAACAACTTTGCGCAAAATGATCAACAAGCTCAAAGTGGAAGACAACTCGCGCAATTACCAAAGAAAGGTGCTGGAACTTAATCGGAATGATGCTCTGTTAGCTGAAAACAAGCTCATTAAACGTCAACTAGAAGCACTCCTAAGGACGTTAAAGGCACTACCTCAACAACTCAAAGCTGTCCACTCTCAACCCATCCAAGCCCAACCATTGATTTGTGATTTCTGTGGAGGTGACCATCTAAATGGTCAATGTGCTAACCAAGGAATACAACCAGAGCAAGTCAACTACATGGGAAACCAGGGGAGGCAAGGTAATTTCTCCAACAACAACAATCAGTACTCACAGGATGGAGGAATAACCAAACCAACTCAGGTTGGAGTCAGAATGGAGGATCTAGACAAACACCTTATCAGCAGCAACCTTCAACTCATGACAAACTGAATACTTTGGAAGGAAAGATTGATGATCTTGTGCAAGGATTTAGTGGATTCAAGAAAACTACTGAGGCATCAATCAAGAATCTAGAAAACCAAGTGGGTCAGCTAGCAAATGAAATGGCAGAGCACAGGCAACATCACTTCTCAGCTGTGACCCAAACCAACCCAAAGGAAAATGCAACTTGGTTGCTACTAATGGAAACAAGTCAGAGGAGGAGGAACCTGATGAGGAAGAATAGATCATCTTTGAAGAACCCTTGCTTCAAGAGAAAGTTGTTCATCAAGATGAAGATAAAGCAGCACAACAAGAAGAGGAACATCATAAAGAAAAGGTCCTTGTTACAAGTAAGTCACTTGACCCAGGTAGGTTTACTATACCCATCTCTATTGGTAATCTACCCTCTACTCATGCTTTATTAGATCTTGGAGCAAGCATCAATTTGATGCCGCTATCGTATTTTAACAAGTTGAGTAATGTGAAGGTCAAGACTGCAAATGTGAAGTTACTTCTTGCAAATAAATCCGCTCAATGCCTTCATGGGATATTAGAGGATATTCAAGTCAAAGTGGATAAGTTTTCATATGTTGTAGATTTCTATATTGCAGAGACAGAAGAGGAGGATACTAAAGTCCCCCTAATTTTAAGAAGACCATTCATGAAAGCTGCTAAGATGATTATTGATGATGATCGAGGAAAGTATGAACTGAGCTCAAAAAACTATTGTGTTTCATATTGACAGGGGTATACCCCAGTTACAACAAACTAATGCTATTTCCAAAAATTCAACAAAGCTGCCTGGCTCCGAATTTCTGAGGAAGCCTAGGATGAGAACAAAACATCCAGAGTCAATATGGGAATTTTAATTTAAGAGGAGAGGAGATCAACATCTGACACTGAGGAAGATAGTGACAGTGATGGAAGAGTAAAGAATTGGCATGGAGGATGGGAGCTCAAAGGAAGAACTGGTATGGAGTCAAACATCATCCTCCACTTGAGGCCACCATAAAAGGGTTGAGTAACCAGGCGTCGAGCTAAAAGACGTTAAACAAGCGCTTCCTGGGAGGCAACCCAGTCTTTGTAAGTTTTAATTTTCACTTAAATTTCATTTTGTTAAGTTTTAGTCTTAGGAATTACTTGTTTAACTAGGAAATTGTTAAAATGAAGGATCTAAATTTTAAAGGAATGCATGGAACCAGTTAGGAGTAGCAGAAGCAGAGAAATACTGCAGATCTGCGCTTCAACCTACACTGTAGCGCAGGTGAAGCGCAGAATTAAAATAAAAAAAGTAGGTCTCTGACTTTTGCGCTTCACCATGCGCTGTAGCGCAGGGTGAAGCGCAGCGGGTGCGCTTCATATTCCAGATGACACGCGCTCCACCTTGCGCTGTAGCGCAGGGTGTAGCGCAGGAAGCGGGATTTTAAATTCTGAATTTTGAACGAAAGAAGTTCATTCGAACTTCCTTTCGTTCTCTCCCTTTCCCTTTTCTATGATATTCCTAACCCTTGCTTTGCCTTTTCTCACTCCTATAGCCTTCAATTTTCAATTCTGAGCTTATACCAGGTATGTTTTTATAGTTTTCTTTCTTTTTAACCGATTGGAATTTTGATTTTTATTTTATTTGAGCATAACCTTAGGATAGGAAACTTAGGATTTTAGGAACCTTTAGGAAAGAAATAATTGTCCATAGTGCTTGAATATAGATTGCATGTTGTTAGGATTCATTGTGAGTGATTCTTGTTTGCTTAGGTGGTAGTTTTTGAGTGCTCAATAATTTCTGCAAATTATTTTTTGTTGGTGCATGCATGCTTAATTAATTGCTCTGATATTTTTGCATGCCCATACATAAATAATTATGCCTTATTGCATGTTACTGATGACATGATTTTTGAGCATGAGTTTGATTCTCACTTTGCCTGTTTAGAATTGTTTAGGACTTGCTTTAACTGATCACTTTAGCATGTCTTAATTAATTAATTAGAAATTATTTGAATATTTAAAATCGAAATTTTTATGCACAATTGTCTGATTAGTGATTGCTCTAATTATTGAAATTAATTGGCCATTATTTCATAATTATGAACAATTAAATATTATGCTGCATAAATAATTTCGATTTGCTTTTGCTTTGCAGATGGTTCGCACCAAGAACGTCAGTGCTCCTAGTTCCTCTAGGAGAGGCACAGGGGGTGCCAAGAGGAAGGCCCCCCAGAGGGAACCTGAGTTTGACCCTCATCCGCTTCAAGGACCTCAAGTCCTTTGAAGCATACACTGACCTACAGAGTTCATCCTCGAGTGACCAGTCATTCTTGAGGAGGATGAATATGAGGAGTTCTCAGCTGAGATTCATAGAAGGCGATGGGACCGCCTCAGTCGACCTGACAACTACTTTGACCCGGATATCGTCAGGGAGTTTTATGCCAACACCATTGGGACCACGACGTTGATTACAGGAGGGAGTCCTATGTGAGAGGACAAGTTATCAGATTTGATTGTGATCCAGTCAATGCACTTCTAGGACATCCCATAGAGGGGGATCGAGACCTCGTGGATTGCCAATACCACGAGAGCATGGAGGCTGTGGGGCCTCATGGCAATGATCCCCTTGATCTCAAGACTGCTCAGTTGCTTTGCTTACCAGGGCGTTCCTTTAAGAGGAACGCATATCAGAGGGCTGCTAGGATCTACATGAAAGATATGAGGAGCATAGCTCAGATGTGGACAGTACTGATACTGGCCAACATTCATCCTACCGGGCATGTTTCTGATGTAGTTATGCCCATGGCCCACCTCATCTACCATCCTCACCGACGCCATTGTTGATGTCTCACAGGTCATCACCCAAAGGATATCAGATTTTGCATCTTCTGTGTGGCGTAGGACCCCTAACTCTAAGATCAGACTTGGCTTCCCCTCTCTTATCACTGCACTCTGTAGATCTAGGGGTGTGGAGGTGAACCCTAGGGTTAGCATCGCACTGCCTATGACTAGAGCTTATATCGAAGCCAACTGTATCCCAGCTGCGGAGTTACAGGTTGAGGATGATCAGCAGCAACGACAAGCACCACCACCACCAGTAGACATGGATGCTCCAGTCTGGGCCCAACGTCTTGAGGTCCAGAACACTCACATGATGGCTCAGCTTTCTTCCATTCACTGAGCAGCTATTCACTTTCAGGATAGACATTATCAAACTCGTGTGGACCCCATGACCCCTGCGCAATTTTATGATTATTTACAGTGGCCTGGGGACAGGCCTATTTTCCCAGGGGGGATGGAGCAGCTGGAGCTGGAGCTGAGGATGGAGCAGCTCACATGGACCAGGACGACTGATTATTTTTCTTTCCTATTTGGTGCTTTTCCTTCCTTTTCTTTTTCTTTTTATTTTATTTTCTTATTTTTCTTTATTTTTCTTCTTATTTTCTTTTCTTTATTTTTCTTTTGATATGTATTGTATATTATTACCACTGATACATCATCTCTATATGCAGTACTTATTCAGTTATTTTCTATTTTTCTGTTACATTTTAAATTTTTTAGGATTTTTAAATATTTTAGGACTTTAGGAAATTAGGATTTAAGGCAATTTTTTCAAAAATCTTGTAATTAAGTAGTTTAACTAACCAGATTAGGAAAGATGATAAGGGTTTTGTGATTAATTCCATAATCAGTTAGGATTAGGATACTTCTCAAGAGAACCTATCAGGATGGTTAATTAAAACCATTAAGTGCTTTATCAAGGAAATTTTAGCCAATAACCGGTGAGCTGAGAGCCCAAACACTGAAATTGAGAGCTTTTCACCGCTGCTTGTCAACTGTTATTGCTTGAGTTTCTGAATTTTGTCTTGCTAGTAGAAGATATGGAAGTGACAAAGGCATATTTTGTGATTATAATATTGTGCTAAGTGCCAAATAGCCAACCCTGATTAAATGTTTCCGTTTATTGCTTCCCATTTGAGCCTTAATAGTTCTTTGATGCACCCTATAGCCATATTCAATGATTAATATCCTGTCCCTTAACACTTGGATAGAGAGCAAGGTGCAACCACAACAAGATGGGACAAGAGGGTTTGGTGAATTGAAAGGTCCAAGAAATTCAAAGAGCAGGCACCAAGAAAAATCACAAAGAAGAATACTCCCCCATAAATAAAATTCTCTATGTTATTGGTTATCCAAAAAAAAAAATCTGCACAAAAGTGTGGATTTAAATAAGTTGGGGGGAGAAGTACTTCTTCAATCAAAGAGGCCAAGCTGAAAAAGGGTGACAATTCAAGAATGACCATATTGATTGAGAGAAGTCCCAAGCACAATCACAAGATGCTCTCTATTCAAAGTGTTCTTTGCTATCCAAAAAAAAACCATTGAATTCTTGATAGCTCTGGCCTTATTACAAACCAAGGAAAAGACCTTTTGATCCATATTAACTGCTTGCAGGTTCAGATGTTGGAAACAACTATCAATCCTATTTTTTCAACGGTGGTGAAAAAGATTGAGGGAAACACTTACCCGTGAGAATGAGAGATTTCCTTGGTTTATCACTTACTGCTTTAATTGCTATTTTTGAGAAGTTTGATTGATGTTTGTATTCTATTCTGATTGATGATTGGTAACATCCCTTGATCCTGAGTTTTTCTTATGTTTGGGAAGTGACTGCTACTTAGCAAGGAGTTGATGAATAGTTCCTTGAATTTGTTTTTGATTTTTTTAGGGGATAGAATGGATTTTTGATTGCAAAGAGGTCTCTTGCTTGAGGACAAGCAAGAAGTTAAGTTGGGGGCTATTTTGATAAGTGAAAATTATATGATAAATTAGAGCACTTTTTAGTTCACTTATCAAGGATAAAATGGTATTTTTGCCCCAGTTAATCCCTTTTTTAGTAAATATTAGATAAATTGTAGTTATTAATCTTAGATTTGAATTTGATGCTATTTTGATGGAAATATTGTTGATTTTTGCAGAAGATTTCAAGGATTTGATTTGAAGGAAAGATAACATAAATGAGGAAGATACTGCAGATTTGAAGTTTGATTGAAGACCATTTAATAAAGATTGAAAATTACTTGAAGCATTAATGAAGATATCCCACTGCCAATCAAACAAGGATTCTGTAACACCTTCCCAATTAAAATCAAAGATGCTCAATAATACAACAAGATTTCATCAAGAAAGGGAAACAAGGAAAGACAAATCAGCCAAAACCAGTCTCGGGGAGAGATCAAATTAAAAAGGAGAAGTTTGGAGCTGCAGGACTATCCTGCGCTTCAACCTGCGCTACAGCGCAGGGGTGAAGCACAGCCCTTGGAACTGCGCTGCAATCCTGTAGATGATGGTTTGTAGGTTTTGATGATCGCCAAAATGAAATGAAAGAAAAGAGGAAGATTAACCAGTTCAAAACATGAGAACAAATTCAGGTCAAGTCAAGAAGAACAGAATTCAAGTCAAGGTCAAGTCAAGTTAAGCAATCAAGATTATTAGTTTAAAAGCTTAATTGATTAGACAAATGTCAAAAGAGTTCTTAACAATTGCAAGGAACTTGGCACTGGAAAAAGAAATTAAAGAAAATATTTTTATAAAGTAAAAATCAGTTCAAAGATAAACAAATTTTGAACTGGTAATCGATTACCAATGTGGTGTAATCGATTACCACATGTTCCAGATCATAAATTCAAAATATTTTGATCTGTGTAATCGATTACCAAAACCAGTAATCGATTACCAAAGTGCAGGAAATTCAAATTTGATATTTCAGGCACAACGGTTTCGCAAAACTTGAACAGTGTAATCGATTACCAAAAACCTGTAATCGATTACTAGTGTTCTGTTTTTGAAATTCTTAAAGAGACATGACTGTTAATCAAGGATTACAATGTTCATACAAATCTTCATCCTTATATATAGTTGGTCTCAATGTTCGAAATTCAAAGCAAGCAATTCCTTCATGTGAATTAACTATATTTTGAAATCACTTTGATTCATCTTGTGCCAAATACTTGCAAATCATTAAGATCTCTTATAGGTTCTTCAAATTGTAATTTCTACTCTAAAAAGAGAGTTAACTTGTACCAATTCAATTCTATTACTGTGTGATTGAAGAGAGGGTGCCTCTCTTGTATGTGGGTGGTTCTCAACACAAGGAAGGGTTCCAAGGTGTTGGAGGATTCATCACTTTGTAAAAGGATTTTTACAAATTGTGGAAAACTCAAGTGTGTACTTGGGGACTGGACGTAGGCAAGTGGATTGGCCGAACCAGTATAAATCGTGTTTGCAATCTCTCTTCCCTTAACTCTACCTTACTTATTGCATTTACAATTTCATTATATTAAGCATTAACATTCATTCTTCATCTTTGAAAAGAACTTTTTAAGTATAATTAGGGAAAGATAATTCATTAATAAAAAAGATTAGATAGTCACGAATAACTTAATTTACCCCCCCTCTTAAGTTAGTGAGGCCACTTGTCCAACACATCCTGCGCTGTAGCGCAGGGTGAAGCGCAGATCACGTTGATTCTTGCCCTATTGCCGTTTTTAGATAGATTTCTCCCCAATTTTTTTTCTTTCCTTAGCCTATAAATAGGAACCTCTTGCACCAGATCAGGTGTGCACGATTATTGTAATTCAGTGATATTGCAGTGATAATGCACCAGTTCTAATTTTAGAATAGGAGAGGAGGAGCGCTTCACAAGGATTGAAGATGGTGACAGCATCTTCGGTGGTTTGTATGGCTACCATGTGTAGTTAACTCTTCATTAGGATTGAATGTAATTGATTCTATCCCCAAGTGTATGTAAACTCTATATTATTATTTCCTGAGCTCTCTGTCTATAATATTGGTAATCTTATTTTGTACTTAATCCCTGACTTTCGCGCTTGCGCCGGAGTTATAGGCTAGTTTCGACTAGGATTGAGGATGGGGGAGCCTAGACATAGGAAACCCAAACTCTGATTGAATAAGAGGACTCGATATCAGAAACCGACACATGAGTGTTACTAATGAGTGATGGGTAGTGACAGTACTCTAACGAAGGGCGTTCACAAGATTAGGCCTGTTTATCGATAGCAAGGGTTAGTTGATAGTAATTCCAGGATCGACACATGGCCGTATCTAAGGATTGATGGGTAGTGTGAGTATCCTAATGAAGATACGTCCACAGGATTAGGTCTTGTTTATCAATGAATCCCTTTACAAACGGAGTAAAGAAAACAAAATAAGCCGAGGGTAAGTCTGTCGCTTGGGAGAGCCCGCATGGATTACCTTTGAGTGGTGAGGCTTCTGGTAACTCGGGGTCTTAGCAATATAGTTTGTCTACGGTATTATAGATTAAACCTAAAATAATAGATAGTCTTGACATACATGAAGGATGCGATGAGATGAAATTCAATCCTAATCCAAGTAAAGTGTCTCTAACTCTTCCTTTCTATTGCATTGATTATTAATTTACAGTTTACAATTTCCGATCAATATTCTCAAAACTCGTTGTTTCCCTTGATAAATAGATCACGAGTATACGTGAATTGACCGTTCCCTGTGGATACGATAACTCTCTTACTATTATACTACTGGATTTTTGGTTCGCTTTCCAGAAAACATCAACTAAATAGTCGTTGCATTAAATTGAATATGTAGCCGTTTTTTTTTTTACCTTTTTTATGTTACTATAGTCGCTGCATCACTTTCTTTGTTTTTGATATTGTAGCATTCCAAATTCATTTCCTAGGTAAAAAAACAATAAAATATTAGTTGGACCCCACTTTTGCCATTTACCTCCCGTATGTGCAGTTAGATATTGTGTGCCCCGGACTATTCACCTCCAACGCTTACATCCCGCATGCATTTGATTTTTCTCTGACACATCTTTTTCCGATGTGTTGGTGACAAATGACAACCTCCTCTGTGAGGATGCCCGCACACCTTCAATCAGTAGTATTCTTCACCCTAAATTTGTGTGGTCAACATTTCCAGCAGCTTTAAGAAGTGGCTTCTCAATTCTACCACCAGAAGCAACTTGCCTAATCATATATAGCCCTACAATCATTAGGAACAATCTTCTCCGCATTAGATGGAAGCTTGATCCTATCACAACTGCACAAAAATAATCAAATTGCGCACCCCAGACTTCAACAAAACCATGTCCAAAGCCACCAAAATAACCCCTTAACGAATCAAAATCAATTCACTTAAATTCACAAACCCTCTTCATCAATAAATTGTCCTATGCTATGGACTTCCAAAAAGCTTAACATTTAAGAGATTATTTAGATGGACAATATGAAAATTAAAGAAGGATAAAATATTCATCTCAAAGTAAATATAATATAGTATTAAATGATTTTCTTATGATTTTTTTATTCACACCACCCGTTATACTTTTCACACCACCCTTTTTTTTAAAAAAAGAATTGCTATTCCTAAGTTACCCCTCATTTCCCCCATTTTCTTCTTCATTCGTCGCCTCCTCATCCCGTCAATGCTACACCGTCATCATAGCATCATCCCGCCATTTTTATTTTTAAAAATCTAATTTTTGATATACAATTTCTTATTCTTGAGAATTGTGTTCTAAAAGTTGTGCACCAGAAAATTAATTTCTGGTATACATACAATTGTGTGCATATTGACCAGAAATTATATTCTCACACACAATTGTATATATACACTAGTGTAACACCCGTGCAACACACGGGGTTCACAATAAATCCTATAGGGAATTAACAAATTAGAAAGAAACCTGAAAGTGAGTGTGCACTGTGTTGTTGAATAATTATTTGAAATTTTACATCAGTGCAACGAGCTACAAGTAAAAGTGATTAAAATGATCCGCTGAAGGACCAAAACATATTCGTCTTTATACCTTAAATTTAATAACATATGCATTCGAATTTGAGGACATGCAAGATTCTGGGGCAGAACACAAAGCCTACAATAATGATTTTAAATAACATTTGGATATTAGTAATGAAAAATAAAGTCAGTCTACAAAGACAGAATAAGTAATCTCCTGCGAGTTTGGACCACAAATTTAATCCTAAAAGTTGCAAAAGTTAATAAGGAAAAGGTGACCGCGATTGAAGAATCTAAAGATCTTACACTATGTCTCTTCATTCACTCTTTGGGAAACTTCAAGAACTGAATTGGAGTTGACAAGACTAAATCAAAATGAAGAAAATGATAGAAGTAAGAAAAGCATCGCCCTCAAATCTTCATCATCATCTATCCATGAAGAAGAAGAGATCATAGAAGATGAAGATTGGATTGATGACGAAGAATTCAGCTCTTTGTCAAAGATTCAACAAGTTTCTAAGAAACAGAAACAATAGAAGAAGACCTATATCTACCACAAAGAAGAAAGGAGAAGATACTCAATCAATACCAAAATGCTTTGAATGCAACCAACCAGGACATCTAAGAATGGATTGCTCTATATACAAGAAGAGAATGGAGAAATTAAACAAGAAAACCTTCAAAGATAAGAAAGGAAAGAAAGCCTACATTACATGGGATGACAATGACCTAAGTTCCAGTGACTCAGAAAATGAAACAGTCAACCTAGGACTTATGGCCAAAGATTGCGAAAGTGAAGAAGAGGTAACATCTTCTAACAATGATGCATCTATCTCATTTGATGAATTACAAGAAGCATTTAATGATTTACATAAAGAATCATTTAAGTTAGCAAAACTAGTTTCATCATATAAGAAAACTACTACAAAACTTGAAAAGAAATTTCTAATTAAATGAAGATTTGGAAAATCTTAAAAATGAACTTAAAGTAGTGAATTCTGAAAATGAAAATTTATGTTTCATTATTGATTTAGAAAAGATTAAGCAAACTCATCCATGCACATCATGTCTAAAACATCAAGAGGAAATTAAAAGATTAAATACTATTCTTTCAAAATTCACTTATGTTAAAATAATTTGGATGTCATCTTAGGAACCCAAAGATGTATGTTTGACAAAGCAGGATAGGATACATCCTCAAACTCAACAAAAGAGTTATAAAAATTTCTTTATCTCGACTCAACCTTCCAGTTCTCCATTCTTAACATGCTTTTATTGTGGAAAGAAGGGTCATATGCATCAAACTTGTTATTTTAGAAAGAATGCTGCAAATCTTAAATATATGGTTTGGATCCCTAAATGATCTTTGGTAAAAAGTAACATCAAGGACCCAAAGAAAGTTTGGGTACCTAAATTAAATAATGTTGTGACTTGTAGGATTCCATGAAGCATACTTGGTACATTGACAGTGGATGCTCCAAGCACATGACCGGGGATAGTTCAAAGCTTATGGACATCACACCAAAGAATAGTGGACATGTTACATACGGAGATAACAACAAAGGCAAAATCTTGGGAATTGGAAAAATAGGTACACATACCTCAACCTCCATAGAAAGTGTCTTACTAGTTGATGGTCTTAAGCATAATTTACTTAGTGTTAGTCAATTATATGATAAAGGATTCTTAGTATCATTTGATTCACAAAGCTGTCTTATAGAATCCAAACTTGACAAAAACATTAAGTATATGGGATATAGAATAAACAATGTTTATAAGATAAAAATAGATAATACTACAAATCATAACCAGTGCCTTATTAGTAAAAATGATGAATCTTGGCTATGGCATAAAAGAATTGCTCACATAAATATGGATCAATTAAATAAATTGGTTTCAAAGATTTAGTTGTTGGTTTACCTAAAATAAAATTTGAAAAAGATAAACTTTGTGATGCTTGTCAAAAAGGTAAACAAGTAAGAGTCTCTTTTAAGTCCAAGAATATAGTGACAACTACTAGACCTTTACAACTTTTACATATGGATCTCTTTGGTCCATCTAGAACCATGAGTTTTGGTGGTAGTTATTATGCTCTTGTAATTGTAGATGATTTTTCTAGATTTACTTGGACATTATTTCTTGCTAATAAAAGTGATGCATTTCATACCTTTAGAAAATTTGCAAAAATGATTCAAAATAAGAAAAATACTAACATAGCATCTATTAGGAGTGATCATGGTGGGGAATTTGAAAATAAAAACTTTGATTTATTTTGTGATGAAAATGGTATAGAACATAATTTCTCAGCCCCTAGAACTCCACAACAAAATGGAGTAGTAGAAAGGAAAAATAGATCACTAGAAGAACTAGCAAGAACAATGCTTAATGATTCTAATGTTCCAAAATATTTTTGGGCAGAAGCAGTAAGTACTGCTTGTTATACTATGAATAGAGCTCTAATTAGGCCAATTCTTAAGAAAACTACATATGAACTATTCAATGGTAGAAAAACCAAATATCTCTCATCTTCATATCTTTGGATGCAAATGTTTTATTCTAAATAATGGAAAAGATGATTTAGGAAAATTTGATGCTAAATCAGATGACGGGATATTTCTTGGATACTCATTAAATAGTAAAACATATAGAGTATATAACAAGAGAACTATGACAATAGAACAATCAATTCATGTAGCTTTGATGAAACTAGCATATCTTGTCCAAGAAAAGAAGCAATTGATGATATTGTAGATATTTAGAAAATACTCACATTAATGAAGAAGTTCACAAAGATAAAATCAATGAACCCATAATAGAAGAAAACCAAACTAACTTGGATCTTCCTAGAGAATGGAGAACACTAAAAGATCATCCTATAGATAACATCATAGGTGATATATCAAAAGGGGTAACAACTAGACATTCTCTTAAAGACATATGCAATAATATGGCTTTTGTTTCTAAAATTGAAGTTAAAAATATTGATGAAGCCTTAAAAGATGAACATTGGATTATTGCTATGCAAGAGGAATTAAATCAATTTGAAAGGAACCAAGTTTGGGATCTAGTCGAAAGGCCAAGTAATCATCCTATTATAGGAACAAAATGGGTTTTTAGAAACAAGTTAGATGAACATGGTATTGTTGTAAGAAACAAAGCTAGGTTAGTAGCCAAAGGATATAATCAAGAAGAAGGAATAGATTATGAAGAAACCTATGCACCTGTAGCAAGATTAGAAGCTATAAGAATGTTGCTTGCATATGCTTCCATAATGGATTTCAAATTGTATCAAATGGATGTAAAAAGTGCATTTCTCAATGGTTTTATTAAAGAAGAAGTGTATGTAGAACAACCTCCTGGTTTTGAAAATGACAAATTGCCTAATCATGTTTTTAAATTAAAAAAGGCCCTATATGGTTTGAAGCAAGCACCTAGGGCTTGGTATGAAAGATTAAGCAATTTTCTTTTAGAAAAAGAATTTTTAAGAGGGAAGGTTGATACAACACTTTTTATTAAAAGAAAAATGCATGATATTCTATTAGTTCAAATATATGTTGATGATATAATTTTTGGTGCTACTAATGAAAACTTGTGCAAGGATTTTTCCAATGACATGCAAAGTGAGTTTGAAATGTCTATGACGGGAGAATTAAATTTCTTCCTTGGATTACAAACTAAGAAAACCAAAAATGGTATCTTCATCAACCAAAGTAAGTATTGCAAAGAACTTCTCAAGAAATTTGGAATGGAAAACGCTAAACATATGGCTACACCTATGAGTACTGATTGCTACTTGGATAAAGACGAAGATGGGAAGTCAGTAGATATAAAGCAATATCGAGGTATGATTGGATCCCTTCTTTATTTATCTGCAAGTAGACCTGATATAATGTTTAGTGTATGCTTGTGTGCTAGATATCAATCTAACCCTAAAGAATCCCATTTGAGTGTTGTAAAAAGAATTGAGATATCTGTTAGGAACTGTTAACTTAGGTTTATGGTATTCTAAACATATGCCTTTTAGTCTAGTAGGATATTCTGACTCGGATTTTGCGGGATGCAAAACTGATAGAAAAAGTACCAGTGGTACTTGTCATTTTATAGGATCTGCATTAGTATCATGGCATAGTAAAAAGCAAAACAGTGTTGCATTATCCACTGCGGAAGCAGAGTATATTGCTGCTGGTAGTTGTTGTGCTCAAATTCTTTGGATGAAACAACAATTATCAGACTATGGGTTAACTATAGATCATATCCCAATTCGTTGTGATAATACAAGTGCTATCAATTTATCCAAGAACCCTGTACTACACTCTAGAACCAAGCATATTGAGATTAGACATCATTTCCTTAGAGATCATGTTCAAAAAGGAGACTGTGTTCTAGAATTTATAGAGTCTAAATAACAACTTGCAGATATCTTTACCAAGCCGTTACCTAAGGATAATTTCTTTACAATTAGGAGAGAATTAGGTATTATAGATGTTTCCAACATAGATTTGTAGAAAATTTCTAGAAATAACAAGGGTTTAAAAATTCAAAATGTGAAATCTGGTCACTGTGTAATCGATTACAATATACCCGTAATCGATTACCAGAGAGTTTTTATCCGTGTAATTGATTACCACTTAGGAGTAATCGATTACCAGGGAGGTTTTTATTTTGTAATCGATTACAATATACCCGTAATCGATTACCTAGACTATTTCTCTCTTCCTGGAAACGTGGTAATCGATTACCACTAACGGTAATCGATTACCAGACAGAAATTTCTATAAAAACTCACGTTTCTTTTCTCTCTCTTCACGGCTCTTTCTCTCTCAACTGCACGACAAACCCTAAGCTTCATTTTCTTCAAATCCTCATATCTCTCTCATTTCTTCACGTAATCACATTCCGTTTGTTGCAAATTACTCCCCTCATCATTCTCTACACTTTGCATCGATCAATTTCGCGAAATGGCAGAATCCTCAAAACGCCCAAGACGCTCCGCCACTACCACGCCATGCCGGAACACTACCAACAAAGCTCCGGCAGCCGTCAATCCCTCTCCTCAACTTGCTATGTTTACTACAAACAGGCAAAGGCTTAGGTATCTCCAATCCTTCTCATCTCGTAGAATCATAGACCCTAAGTATCTTCATAGGGAATTCTTTGATGATGAACAATTTGACTGTTATGAGAGATTTAGGAATTGTGGTCTGTTGGATTTCATGTTAAAAGCCCTTATTTACCCAGACTTAGTTAAAATGTTCTATAGCAATTTGGAAATTAGGGATGGAGTCATTTACAGTGAAGTGAAACGAATCCCTATAGTTGTTGATCAGTCTTTGTTTCGTTCCTTAATCCACCTTAGTAGTGATGGTGCTAATTTTGAAGGTTCTATGATAGAGGAATGGGAATTAGATTATAGTACTGAGATTGCCCGTAGGATGGTAAGTCATGAACAAGCTGATTTAGAACAACTTCGTTTTCTTGCTGGCTCCTTTAAGTTTGATAGTCGCATCATGCACTACATTATAGTTTGCATTTTGCTTCCTCGTGCTACCAACCTGGCTCAGGCCACAGAGGAAGACCTTATTCTTATGTGGGCACTGCTGACTGGACGACCAATTAACTGGGCTAATCTGATTCGTCAACGAATGACCAAAGCCTTGGTTGCTGATGCTCATCTTCCTTATGCTCACTTGGTCACTCTGATTTTGACTCATTTTCATGTTCCATTCACAAATGAGAACATGCTTCCCATCAAGAGGTCCAACGCTATTGGCGCTAATGCCATTCACTCTTTTGGCTATCAAAAGACTCTTGATGGTGAATGGGTCAGAAAACGGGATGCCATACATGTTGATGATCGTACTCCCTCTCCACCACCTCGGGATGCTTCTTCTACTATTCTCTCTGACATTTTGGATGAGATTCGCACCTTCAGGCTGCATGTTGACGAGCGTTTTGACGCTTTGGAGTCTCGCCTTACCAGACTAGAAGGTGGTTCCGGTGGTGATGCTGCACCATAGATTTCGTTCTTATTTTGTTTGACCTGCCGTGTATTTTGGCACTGACTTTTTACTTCTTATGTTTGGTCTTTCACCACTTTGGTTTGGCTACTTTCGTTCACTTTAGTTGCATTGGATATTTTTAGTTTGCTACTATGTTATATAGTCTGTTTAGTACATGTTGATAGTTCTTTAGCCTTTTATTCCTCACTATTCTTGGATGCCTAATATTATTTTTGATGATGCCAAAGGGGGAGAGATTTGGGAAAAATATTCTTTCTTTAACAAATTTTCGATACATTTGCAAAATTCTTTCTTTGACAAGTTTTTTTAAAATGCAATAAAATTGTTCAATTTCTTCCCAAGAAATTCAAGAACTCTAAAAAGACAAACATAAAGGGGGAGAATAAGGGGCAGTGATCGCTACTATCTTGCAAAAATTCTTGTTTTGCATTCTTCCCTTAAATGATGGTTGTCATCATCAAAAAGGGGGAGATTGTAGATGATGGTTTGTAGGTTTTGATGATGCCAAATGAGAATGAAAGAAAAGAGGAAGATTAACCAGTTCAAAGCATAGAACAAAATCAGGTCAAGTCAAGAAGAACAAATTCAAGTCAAGGTCAAGTCAAGTTAAGCAATCAAGATTATTAGTTTAAAGCTTAATTGATTAGACAAATGTCAAAAGAGTTCTTAACAATTGCAAGGAACTTGGCACTGAAAAAGAAATTAAAGAAAATATTTTTATAAAGTAAAAATCAGTTCAAAGATCAAAAATTTTGAACTGGTAATCGATTACCAATGTGTGTAATCGATTACCACATGTTCCAGATCATAAATTTAAAAAATTTTGATCTGTGTAATCGATTACCAAAACCTGTAATCGATTACCAAAGTGCAGGAAATTCAAATTTGATATTTCAGGCACAACGGTTCGCAAAACTGAACTGTGTAATCGATTACCAAAACCTGTAATCGATTACCAGTGTTCTATTTTTCAAATTCTTGAAGAGACATGACTTTTAATCAAGGATTACAATGTTTCATCTTCATCCTTATATATATTTGTCTCAATTTCGAAATTCAAGCAGATTTCCTCATGTGAATTAACTATATTTTCAAATCACTTTGATTCATCTTGTGCCAAATACTTGCAAATCATTAAGATCTCTTATAGGTTCTTCAAATTGTAATTTATACTCTAAAAAGAGAGTTAACTTGTACCAATTCAATTCTATTACTGTGTGATTGAAGAGAGGGTGCCTCTCTTGTATGTGGATGGTTCTCAACACAAGGAAGGGTTCCAAGGTATTGGAGGATTCATCACTTTGTAAAAGGATTTTTACAAATAGTGGAAAACTCAAGTGTGTACTTGGGGACTGGACGTAGGCAAGTGGATTGGCCGAACCAGTATAAATCGTGTTTGCAATCTCTCTTCCCTTAACTCTACCTTACTTATTGCATTTACAATTTCATTATATTAAGCATTAACATTCATTCTTCATCTTTGAAAAGAACTTTTTAAGTATAATTAGGGAAAGATAATTCATTAATCAAAAAGATTAGATAGTCACGAATAACTTAATTCACCCCCCCTCTTAAGTTAGTGAGGCCACTTGTCCAACACATCCTGCGCTGTAGCGCAGGGTGAAGCGCAGATCACGTTGATTCTTGCCCTATTGCCGTTTTTAGATAGATTTCTCCCAAATTTTCTTTGTCTTTCCTTAGCCTATAAATAGGAACCTCTTGCACCAGATCCGGTGTGCACGATTATTGTAATTCAGTGATATTGCAGTGATAATGCACCAGTTCTAATTTTAGAATAGGAGAGGAGGAGCGCTTCAAAAGGATTGAAGATGGTGACAGCATCTTCGGTGGTTTGTATGGCTACCATGTGTAGTTAACTCTTCATTAGGATTGAATGTAATTGATTCTATCCCCAAGTGTATGTAAACTCTATATTATTATTTCCTGAGCTCTCTGTCTATAATATTGGTAATCTTATTCTGTGCTTAATCCCTGACTTTCGCGCTTGCGCCGGAGTTATAGGCTAGTTTCGACTAGGATTGAGGATGGGGGAGCCTAGACATAGGAAACCCAAACTCTGATTGAATAAGAGGACTCGATATCAGAAACCGACACATGAGTGTTACTAATGAGTGATGGGTAGTGGCAGTACTCTAACGAAGGGCGTTCACAAGATTAGGCCTGTTTATCGATAGCAAGGGTTAGTTGATAGTAATTCCAGGATCGACACATGGCCGTATCTAAGGATTGATGGGTAGTGTGAGTATCCTAATGAAGATACGTCCACAGGATTAGGTCTCGTTTATCAATGAATCCCTTTACAAATGGAGTAAAGAAAGCAAAATAAGCCGAGGGTAAGTCTGTCGCTTGGGAGAGCCCGCATGGATTACCTTTGAGTGGTGAGGCTTTTGGTAACTCGGGGTCTTAGCAATATAGTTTGTCTACGGTATTATAGAGTAAACCTAAAATAATAGATAGTCTTGACATACATGAAGGATGCGATGAGATGAAATTCAATCCTAATCCAAGTAAAGTGTCTCTAATTCTTCCTTTCTATTTCATTGATTATTAATTTACAGTTTACAATTTCCGAACAATATTCTCAAAACTCGTTGTTTCCCTTGATAAATAGATCACGAGTATACGTGAATTGACCGTTCCCTGTGGATACGATAACTCTCTTACTATTATACTACTGGATTTTTGGTTCGCTTGCCAGAAAACATCAACTAAATAGTCGTTGCATTAAATTGAATATGTAGCCGTTTTTTTTTTACCTTTTTTATGTTACTATAGTCGCTGCATCACTTTCTTTGTTTTTGATATTGTAGCATTCCAAATTCATTTCCTAGGTAAAAAAACAATAAAATATTAGTTGGACCCCACTTTTTCCATTTACCTCCCGTATGTGCAGTTAGATATTGTGTGCCCCGGACTATTCACCTCCAACGCTTACATCCCGCATGCATTTGATTTTTCTCTGACACATCTTTTTCCAATGTGTTGTTGACAAATGACAACCTCCTCTGTGAGGATGCCCACACACCTTCAATCAGTAGTATTCTTCACCCTAAATTTGTGTGGTCAACATTTCCAGCAGCTTTAAGAAGTGGCTTCTCAATTCTACCACCAGAAGCAACTTGCCTAATCATATATAGCCCTACAATCATTAGGAACAATCTTCTCCGCATTAGATGGAAGCTTGATCCTATCACAACTGCACAAAAATAATCAAATTGCGCACCCCAGACTTCAACAAAACCATGTCCAAAGCCACCAAAATAACCCCTTAACGAATCAAAATCAATTCACTTAAATTCACAAACCCTCTTCATCAATAAATTGTCCTATGCTATGGACTTCCAAAAAACTTAACATTTAAGAGATTATTTAGATGGACAATATGAAAATTAAAGAAGGATAAAATATTCATCTCAAAGTAAATATAATATAGTATTAAATGATTTTCTTATGATTTTTTTATTCACACCACCCATTATACTTTTCACACCACCCACTTTTTTTAAAAAAAAAATTGCTATTCTTAAGTTACCCCTCATTTCCCCATTTTCTTCTTCATTCGTCGCCTCCTCATCCCGTCAATGCTACACCGTCATCATAACATCATCCCACCATTTTTTATTTTTAAAAATCTAATTTTTGATATACAATTTCTTATTCTTGAGAATTGTGTTCTAAAAGTTGTGCACCAGAAAATTAATTTTTGGTATACATACAATTGTGTGCATATTGACCAGAAATTATATTCTCACACACAATTGTATATATACACTAGTGTAACACCCGTGCAACACACGGGGTTCACAATAAATCCTATAGGGAATTAACAAATTAGAAAGAAACCTGAAAGTGAGTGTGCACTGTGTTGTTGAATAATTATTTGAAATTTTACATCGGTGGAACGAGCTACAAGTAAAAGTGATTAAAATGATCCGCGGAAGGACCAAAACATATTCGTCTTTATACCTTAAATTTAATAACATATGCATTCGAATTTGAGGACATGCAAGATTCTGGGGCAGAACACAAAGCCTACAATAATGATTTTAAATAACATTTGGATATTAGTAAATGAAAAATAAAGTCAGTCTACAAAGACAGAATAAGTAATCTCCTGCGAGTTTGGACCACAAACTTTAATCCTAAAGTTGCAAAAGTTAATAAAGGAAAATGCTACCATTGCAGCTGTGCATATTAAGTAGCAATGTCTAAGCTTCTCAACTCGTGTACAGAAATATCCATGTTCATTCCTAAAACATGTAGATTGGAAATCAGTTGTGAATTGGATCTTCAAGGACTGTAGGTTGTTCCGTACCTTCCAAAAAACCAGTTTGGAATAGGAATGTGAAGGTTTTACAAAATATATAAGTAAAATAAAATGTATTAAGGAAGTACTATACTATTATAAATTTTGAAAGCATGGGCTTGTTAATAACAAAAGTCAGAAACTAAGCCACACCTAAGAAAGATGAAATAGGGGAACGAACTTATACTGGGAAACTCCAAGAGACCTTTGTTGAGAGGATACATTGTATCTGTTAAAGCATAAAAGATAGCAATTTAGATAGAACAATTAAACTTGAACAAACAAAATTTATTTGAAAGAAGTTGTATAGTGCAATGCGTATGAGAACTAACGATAATAACATTTCTATGAAGAACATAGGCTTTTCAGGTTTGTTATTATTTCTTTTAGAAAGGCTAACAATTGGAGATTGTGTATGAGAAAAAATATGGTAACAATTTCTGGTAATCAATGTGGAAATTATATTCCTTAAAGAAATAAAAGTACATACCTTAACTTAGGAAGCTGGAACCTTATAAGCACACAATCTCAGTTTCAATGAAAAAATTAGAGGTTTTATCATGCAAGAAAGGTCACACAAAAAAGCTTCGAATACTTATAGATGGAGAAAGGTCATTTAAAATACATCGAATCAAATTAAATATAATATAAAATCAACAAACCATTTTCTTAATTGGATAAGAGTATTCTCATACACAACTTATTTCTAATCCCTACGAAGAAATGCTTGATAAAAAACATAGGTCAGTAAAATAAAATTATCGGGAATCAAAAGAGCTCCTACTACACGTTTTACATTCTACCAAATTAGGCAGTAAATATCGCCTTAATCACATTTTTGCTGAAAATAACCAATGTGAATGGATTGAGCGTCGAACTACTTATTAGCCAACTAAAGAAAATATGAATTATGAAAAGAAAAAAAATTAACCCAAAGAAGAAGTAAGAGCATGATCATTAATATGATATACAAGTAGGAAAGAAAATGAGAATAGATAAATTACAGAATTACTTAAAATAACAGTAGAGAATGAAGAACAAAATATCTACAAAAGTTATAAAATACCGTTGAAAAGTTTGTATATAATGAAATGACTACATTTATAGAACTATTACGTCATTTATTCAAATTGAATTTGACTAAGGAAATGATCCAAAGTAAAAAAAAAATTCCAAATTCTTCAACTAATTTGTTGTATAAATATAAACATGTGTTATAGAACAAATCTGCAAGCAAAATAAACAATAGGTTGATTACTTGTAAGAGTGTAAACCATAGGTCCAAACAAAATAAAATAGAAATCCAACATTAAGTTGTTGATTGTTGTAACGTCCTAATTTCCCAACTCAGAAATAATGCCCGTTGAAATTATGAAATTATTTCGTTCTATTTTCGATATCTTCAAACAATTCACTTAAACTCCGAACGATTAGCTTAAGCTGTCCAAAAACATACATCTTAATCTCTTAATAAGTGAAGATATTAATTAAACTTAGGGAAAGAACCTCAACTTGGAGTGGTGTGGTTCATGAGATTCATACCGGAAAATCCGGCAGAGTCTCCCCTAAAAACTGGATGTACCAATTTCAAGTTCAACCTGAAACTCAGTAAAACCACCAGCACAAATTAATAACATGAATTCACTAATATCATAATTAAGCCTCCATGACTAAGAAACATGTACATATATATTTACAACATTAATCAATCATCCATGAGTACAAATGAACAAATTCTATTACAAGAAGCTTCCGTTGTAAAATAAAACTCAGCTCCACCGTCACCTTTCCTGCCTTATCATTACCTGGAATTCCTGCACAACTAAAGTAAATCCCCGAAACATGGGGTGAGACTACAATGTCAACGAGAACAACTATGCAAACGCAGTGTAGGAGAAATCAATCATATAAAATGTAACACTTAAAACATGCTAACATATAGTTCATAGTTAAATTCTGATTCTTTTCATAAAGAAAACTCATTTTAACTCAAGGTAGAGATACATGTACAACTCCAATACACAACGGTTATGACCCAAACTCATGAATCTCAATCATCTCAATATAAATGCAATTATGATGCAACTCACTGCTGTGCCCAGCAGGCATGGCCTTATCACTTAAACTGGAGTTAGAACTGAGCTCAGACGACGGAGAACATCTTCTACGGGGACGAATCCCACCCATTACTGGACCGAAGTCAAGTTTTCACATAATTACTTAATTTTCAACTCACAGCGCGAAGGCCGGCTTGAATTAACTCACGGTCGAAACCGACTTATATTACTCAAATGCACATAATCTCAATGAACTAATAAATGATATTCATCAAATGACAATAACATCACTTTTCGTAAGTTTTGCAAGTATCGTAAGTTTCGTAACCTAAGGTTCTCAATAGCAACAACAATAATTCTACAAGAAAAATGCTCAATTCCTAAACTTAATCACATTAATTTCATATAATCACTAATCATTAACCTATACAAGTATGAAGAAAGGGAATTAGAGAGTAGGGTTCATACTCGAGATAATAAAATTACAATGTGAAAGTGTGTGAGTTGTACTCACCTTAAGAGTACTTAAAGAGAAGGAATTGAAGTAGAGGAGAAATTAGAAGTGAAGATCCAAGTCCTCTACTAAGCCTTCAAGCTCCAAAACACTCATTTCTACCAAGAATCCTCCTCCCTCTCTCTAAAAAGCTCTGACCTCTCTCTTTAATGGAGGAAAATCAGATGAATGGAGAGAGGAAGATGATGATTCAAGCTCCAAGGGTGGTGGAGTAGCCTTCAATCTATCTCTCCTTCTTCTCCTAGCTCCCTCTCTCACTAAACTAGTCCCTCTCTCTCTAGGAACCCTAGGAAACCAAGGAAAATGAGGGGAGAGAGTGAAACCCTCTGTTTTTTAAAACTGAATTCGTCTATTTTAGCTCAAGCCAAATATTTTCGCTTGAGCGAAAATACCCCAGAGAGCAACCTGATGGGTTTCTGGCAAGCGAACCACAAATCCAGCAGTATAATAGTAAGAAGAGTATCGTATCCACAGGGAACGATCAATTTATATATACTGTGATCTAATTATCAAGGAGAAACAATGGTTTAGAGTATATTGTTGCGGAATTGTAAATAACAGATTAATATCAATAGAATTAGAAAGGAAGAGTTAGAGACACTTTACTTGGATTAGGATTGGACTTCATATCATCACACCCCTTTGTCCATGTAAAAACTATTTATTATTTTAGGTTTACTCTATAATATCCTAGAAAAACTTTATTGCTAAGACCCCGAGTTACCAGCGGCCTCACACACTCAAAGATAATCCACGCGGGCTCTCTCAGGCGACAGACTTACCCTTGGCTTATTTTGCTCTTTTTTTAGTCAGTTTGTAAAGGAACTTAGTTGATAAACGAGGCCTATAGTTGTAGACGCACCTTCGCTCAAGTACAACCACTACCCTCACTCATTAGGATACGCCTATGTTCGAATCCTGGATTCACAATCAACTAACTCCTTGCTATCGGTTTATCAATACTAAGCCTAATGGTCGGATGCCCTTCATTATGGTACTCACACTACCCATCAATCATTAGTAAACACCCCTTTTTCGGTCAGTGGTTAACCGAGTATTCTTATTCAATCAGAGAGTGAGTCTCTTTAGAAGCCACTCCCCCACTCTCAGTCCTAATCAAAACTAACCTAGTTAGTTGAGACTAGCCTATAACTCCAGGCGCAAGCGCGGGAATTAGGAATTAAGTACAGAATAAGATTACCAATATTATAGACAGAGAGCACAGAAATAATAATATAGAGTTTACATACACTTGGGGATAGAATCAATTACATCCAATCCTAATGGAGAGTTAACTACACGAGGTAGCCATACAAACCACCGAAGATGCTGTCACCATCTTCAATCCTTGTGAAGCGCTCCCCCTCTCCTACTCTAAACTAAGCTTTGGTACATTATCACTGAAATATAGACTGGATTACAATGATCATGCACACCCGAATTGGTACAAGAGGTTCCTATTTATAGACTAAGGAAAGACACAACAATTTGGGGAGAAATCTATATAAAAATGGCAACAGGGACCAAATCAGCGTAACCTGCGCTCTAGGTTGCGCTACAGCGTAGGATGAGGCGCAACTTCCAGAGAGTCTACGCTTCACCTGCGCTATAGCGCAGGGTGAAGCGCAAGTAGCGTCCTGCAGCTCCAACTTTCTCTTTTTAGTCTTGATCTCTCCCGAGACTGGTTTTAGAAGATTTGTCTTTCCTTGTTTCCCTTTTCTTGATGATATCTTTGTATTTATTGAGCAATCTTTGATTTATTTGGGAAGCTTGTCTACAGAATCCTTGATTGATTGGCAGTTATCTCCTCATTAATCTTCTTTAAATCTTCATTAAATGTCTTCAATCAATCTTAAATCTTGCAGATATCTCCCTCATTTAATGCTATCTATCCTTCAAATCAAATCTTTGCAATATCCTGCAAAAAATCAGCAATATTTCCATCAAAATAGCATCAAATTCAAATCTTAGATTAATAAATACAATTTAGCTAATATTAAATAAAAAGGGATTAAAATGGGGAAAAATTATAATTTTATCCTTGATAAGTGAACTAAAAAGTTCTCTAATTTATCAACTAATTTTCACTTATCACAACCCTTATCTGGACAATTCTCGCTCAAGCGAGATATTTTCGCTTGAGCGAGTATGAGTCTATTTTGGGAGTTCAAATGAGCTCGGAAACCTATTATATATAACCTATCAAACTGAAGCCCCGGAAGTTAGCTTTCTAATGGAAGTGGAATCACCTTAATCGGGCACCCGTGGCTCTAGATATTTGCGAATTAGTGCACCAAGGTCATTAGGTTTAACTCCCAAAATCAAGCAATAACCTCAGTTTGTGCCCCTCTTGGTTCCAATTCAATTCTCTCCTTCTCTAACCTACTTCCTATCCTTCAAAACTTCTTCTAACTTAGTTCTTCTCATCCAAACCTTCCCCACTTTAATCCTTGATAAATCCATTCCCTTGACTCGAGGCTTATTCTTCCACGCTTAAAGGCCAAGATCTAGGGTGTTGCTCTTCTTTTTAACTCTTAGTCCCTCCTCTATACTCTTTTAAGACACATGGTTCCAAATGGATTTTCCCTAATTTATTGTTTGAAGTCACATTTAACCTCCGAATTCTCATCCTACTTCTAAATTCCTTTCTTGGCTAGGTCTACCGCCTAAGGCTTTTCTTATGTTTCCTAGGTTCCAGTTTTCGGGATGTTACAATTCTAACCCCCTTAAGGAATTTTGTCCCCAAAATTCGCTCCAATTATCTTTTAACTCCAATTCACCTCCTAACGACCGCTAGGTTGTACTCTTAGAGTCCTCCCAATTATTGTTTTTTACTTAAAACCTTCATTGCCCAAGGTGACTCAAGGCTCTAAGAGTTGGTTGACCTCCTAATCTTGCCTCTTCTACCTTCTATTTCAATTCTGGTTCTCATTGCTCTATGAATCCCGTTCTAGGGCTGACTCGCTGCCATACTGTCCTCACCTCTCTCTTCTCTTCTCACCTCCGAAGTTAAGTTCCTAACCTGACTCTCTTAATTCACTCATGGCGTCTAAATCATCTAAAAGTGCACCCTTATGGTTCCTTAACTTTAAGTTTTACCCCCGTTGATGCTGTGTTATCTTACAATCATCCCTAAACTTGGAAAGCTCCTAATGAGTCCTATCTTACCCCAGGATTTCCCAACACAGCTACCAGATGACTACAGGTCATATCTAAATAAATTCACTCATTCAAATTCTTCCCCTCACCTAGGGGTATCTTAATATAAAAAAAAGGAATAGGTGTAGGCTTCTGCTGCGCACTCTGGTTAAAAGGGGGTCGGGTTGGGTCTCTCCCATAATCCCTACCTACAATCGTTTCCTTGCCTATCTCCGACCTCCCGTACTAGAGTAATTAACCGCCTTGTTACATATGTTATGAGTCCTCAAATCTCCTTTTATATGGCTACCCCCTTAAGGGCTTAGCCCTTCCTAGCAACACTATAGGCTCTAAGTCTTCCTCATGAAACTATCCTGCATTCCCAAAGATCTGACTAGTTGAAACACAATCCTCTAACAACATCAGATTATCACTAGTATAAAATAACACACAGGTCTCTAAAAAAAAGTAAAGTTTGCAACCAAGTAAACACAGCGAAACAGAGTAATGAACCAGAAAATGACCCCCCTCTGGAAGATTCTCGCTTGAGCGAGACCATTTTCTCTCAAGCGAAAAACGTCCAGAGAGCCTTAAAAAATTTCCCTGTTCTCGCTTGAGCGAGATCATTCTCGCTCAAGCAAGATATGTAGAAAACCAATTCCTCAATTTTTCTGCATAATTCGCTCAAGCGAAGATAGGCTCGCTTGAGCGAGAACCCTGCAACCTGATTTCCTAATTTTAGACCCTCCGTGCTTTTCTTACCAATTTCTTACCTCTGTTATTCCCTACTCACCATTATCAGATTACAACACCCCTAACCAACGTAAGTTACGACTAATTTTCCCCCTTAACATCCCCAAGCAACAACCAATCAAAGGGTTTAGATTTTACCCTCAACCACTAAGGTCCCGATTCCAATCATGTTCAAGTCATGGGTTCGAATTGCTCTTAAATCGCTAAACCATTCTAATGGGGCTAAGGAAAACGTTAACATCCAGTCCAAGCACTCTATTTACAGGCCTCATCATAATACATGTACATTTTAAGGATTAAATGGATCTAAGGTTATCAACTCACCCATATTAAATTGAAAGGATAAAGGAAGGCTACAACCTCAATTCCTTTGCAAGACCTACTACTCCCATGAGATAAAATTCCTAATCAATCCTTTGAAAGGGTAAACTAACCACCACCTGATCAATAAGTCGAATCTTGGATTGACAAGGTATACTAGATTCCAACTTGGTCTCTAGATTCAGAAATCCTCCAATAGTTCATGTAACATGGATACGCTAAATAGCTAGATAATGATCATGTACCTATGAGAACCAAAACTACTTCTAATAACCATTTTGGCACTCTAAGAGTATTAGTCTAATATCTTAGGGGACAAGGGATTGACTTACCTACTGCCTACTAAACCAAATCGTGGGATGTAACGACTTAAATATTCTTACCTCCATCATATTAAAATCGTTGACTGTAGCAATAACCGCCCACATGCGCATACACTATTAGGGACCTGAAGTAAGGAAGGCAAGTGTGTGGGTTTGAAGGCCTAAATTCCATCCTTCTACTTGTCTCTAAGATCACTCGGCCTCAAGGAGGTAACTCAAAAGAAAATCTAGGATTTACTTCCCGTGAGTCCCATACTTCCCCTCTAACTCCTCCTTGCTAAAAGTCTAGCCCACTAAGCAACAAATCCTATATTCACAAAACCTCAGCTCAAAATATTCATCCACCACTCTATAAAATTACCATTCACCTTCCACTTACATGTCTTCTAGAACCATGGAACCTAACTTACAAGCCATGCAATTTCCATCATAACTTATTCATCAAATTATCACGTAGCCCACAAAGCATATTCATTCATAAAACACATACAACAACACTCAAACAACCATTCAGGTAGAAAAAGAATTTAACATTGTTCAAACACATTACATCGCGAAGGTTCACTTACAAGCAACCAATACCCCACTAGCCTACTAGAGAGCTTATTCATCATCCCCTCTAACCTTTCCTCTTACTTCTACCTTCCAAAACCAACTACACACTCTTTCTCATAACCTCTTTCTGGTCTTTCCTTCTAAGGGTACCTTAATTCTTCCAGGAACTAAAATGACATCACATAAGGCTTTTGAGGTGGAAATCTTACTCTTAGGAAATAGACCTATGTCACACTCCCTATGACTATCATGTAGGGGTCTCTAACCTTGTTAGAGAAGTGTCCCAATTCCCTCAACAAGGAACCCTAATTACGTTACTAACCATAATTCTGTGTACAACATAACCAGTAGAGGGGTGATCAGTCCCAAAACTGAGCATGAGGCACGGTGGAATTATAGTAAGTTACGGGCAACTAACCTAATCACAGTCCAATTGGATTGAACTGCTCTGATACCAAAATGTAACGTCCTAATTTCCCAACTCAGAAATAATGCCCGTTGGAGACACTATTCCTGAAATTATGAAATTATTTCGTTCTATTTTCGATATCTTCAAACAATTCGCCGAAACTCCCAACGATTAGCTTAAGCTGTCCAAAAACATACATCTTAATCTTCTAATAACTGAAGATCTTAATTAAACTTAGGGAAAGAACCTACACTTGGAGTGGTGTGGTTCATGAGATTCATACTGGAAATCCGGCAGAGTCTCCCATAAAAACTGGATGTTACCAATTTCAAGTTCAACCTGAAACTCAGTAAAACCACCAGCATAGTTTACTAACATGAATTCACTAATATCATAATTAAGCCTCCATGGCTAAGAAACATGTACATATATATTTACAACATTAATCAATCATCCATGAGTACAAATGAACTAATTCTATTAAAAGAAGCTTCCATTGTAAAACAAAACTCAGCTCCACCGTCACCTTTCCTGCCTTATCATTACCTGGAATTCCTGCACAACTAAAGTAAATCCCCAAAATGTGGGGTGAGACTACAGTCTCAGCGAGCAAAACTATGCAAACGCAGTGTAGGAGAAATCAATCATATAAAATGTAACACTTAAAACATGCTAACATATATTTCATAGTTAAATTCTGATTCTTTTCATAAAGAAAACTCATTTTAGCTCAAGGTAAGGATACATGTACAATTCCAATACACAACGGTTATGATCCAAACTCATGCATCTCAATTATCTCAATATAAATGCAATTATGATGCAACTCACTGCTGTGCCTAGCAGGCATGAACTTATCACTTAAACTGGAGTTAGAACTGAGCTCGGACTACGAAGAACGTCTTTTCCTGGGACGAATCCCACCCATTACTGGACCGAAGTCAAGTTTTCCCATAATTACTTAATTTTCAACTCACAGCGCGAAGGCCGACTTGAATTAACTCACGGTCGAAACCGGCTTATATTACTCAAATGCACATAATCTCAATGAACTAATAAATGATATTCATCAAATGACAATAAGATCACTTTTCGTAAGTTTCGCAAGTATCGTAAGTTTCGTAACCTAAGGTTCTCAATAGCAACAACAATAATTCTACAAGAAAAATACTCAATTCCTAAACTTAATCAAATTAATTTCATATAATCACTAATCATTAACCCATACAAGTATGAAGAAAGGGAATTAGAGAGTAGGGTTCATACTCGAGATAATAAAATTACAATGTGAAAGTGTGTGAGTTGTACTCACCTTAAGAGTACTCGAAGAGAAGGAATTGAAGTAGAGGAGAAATTAGAAGTGAAGATCCAAGTCCTCTACTAAGCCTTCAAGCTCCAAAACACTCATTTCTACCAAGAATCCTCCTCCCTCTCTCTAAAAGCTCTGACCCCTCTCTTTAATGGAGGAAAATCGGATGAATGGAGAGAGGAAGATGATGATTCAAGCTCCAAGGGCGGTGGAGTAGCCTTCAATCTAGCTCTCCTTCTTCTCCTAGCTCCCTCTCTCACTAAACTAGTCCCTCTCTCTAGGAACCCTAGGAAACCAAGGAAAATGAGGGGAGAGAGTGAAACCCTCTGTTTTTAAAAACTGAATTCGTGTATTTTCTCTCAAGCCAAATATTTGCGCTTGAGCGAAAATACCCCTCAGAGAGCAACCCTTCTCTGGACAATTCTCGCTCAAACGATATTTTTTCGCTTGAGCGAGTATGAGTCTGTTTTGGGAGTTCAAATGAGCTCGGAACCCTATCATATAACCTATCAAACAGATGCCCCGAAAGTTAGCTTTCTAATCGAAGTGGAATCACCTTAATCGGAAACCCTTGGCTCTAGATATTTGTGAATTAGTGCACCAAGGTCATTAGGCCTAACTCCCAAAATCAAGCAATAACCTCAGTTTGTGCCCCTCTTGGTTCCAATTCAATTCTCTCCTTCTCAAACCTATTTCCTATCCTTCAAAACTTCTTCTAACTTAGTTCTTCTCATCCAAACCTTCCCCACGCTAATCCTTGATAAATCCATTCTCTTGACTATGAGGCTTATTCTTCCATGCTTAAAGGCCAAGATCTAGGGGTGTTGCTCTTCTTTTTAACTCTTAGTCCCTCCTCTATACTCTTTTAAGACACATGGTTCCAAATGGATATTCCCTAATTTATTGTCTGAAGTCACATTTAACCTCCGAATTCTCATCCTACTTCTAAATTCCTTTCTTGGCTAGGTCTACCGCCTAAGGCTTTTCTTATGTTTCCTAGGTTCCAGTTTTCGGGATGTTACAATTGTCATGATTTTGAGATATCAAATGAGAGGCAAAAACTCAGATCTTTCAAATTAAACTGCCGCAAATCCTTTTCTAGTTGAATTTGTTTATAGGATAGAAAGCTACACAAACAAAAATTTGGCAACAAAACATAGTAAAAATCAAATGGGATTAGAAAAGAAAAACACATATTTAGAGTTATCTTGCCTACATTTTGACAAAAGAGGGAGCTTTATACCTAATCCCCCCCTCTATATGTTTTTCACATCAAAATTCCAAAACTGATGAAGCACTAATATTTTTCCCTTTCTTACCCTTCTTTTCACCTTTTGAGGAGGACCCTTCAATTTGGACCATATCAGATAAATTTGTTTTTTCAGATATCATAACTCCTATAACTTTTTGATTATTCGATGTCTAAGAGGCTATTTCCAAAACATCTGATGGTAGTAACACCATGTAATTAAGGAATTTATCAATGAATTGTGTCAAACAAAGACCCCGACTTAAAATTTAAATTGTGTCAAACAAAATTATAAATAAACTTGTATCTACCACTGTAAATCTAAAAACTATAGCTAAAATGGCATTTAATTGAAACTCAAGATAATGTGACCAGCAAATGTTTGCCTATATGAATTAATTATTTATCTGTTATGTAGGGGACAATATCAATTTACATAACAAATTTTTCAGGTAACATTCTTAACTTAGCCTATAAAATAGGATTAGTCCAACAAACAAATACATACAAACCAAATTTGGATGATATCTTTGGTCCTAATAGGCCTAACACTTTCATTAGCACCAAACTATGATGTCCATGGCTTTCGATTTTTTTAATGAAAAAATAACTCATTATCTCCAGACTGTCATCAATGGTCCAATTAGAAGTACATACATACACGCATACATAAACGGCCCAGTTAGACAAAATTTCCAAGCAAATGAATCAAAACACTCTTGAAATAAAAAAAAAGCAATATAGTTACCGAAATTCTTAGGCATGGCATCCTTTTTTCAACTTCAGAAGTGATTTCGATGAGGCAAGTCACGATGAGAGAGATTCATAATCAATTTTCCAGTCCTTGATTAATTGACTTAATGATCTGGATGAATTTCACTTCATGAAAACATTCTTATCCCCCAACTTCGTTGACTTGCCAACTGATGAGAAAAAAATAAAAAAAATATTGAATCAACTTATGCATCAAAAAGTGGATTTTCATGGAAACTGTAAGTCACTTACACAAATGTTATTTTTAAAATACAACAACTGATCTTGTATAGAAAGACATTGTCCAAGTCAAACCATGTACAAAGCCACGAAAATAACCTTATAACGAATCAAATCAATTCACTTAAATTCACAAATCCTGTTCATCAATAAATTATCCCATGCTATGGACTTCCAAAAACACTTAACATTTAAGAGATTATTTAGATGGACAATATGAAAATTAAAGAAAGAATAAAATATTCATTTCAAAGTAAATATGATATAATTTAATAATTGAGATAATTTTTTCTTACCACTTTTCTATTCACACCACCCTTTCTACTTTTCACACACCCCACCTTTTTAATTTTTCACTTTCCTAATTACCCAACATTTCCCCCATTTTTCTCCCTCATTCGTCGCCTCCCCATCCCATTAATGCTACACCGCCATCCTAGTATCATCCAACCATTTTTTTATTTTAAAAATCTAATTTTGATACACAATTTCCTTTTTGTGAGATTTGTGTTTCTGGAAGCTGTGCACCAGGAAACTAATTTTCTGGTATACCATACAAATTTGTGATGCATATCTAATTTTTAGTATAATGTGAAAATAGTATAATTTCTTAAAATATTCTTATAAATGAATAATATAATAAATTAATCAATATATTAATTTTAATAAATGATAAATACAATTATATATATTTTGAAATTTAATTTTTGCTATATAATTGCATATGGGAAAATTGGATTTTGAATTAGAAACAAAATAAACGTAAAATGATGGTATGTTGGTGGGACGATAAGGTAACAACGACAAGATGGGGAGTGAACGGAAAATGGAGAAAAATGGAGAAAAGAAGGATAAATTAGAAATAATGAAAAACATGGCTAGTGTGAAAATTAAAAAAGGTGGTGTGAATAGAATCACTCTTTTCTTACTAGGCCAAACCTCACATTGGGTTGGTTAGCTTGGGGTGAGAATATCGCTCTAATAGGATAGACCCCATCACTCTCAGGAGGACTCAAATGTGACACTCTACTCCTTCAAGCAACAACTCCTAAGTTGAAGGCAAGGATGTCAACTGGGCTGGGTTGGGCTGGGCGGGGGTGTATACTACCCGTATCCACACACCCGTTAAAATTAACGTGTACCCATATAGTAGCGGATATTCATAGGTATTCATTAATATTTAAAAATTCAAAATTTATAGAAAAAAATAGAGAAAATGTCATACAATATATTATAATATCTTATTATATAATATAACTTACATTATATAATATCATTATGTGGTTAAGATATTAAAAATAACATTATAAATAATAAAAAAAGAATTTATCTCATCATAAAATAATAAAAAATCCTAAAATTTCATAGATTTAATATAAAATATATTTTGATGAGTATGCATGTACCCACGAGGAGAGTAATATAATATTCATCCCTACCCATTTAATAAATATGTGGATACCCATTGAGGGTATATTTGCAGGCATCTACGGATACGAGTTTTTTTTTGCTATCCCTAGGTTGAAGGTCACACCTCCCATATTTATTAAATTCTAGAATATTTACTACAATCTCCTCACCACATTCCATGTGACTACTAATATTTTTGTTTTAGTGTTAAAATGTGATAAATCCACGTTTCCAACACTATATAAACTATTGTGTTGAGAAATCTATACTTGAATTTGGATGTTTTTCAACCAACACTATAAATATTAGGATTTTATGTTAAATATATTTTAACAATTATACGCTCAAGATTGGTATTCACTTTTCTCTTCTTCTTTATTTTATGAGGAGGGTTCAACTTACACCCGTGTAGGTTACACCAAGTCTTACACTGTCGAATAACTTTTTAACAGATCGTCGTATTAAGTAATCTACCGTTGGATTAAAAGTTACTATCATATAGATCATACATATAAAATTTTATATTAATCTGAAATTATTTGATATGTCATTGAGATGTCTCAAAATTAGCGTCATATATACATTTGAAATTTATGAAAAAAGGACCATTTGATTATCGGTTTATTAGTGTTCAAATTTTATGAAACTTTATACAGATGATCAAGATGATGAATAAACATAATACAACGGTTGGATTAATAAAAATCACATTCGATCTAAAGTTATTAGCGGTGTAAGACTCAGTGTACCTTACACTGGTGTAAGTTGAACCCTCCTCTTATTTTATTTACTTTTTGTTTGCATTATCATACAATCAAATTATTTACTAATTTAACAACTTACAATTATTAATGATATTACATGAAGGTGATCAAATTAAATATTTTTTTTATTACTATTAAACACATTCTTAGAGAGGAGTGAGGAGCCGTAATTGTTACTAAGCTCGGACTAGGATTACCCCTAATAATAAGGGATGCCTATGATGGAAAACAAAAAAAAATTACATTCTTATTGAATTATTGTTAAATATAAATTATTTTTCAAAGTACTTATTAATTAAATGATATTACAAGATAATTGTTAAACGAATCAGGTACTAAATAGGAGATAAGGGGGAAAAGCGTAGATTACTAGTGATTCGGTGATTAGAGGCTTTTTTTAGATGGGGATATAGAGAGTGAGTCTTTTATATATTTATATGTTGTTTTAAAGGCTTTGTATTTTTATATTGTGATATTAATTATTCCAAATTCGTGTCAAGAGGGATATGATGCCCTTCAATATGAGTAAATTAAATTTGGTGGTATTTGACTGTTAGAATATAAGCAAAATGTGGGTGGTTGATAAGTGCAAAATATATGATAATTCTGTATAATTATAACACTTATCAAGGGTAAAATGTTAAATTTATTCTCCAAATTACCTTTTTTTAGTAATAAATGCAGATTTTATGATTATGTAATTCAAATTTGAATTTGATGCTATTTTGATATAAAATCTGTGATTTTACAGATAAAAGGGAAGTTTTAAATAGAGAAACAAGATAGAATCTATTTGAGAGAGAATCTGCACGAGTAAGGATTTAAATGGTAGCTGATCAAGATAAAATCAGCAATTATTTGGAATAAAGATTCTGCACATAAATTTCTAAATATTAAATTGGAAATCAAATAGCACAAGATCAAGCAACAAGAGGGAAAATAAGGAAAGCAGGGCAAACAAAGATAAGATCAGGAAGAGATCAGTTTGATGCAAAAAGAGGAAATCAGGGAAAGCTAGAACGGTGAACTACGCTCCACCTGCGCTTAGCGCAAGTGGAGCGCAACAATTAAAATGCTCCATGTTTTCTGCGCTTCAGCTGCGCTAAGCGCAGGGTGAAGCGCAGGAATACGGAAATAGTTTTACTTAAACGATTTCCAACAAGATCCTTCCAGATTGAGATAGCTTTCCACTTCTATTTAAAGGACCTTTTGCATAGATCAATGGAAGGAGGCGGAGAGAGCTAGAGCTATAGAAAAGTGTGACGGTCCTCTCCATTGGTTTGTAATGGCTACCATGAGTAACTAAACTCTCTAATAGGATTGAATGTAGTCGATTCAATCCTCAATTGTATTTGAATTCTATCTGGTATTTATGAATCCTGTTTTTATGATATCGGTGTTTTTATTCTGTGCTTAATGCTTAGTTTTTCGCCTTTTGTGCCAGAGTTTAGGTTGGTTTTTGGGGCGCAGTTCGGAAGGTGGTTTCTATAAAATCATAGCGATATGGGGGAACCTAGGAATGGAAACTTGAATTCTGATTGGGTAAAAACGCTCATAGTATTCACTGTGGGAACTAGGATCAATTGATAGCGTAACACACAATAGATCTTTAAATCCGGGGTATTCATCACTATGGGAACCAGGTAGATTATTTTTGAGTATTTCAATCTGTGGGAACCTTTTATGAAATAACTTTAATTTGTGATTAACGCCTTAATTTCTCAAGTCAGAAATAATGCCCGTTAGAGCACTATTCCTGAATTTTCTGAAATTATTACGTCCATTTTCGATATCGTCAAACACTCGCTTAAACTCCCCAACGATAAGCTTAAGCTATTACAAATACATACATAACACTTTTCTAATAACTGCAAATCCTAATTGAACTTAGGAAAGAACCTACACTCGAAATAGTGTGGTTCGAATAACTTGTACCGGAAATCCGACAAAGTCTCCCCTTAAGACTGGATATTACCAAATCCAGCTTAACCTGAAACTCAGTTAAAATTTCCAGTATAGTTCAACAACATAAATACATTAAAATCATAATTAAGCCTCAATGGCTACTCCAATGTTATTTACATACAACCATACACATCAACATTTTCAAATAACAATTACACCAGATTCTATTTCTAATAGATAAAACTCCAACTGAAGTAGGATCAGCTCCACATACTTCTCTCCGCTTGAGCAATACCTAAGGTTCCCTGCACACTAAGAAATATCCCCGAAACGTGGGGAGACTACAGTCTCAGCAAGCCAACTAAACATATATAAAGTGTGGGGAATCAACAACAGTTATCAAATTTCACATTTTACATATTCACAGATAGATAATAGCAAACTAATTACATAGACATACTTGCCATAAGTTAACATCAGACTGAAAGCAATATGTGACTTAATTAACATGAACTGATGAATGATGCAAATCATGATGCTCATGATGCACTCACTGCTGTACCCAGCAGGCATGATCTTATCACTTTCTGGAGTTAATTAGACCTGAGCTCAGACTACGGGACACCGGCTTTCCCGGGGACGAATCCCACCCAAACTGGACCGAAGTCGTGTTTTTACTTAATTATTTACTTTTTTAACTCACAGCGCAAAGGCCGGATTGAATTACTCACAGTCGAAACCGGCTTAAATGTTATAATGCTAATATGCTCATGAGAACTCAATTATCAAATATTTATACTTCATACTCATAAAACTATGTTTAGTATATCATTTCCTTAACGACTCAAATAACCAATTTACACGAATACACCAACAAATTTCAATAGAATTCCTATATTCATGCTCCTAAATCATACAATTGCAACACTGTGGATACAAAACCCTAAATCCTAAGAGTTTCCCTAACCTAAATCATACAAAACCTTTGGCAACTACCAAGTATTCAAATTTAACAAAATAAGAAGGGAATTTTCGAATAAGGGTCATGCTAGGGCATTCAACCATATGATGTGAAGTGGGTGAGTTGCACTTACCTAAAAGGTACTCAAAGAGAAGAAATTGAAGTAGAGGAGAAGCTTGAAGTGAAGATCCAAGTCTCCTTCCAAGCTTTCAAGCTCCAAAACCCTCTATCTAGCAAGAACCCTCCCTCCCTCTCTCTAAAACCCTCTAACCTCTCTCTAAAAATAAGAGGAGAAGAAGAAGTTAAGAAATACGCGAGCTAAATGAAGGGTTTTGAGCCTAAATGGATTCTCGCTCAAGCGAGATATTCTCGCTTGAGCGAGTGAGACATTTGCAGCATGCAAAATACGAAAATCTCGCTCAAGCGAATCTATTTCGCTTGAGCGAACTGACCCAAGAAAAGTACCCTCTCTGGACGAATTTCGCTTGAGCGAAATTTCTTTTGCTTGAGCGAAAATTGTCCAGAGAGCCTCTCCCACCAACCCTGATTTTCGCTCAAGCAAGCAGAACTTACTCACTTAAGCGAATTTTAACAGCAACTGAACTTCAAAATTTCTCTGCATAATTCGCTCAAGCGAATCTATTTCTCTGAGCGAAAATGAGTCTGTTTGAAGGTGCATTTTGATCGAACCCTATCATATAACCTATCAAACTGAAGCCCCTGACCTTAGCTTTCTATCCCAATTGGAATCACTTAATTGACACCTTAAACTCTAGATATTCTCAATTTAGTGAGCACAGGTCATAGGGCTTAAAACTCAAAATTGCTTTTGTAGTCTAAGTCTTGTTTCCTCACTTCCTAAACAATTTTCTTACTTGTTTTAACACATATTACTTATCTAAATCTTCCCCTAATTAAGAAAATCCCTAAATACTCTTTTCTTGTATTACTCATCCATATCCTTATTCCAATCTCTTCTAATTCATCCTAATCTCTTAACTACCGGATTGTTACTTGAACAAGGACTCTAACACCTATATATCATAATTTAGCTCTCCTAATTCTCACCTACTCCGTCATTCCTAGTTTCCTTTGCTAAAACACTTCCTATCTTAGTTACTCTCTTAATATACCCTTTAATGCCCATAATTCTCCATTATCCTCATAATCTTCTCAAAATCCTTCCGCTTTCCCCAACTTCTCACTCCCTTTCTAACTTACCTTTAGTTGATCTTGGTTCTATTTTTCCGGGAGTTACATGTGCTAAGATATCATAATTGCATATCATAAGTATTATTGGGATTCAAATACGAAGGGGTGCGATAGACGAAGTTCAATCCTAGTTCAAGTAACATGCTCAACCTATCTCATTTATATCGCTTTTATTTACTATTACAACTCTCACAAACCATTCACATTCTCTCACTTAATAGTTGTGACCACTAGTTTTTATAATTGAACGTCCCTGTGGATACGACAAACCTCGCTCACGTACTATTATACTGCTGTGATTCGGTACGATTGCTAGAATTCCAACAGTTGGTGAAAGTTGTCAAGAACTAGTGTGTCACCCATGCAACCACGGGGTGTGTGGAGAAGGTTGTTATGAAATGATATGTAGTTTGGAGAAGGTTGTTGAAATGCATACGTTGTTGTGTGGATGGGATTCATTGATTAATGGAAGGTAGAAGGGACATATGTTATTAGAAAAAAAGACAATAATTTGAATCCAATTGTTTTGGACGACAAAGGAAGTGAACCATTCTTAAATACATGTTGGGTAAAGGTGTTTGGAAATAATCTAATTCCTGAAAGGTGATTAATTTGGTAAGTGAACAAAGTGTTCTCAAATGCTAAGTGTTTTTCTATGTGCATAAGCACGTAGTGTCATGAGTAGGGGTTTTGGCATAAGAGACATGATAGGAGATATCCAGTGCAGACTATTGGAAATAAAAAAACAAAAGTTATTGGTATTGTTAATGAGTAGGTATCGTTAGATTTCAACCTCATGTTCTCTACCAACCTCAAGACAACAACATGCTTCATAGATGAGATGAGTTGAGGGTCGACATAACTATGTCAGCTCATTACCTTTTGGAACTACTGGCAGAATTTGACGAAAATTCCCCCCAAGGCGATTACTTTCCCGCCAAAAGGCTTATTAACGCTTTCGTCAACAGTAAACCTGTTGGAGTCTCAAAATATCATAAGAGATTTTATGATGTTTTAGACAGCATATTTCCAAGTTTTAATGATTAACAAATTTACAGTATTTATTTTCACAGATATCTTAAGTGTTTAATTATCTATCTGAGTTGTCAGCAAGCCACAATACGCTCTATAAGTCTTTAAGAAGTGCTTCAAGTCATCTGAGGGGAAACAGGCCTTCTGAAGTGGTCAACCTGTCTTAAGTGTTGAAGCTGTCTAAAGAGCTAAGCCCGTCTGAAGACTCGAACCCGACTGAAGACTGGAACCTGTCTGAAACAGGAACCAGTCTGAAGATTGGAAGTCGTCGTCGAAGCTTTAGTAATGACGTGGCATCCTTGCTGAAACTTTAACGTGAAGACTTTTTCTGAGTCTCTGCTGCTCGTACGTTTTGGGAACACATTTATGGCAACAACACCAAGGTCTTTCCTGGTGCTTTGAATTCACAACACCACGAGGAAACTCTGTAACGCAGCAAGCCGCAAGCTTCCTGAAGCAGCCTTTTGGCAGATGCAACCTTGTATATGTGTCAGAAATATCAGGATGCTCAGAAGATATGTCCTCCCCCGGATTGAATAGCATTTATGCTATCTCTAAACGGTGGTTTTTCAACGGATTAAAGTCTGGGTATAAATACCCCTTAACGAAGACCCATCATTGTGGTAGCAACAAGACAGAGAACGAGCCTATAGAAAAGAGAATCATCGCTGCAATTTTCTTCAAGAAAATCACCTGATAAATTCTTGTACACTTTATATTTTCATATCCTGAGTATACCTCAGTTTTTAAGGTACATCGTAATGGTTTGACCTTTAAACTTGTGTAGTTTCAATAGCTTAAACTCTTTTAACTGTAATTATTGTTGAGCCTGGAGAGGCTTTTGTCGGAAAGAAATCTTGTTTTGTTGAGCCTAGAGAGGCTTGTTCTTGTTGTAGAGTTTGAAGAGGCTTGATAGAAAAGATACTTGTAATCTTTGTGAAAGATTAAGAGAAAATCCAAGTGCTTGTTGGCATTGGGACTGGAGGTAGCTCACATGGTAGTGAGTGAACCAGGATAAATCATGGCTAAGTTTTTTCTATCCCTTATCTCTTGCAATCTCGTTTATATTAATATCAAGGGTGTTGAAAAGCTATTCTAAATTTTAAAAGCAAGAAACCTTTTAAATATATTTTCAGGAACCATTCAAAAACTTCAGACAGCCTCGATAAACCTGTCTGAAACTGTTTATAACTGTTGTTTTCAAAAGCTTTCAAATACAAAGAAACACTATTCAACACTATTCAACCCCCCTTTCTAGTTGTTTCCCTTGTTTCTACAGTTGGTACCGAGCTTAACTCAGTGAGCACCTAACAAGTGCTGAGGACTAAAAGATCCAGATGGAAGCTGCAAACAACAACAGGCAATAC